>SJYV01019072.1:0-11830 GCA_006410875.1 Neotragus pygmaeus
CCTTCCAACACAGTTTGCTCCAAATAAAAGGTGGCGGGGCGGCAGGGGGTGGCGGTGAGGCAGAGACAGGAGGCCAGACTATGGCAGGGGTCTTAAAGAGACAGATAGGAACCCCAAGCCAGAGCAGCCTTACCCCAGAGACCAGAGGGGTCCCAGGGCTGTGTTCTGGAAAGAACAGCCAGGAGTGGACAGCAAATAGGCTATGGGCCTCGGGGTGAACTTTATCAGGAATTTATAAGGAAAGGATCATATGCCGGACCTGCTCGGGACAGCCCTGGCAACGGTTCCTGCCCCAGCATCCCAAACGCACAGGGCCCACTGCCACTCCCAAAAGTGCCCCACACTGGCCATTAATTTCACAGCCACGCAACTGCCAAGGTGCTGGCCACTGTGCCAGTCCTCTAAATGTTCACCATGAGCTGGGAACTGGCAGTTCAGCCCATTTCACAGACGAGGGGCCTGAAGGGCATTTGAATATGCTGTGTTCCCACCTGCTCTTTCTGGTTGGGGTCTCCTCTCTTGCTGGGGCCCTCCCAGAGGTCACTGCCCAAATGGGGTAGAAACTAGGGCATCTGTAGCAGGGCAGAGTCATTCCATGAACCCCACGTAGCTGCCAGTATGGAAAACAGAGCTTGGCAGGCTCCGGGTCAGGTGGACGTGGGTCTGAATCCTACTGCTCCCCACCAGTTAGCTGGCTGACCTTGGGCCGGGGTCCTCTCTGACCTTAATTCCCCACCTTCAAAACCAGGACAGAAGATCAACCTTCAAGACAGTAAGAGTGCAGGCAAGCAGCACTGGGTCAATGGTAGCTGGGTCATTCTTGCTCTGCTGTCTCCGCCCTCCAGGGAGGCGGTGGGAGAGAAATGTGCTTTCCTGCTGAGTAATGCAGTTAAAAAAAAAAAAAAGATCTTGGAAACATAAGATGAATCCTGACATCTCCAAGCATTTACAGCACTTACATATTTTAGGTAACCCACACAAAGTGAACACACAGACACACCCCCCAGATGATTCAATCCACTTAATTATTCGATTCTGGGTGAAGCCCCCACTGTACAGCTGGGCCAGGAAACCGCAAAACAGGGCAGGGGAACCCCACCTGACGCTCTGTGGAGGTGACAGAGTGCTGAAGCTGCTGAAGCATTTCTAGGATCCCCAGTGCCAACTCGTGAAGACCGCCCCCACCGGTGAGTGCCAAGGAAACAGTGTCACCATTCATAAATATTTAACAAATGCATCCTGAAACACACCAGGGGATTATTGGAGAGGGTGGAAAAACAGACTGACTGACGGCACAGGAAGCTCAAGGTCACTAAGGATGTGAGAAAAGATACAAACCACCCACAGATTCATTTGGTTTGTTCTCTTGTTTTCGGCCACACTGTGTGGCATGCAGGACCTTATTTCCCAAACCAGGGATCTAACTGCTCACACACAACACCCCCTCATTGCCCCCTGCATTTGGGAGTGCAGAGTCTTAACTGTTGGACCACCAGGGAAGTCCCTACCCACAGATCCATTCGTGGACAGCGCACAGGGCCCAAACGGACAAATCCAGTCTCTCCTCCCAGGACGTTCTCCCAGCCCTGCGCCACCTGGGCGAGGCTGACCTTGGAATCTCTGAAAGACCCGAAGGCAACGTGGCAGCAGGGGCTGGGATGCAGCCTGTTCACCAGAACCCTGAACTTACAAGGAGAATGCATGTGGATGCCAGAGGTGTCAACAGCCCTCCATCACGGCAGTCGCAAGCAGAAATCTTCCTTTAACCTGCTTCATCATGGCCCCTCCGCCCTCCTGAATCCCACACAACACCAGGACATGCTGCTCTGCCTGGGTGAGCAGGACACGCAATTAGAACAGTGCTTAGGGTTAGTTCATTTGAGAAACAGCTCAGGCCTCTGTTTATTCTCGGCATAAACACACTTCCAATTAATTAAGCGACCGCTTTCCTTGTTGACACCAACCTCTTCGGAAGCCTAGACTCTGGGCCACCGCTGGGTGGCTCATCCAGCAATCCCATGTGGAGGAGCCCTCTCCCCAGCCAGTGGTTACCTAGCAACCAGCCTAGCAACCTCGCAGCCAAGAGATTAATCCGCGGGTGATAATCATAAAGCAACATCCAAAAAGACATCTCCTCTCGAGGATGCCATCCAAAGGTATATAAAGATGAGGCTCAGAGCAGCGGCCTCCCCCTCCTAAACTACACAAGTTACAGACAAAAAGGGCCCATGTTATTTACTGGATGCTTCAACAGCTGAAAAGCATGGTTTCATTCTGGCCCTTCACACATGGGGCTGGAAAGAATGAAGAGACGGCTGGGCTGGGGAGCCACATGGAAGCTGCCCGGTCACCAGCAGGACGAGGAAGACGTTCTGTCCCAGGAGAGCTGTGACTGCCCTTCAAGGTGGTGGGGGCGGGGTGCGTCCAGGTCCTCCTCTCTGCTGCCCACATGCACCCCAGTTTTCCAAAAGAGAGCCCCCTGCCCTCAGCCAGCTGACTCCACCCACCAGAGAAGCACGCCTCACTGTCTGCACACATTCAGAGATATGAGGAACATAAGTGGGTAGGAAAAGGCCGAGAGAACATTCTAGAAGGGCTAAAACCCTCAGCATCTTCAAAAGGCACCTGCTTTCCTAAGCCTGCCTTGCCGGCATGCTAGAATGCAGCCCCACCCACAAAAGGCCACGAACCCAAAAGAATCATCTGGAGAGGTTGTCACAATACCCTAGGGTCCAAGGTCCCACTGCTACAATCAAACCTCAAGTGATTCCAACACAGGTGGCCCCAGGCCATACCTGGAGGCTACATTCCATACCCAGACCCCCACGCAGGCAGGCAGGGAACCAGCTACACCTGCTTCCTGTTTGGGAGCAAAAGCAGGAAGTGTGCAGGATACAGGTCACTCAGCTGAGCGAGTTGGGACCACAGGCCTCCGGGTCAAGCTGGCCAGGTCGCTTCACACTGACTGTGGGACCCTGGGCGTGTCACCTGCTGACTGCATGGTCACCTATAAAGCACTCATACCCCCACCCGGCCCAGGAGGAGCTTCCTGGGGAGCTACCACCAAATGTACCCAACAAGCCAGGGTCCCTGGAAACTTCGCCAAGTCTCCATCACTCGGGGCCGGCAGCCTGGTCTGTCACCCCGGCTTACAGAGCTGTCACCCTGTGTGTCCAGCACCAGACGGAAGGCATCGGGGAGCTCCTCTCCCGCCTGACAGAAAGGGGCTGGGAAGTTCTGTCTGCACCCAGAGCCCCGCACCTTCACTCTGCCTGACGGTGGCTCCGGGGCACTACACTCCGGCCACCTCCCCCAGGTCCACTAACTCAGGTCAACGGGCCTTTGCTTATTAGCCGGGTCACCCCACTGGACAGACTCACCCCACTCACTGGGGCACCAGGTCACAGGCCTCACACCCGAAGAGAAGCATGGGCCAGGGAAAGAGCACCGCAACATAAAGAGCTGAAAGTGAGGCTCACATGGGGAAGACTCGAGGTACATGGGCGCCCCCACATCCGAAGGCTGCCGGAAAGGAGGGTGATTGGTGTTCGGACAGAGGCCACAGGGAGGCAGGCACTGGGAAGGGTTCCGAATCAACAAAGGAAAAGGCTTCTTAGAAGCGAGTCAGTCCAGCAGGACGTGGATCACCCAGGGCTCAGAGCATCCTGTGCAAATGTGTCCTGCAGGAGAAGCTGCCTGGACCTCAGGTGTTACAGCCAAAAACAGGCTGCTCAGGTTCAAGATTTCTACCTCAATTCCCCCTCGAGCGCAAAATGCAGATAATAACACCTGCCCCCTGAGTTTTCTGAGTATAAAATGAGATCATAAACATAATGAGCCTGACCCAGCGTCTGGCTCCTGGGAGCACTCCATTACTGTGAGAGGCTGGCTTTACCTTGTTAAAAAGGGCAGTGGAACTACCAGGAGGGTGAGGTTAATCCTGGGAGCCTTCACAGCAGAGGTGATATCTGAGCTGGCACTGGAAGGTGACAGAAGGGGAACCAGGCCTAGAAATTGGAAGCGGGGCCCACGGAGCAGTGTGTGTGGCAGGAGGGGTGATGCAAGGGCATTGGACTCGGAGGCAGAGAGTTGCGGGGAGGACCCCAGCCCCGCTGGTGACCTCCTGGGACTCAAGGGTCTCAGCTGCAAAAGGGGCTGTGATGCTCCCTTAAGGATGGCCATGAATCACAGGAAGGCCACGAATCTAAGTGTACAGACATGCCTGGTTTACACAGAACTGGGGAAACAGGCCACTGCGGTGCAAAACAATCCACTGAGCACCAACTGTGCACAACACCTCTTAGACATCCCTGGGAGGTGGGAGCAGAGAAGGCAGGACCTCTGCCGCCACAGCCCACCCCCTGGGATAGCACCGATCTTCTGGGCCCAGGTTCTTGGCAACCAGAGCCTGGTAACCACACAAAGGCCCAGCCAAGGCTGAGAGCCCTGGAGGCTCTGATGCGTCATCCGCACCTTAAATAAGGGACCTGGGGACCTGCATCGGGTGAGGGAAAGACAAGCAAAGCACCCCAGAGGTGGGGTCAGAGCCGGCAGGCAACTCACAGATGAAGGGATGGCCGTTCAAGGGCCACAAAGCATCCTGCCTTGTAGGGACACAAAATGCCAGGGCCAGAGAGGCAGGGTTCAAAGCAGGGATAACAAGCCCAGCCATGCTCCGAGATCCAGACGGTGATGGTTATCATGACCTTGAAAATGAGGTCACCTCTGCCTCAGCCAGGGGCTGAGCCCCAGGTGTGGACAGGACGGGATGAGCGAGTGGCCCCAGAAGAGGCACACAGCAAGCAGCTGGCCAGAGCAGGAGACAGATGGTGACCTCAGGTCAGTCTGAACTGGTCCCCCCGAACCTCACAACACAGATGAACCACCAAGCCAGGAACCGCCAGAAGAGCATCTCCACCTGTACACCCTCCTGGACACCAGCAGAAATCACAGATGCAGGCCTGTCTGTGCCTCGACTTCTCCATCGAGTTGCACCAATGGTACTTGCTTCTCCAGGAAGGTCGATAGGAGGGTTAGATGAGCTGACACCAGCAACATCCCCACAGACACGGCGCCTCTGATGGGACCTGTGGTACGGTTTTCAGGCAAGCCCCCGGATGGTCTTCCTCCAACCCAGGAAGGCAGCACCAAGGGATGAGAAGAAGGACTTAAAGCCAGATTATGTCCTGGCATACCCAATCACCCTACAAAGCCACTCACTCCTTTGGGGTTGACTTTCATCTCTTAACCAGTTCACAGGTTTGACAGAGAGAGAGAACAGGATGCAATATGCAAAGGGGCTTTGGAAACTGCAGCGCACGGGGGTGGGCAGGTGTCTATGCACCCAGCATAAAGACACTGCTCACACATCCACCTGGGTGACAACCAGGGAGGCCAGTCAAGGCCACCCTTCAGGGCCTGGGTGACTTATGCCTTATGTCTCCTAAATCATTCCTTTGAATCTAGGTGAGGGCCTCCATTTTATCATCTTTCATGTTTGCCAAAGAAACAAAGTTTCCAGAATATCAATATCCTAACTTGTTCCTCAACCATCACAGCTGCCTCCACCCTCAGAGGCCACACAGACTCAGTGGAGAAGGCTTTTTTGTCCCCAGGCTTGGCTGGAACCCTGACCCTTTCAGTAGCTGTCTCTCCCTAAAGAATGGTCTGGAGCAGTTTCTTTCTCCAGAGTGAGCACTTCCAGCAACCTGTGTACAGAGCTGGTCAGGCCCCATACCTCCGCATCCTGTCAAGGACAGTGATAGGTGAAGTGTGAATACAAGGGCTCCAGAGTGGACCACCTCTGACCCCTGGCCCTGCAAGGGACAGCTGTGACCGCCCTGTGCCTCAACTTCCCCATCTGCAAAATAGGTTACATGGATTCACCCCTGGAGAGGGATGTTCAGATGAGCCTGCAACGCAAAGGCTCAGACTGGGTCTTGCACCAACTAAGGGCGATGGTTGCCTTTTTGTTATTGTTTGCCCCTCTTCTGCACTTAAGGTAAAGATTTTACTGTTTATAAAGTGTCAGCTGCTCAGTCATGTCCAATTATTTGTGACCCCATGGACTGTAGACCGCCAGGCTTCTCTGCCCATGGACTTCTCCAGGCAAGAATACTGGAATGAGTTGCCATTCCCTTCAGGAGATCTTCCAGACTCAAGAAATGAACCCGGGCCTCTCGCATTGCAGGCAGATTCTTTACTATTTGGGCTACCCAGGAAGCCATATATACCTCTGACTAAAAGAGAGTTGAGGAGTGGGTTGTCCCTATTCTTAAAACTTGGTAATACTGATCATTTTTTGAAAATAAAGAAAGAAGAAATTTTAAAAACCACAAGGTCAATTTTGCATATCTGGAGTCAGCCCATATTAGTGTCTCATTCTGTTCCCATCATTCCACAGGCCATCTCTGGAGCTCAGTGGACCTGTCCTGGAGGCAAAAGCAGCATCTCACCTGTCTCTGGGGCCACTCACCTTGAACCTCTCGGTGACGCCCTCGGTGATGCTGACCGTGAACTCTGCTATCTTGGGAGGACGCACTTTGCCTTTCTTGCGGTCAGGTTCATATTCAGTCTTAGTTTTCACGACCACCTTGTTCAGGAAACAGAAGCAAACAGTTAGGAGTATGGCCACATGCATTCCGACACACCTGTCCAAAGAGGACAGGTTGTCGGGGGGGACTCTAGTGTTCCAAGTCACTATTTTGCCAGGAAGTATTTCACAAAAAGAATGAGTACAGTCACTACTTATTACAACTCTCCTCTGTGCCAATACTAGTGAGGAATTACCCATTGATAATCCTGAGAGCAGCACCAGGAGGGAAATATGACAACAGAGAGTCAGAGAAGTTAAGCTCCGAAGCCAAGGCCACAGAGCTAATAGGCAGCAGGCCTATTAAGGGTCAGCAGGCCCCAGACTCCTGACGCAGTGCTCCCCCAGCACCTGGGGCTCCCGCCTCCTTATCTGGTGCTCCCTTCACAGTCAACTCCCTTCACTGTGGTGCTGGAGAAGACTCTTGAGAATCTCTTGGACTGCAAGGAGATCCAACCAGTCCATCCTAAAGGAAATCAGTCCTGAATATTCATTGGAAGGACTGATGCTGAAGCTGAAACTCCAATACTTTGGCCACCTGACGAGAACTGACTCATTGGGAAAGACCCTGATGCTGGGAAAGACTGAAGGCAGGAGGGGAAGGGGACAACAGAAGATGAGATGGTTGGATGGCATCACTGACTTGATGGGCATGGGTTTGAACAAGCTCCAAGAGTTGGTGATGGACAGGGAAGCCTGGCGTGCTGCAGTCCATGGGGTTGCAAAGAGTCAGACACGACTGAGAGACTGAACTGACTGATCACTGCCCAGAGCTTCATGGTCTGGCTAGTGGGAAGGAAGGATACATTTATTTTTTATATGCTGCCAGGGGTAAAATGAGAAGATTCAAGTGCACTATTTCCCTCTAGGATTAGGAAGGAACAGGAAACCAGCCTTCAAGCAAATCACTTTTGGAGAGTCTGTCTCACCCCCACCCTCCTCTTCTCTTCCCTGTCTCTGCATGCTCAGTTGCTTCAGCTGTTGTTTGACTCTTTGCGACCCCACGGACTGTAGCCCGCCAGGCTCCTCTGTCCATGGGATTCTCCAGGCAAGAATACCGGAGTGGGTTGACCACTTCCTACTCCAGGGGATCTTCCCAACCCAGGGATCGAACCCATGTCTCCTACCCCTCCTGCACTGACCAGCAGGTTCTTTACCACTTAAATGGTCTCCTTGCTTGTTACCCTTCCACTCTCCACTGTGAAGCAAGAGATGTTTTTCCAACCAGGAAACCTGCTCTGCCTTTGCCCCTTTGCCCAGGGCAAACCTGTTCCCATCATCCCCTCCAGCTTCAGATGAACCCTAACCCAACCTTGCAGCCTCCACCCTTAGCCTCTCTGCATCATTTACTGCCCTCCTCAAACCCTGTTTCTGGGATTGTTTCCTTGTCTGTCCCCACTTCACGAGGTGGCGAGGTACCCAGGGGCTACACGTCTTTAAGCCCCAAACGTCCACCCCCACCGCAAAGCAGGAGCAGGAAGTGGCTGTTGGACTGGAGAGGACCAGCCCCCCACCGCCAACCTACTTCCTTACCCAGGTGGCAGCGCCCTTCACTGGGTGTGGGACATACCGCCTTGCATGATGCTAGGACCCAGGGCAGAACAAGGACCCAGGAGATTGCAGGGATCCCACACGGAGCTGTGACAGTGGACCCAGCCTCAGGGAGAAATTGGCTCAAGGCTCGTGACACTGAAAAACCGATCCAAGGGCCACATCGCTTGTAAGCACACCCTTGGCCCCCTCCTCCCTCCCTCCGGTTACATGCAGCTCTCCTCTGCCCAGCCTGACAGCATGTGTGCCCAGTCCAGGGGCACCCATCTCTCGGGCAGCACTGGGCCTAACTCTGCCATCCTCGAACCCCAAATGTACCTGACTAGCTGCGTGACCCTGAGCACACCCTTGGCCACTTGGAACCTCAGTGTCCTGGCCTGTGAAATGGAACAAGGCCCATCTGGTTGGGCTACTGCTAGGAGGAGGGAATCCCTGGGACCCTCAGCCCGGTGGGGACCTGCTCAGTAGCCCATTGGCCCAGATTCAGTCTGCCTCTGCCACTATAAGGCTGACCTCAGGCAAGTTCCTTACTCTCTGTGCCTCCATTTCCACATCCGTAAAATGGGGCAGCAGTGGTGGTTACTGTCTAATGTCAGCAACACGAAAGGAAGTGAAAGCTGTAAACCACACAGACAAGGGCTTGGTGCATAACAAGCTTTCAACACACATCAGCAGAGACTCTCCCTGAGGCGGCTGCCAGCTCTGTGACTACCCGCACTGTTGCACCTCCAGAACCTCAGCACGCAGCACACAGTCCATTGACAACCCTATCTGCACTATCTGCCCTCAGACACGTGTCCTCTAGGACAGGTGACATCACCTCCCTGAACCTGGGCTGGGAGCAACACGGTGCCACTGCTTGGGTTAAGAGACATCCCATGTGAGCTCGGTCTGGCTCCAAGAGGGCAGAGCAAGAGGTCTTGCTGGAGCTTCACATCCTGGAGGGTGGTGGCCATCAGTTGAGTGACCTTGGGCATGTCCTGTAAACTCCCAGAGACTCGGTTTCTTCATCTGTGGACCTTAGAAATCCTCTGGCCCAACCATCACTTCCTGCTAGAATCCCCAACTGGGAGCATCACAGGGATGGGAGATTCATCACCTTTCAGAGCAGCCTAGGTTACTTCAATACTTTGGCCACCTCATGCAAAGAGCCGACTCATTGGAAAAGACCTTGATTTTAGAAAAGATTGAGGGCAGGAGGAGAAAGGGGTGGCAGAGGATGAGATGGTTGGATGGCATCCCTGACTTGATGGACATGAGTTTGAGCAAACTCCTGGAGATAGGACAGGGAAGTCTGGCATGCTGCAGTCCAAGGGGTCACAAAGAGTTGGACACAACTGAGTGATTTAACAACAAGGCTACTGCTGGATGGCCCAATTGGTTGGTCAAGACTTCATACCTGCCTGAAACCTCCTCCCTGCTATAAGCCAACCGTGTGCCAGACGCTTCCAAAATGGAACAGACTTAGGACACAAGAGGAGGCTGAGTGGAGGGAAGGGCCTGACAGGGGTACTGCCCAGGCACACAGTGTTCCTGGCACAGGCTGCCATGGCTCCTGGGCTGAGGCAGGAGGGGAAGGTGGGGATGGTGGCACCAGGCTGTGCTAACCCAGCAAGTCTGAAACCTACATGGGCAAAAGGGAGGTGGGAGCCAAGGCCTCAGGCAGCCCTGCCCCTCCCTCAAAGCCTCTTTTGGACCATCAATGCCCCCAGAGTGGTCCCACGTGGCCCAGGCGCACAGGTGAGATCAGCTGATCCTTCTCCTTGAAATGAAACACTTGTTTCAGCCTCCCTCCAGCCCCTGCCCCCATGCCTACCTTCCCAAACACAACAGTTGGGAGGATCAGAACCACCTCGGGGAGCTGAGTAAGCCTATCAAAGGGCCCACCATCCTCCAGAGAGGATGGATCCATGGAAGGGATATTCCCCCCACCCCCACCCGGCCTGTCACCCATCATCGTCAACAGGCTAGAATAAAGGACAAGTCCTGAGTCAGAACCGCCCTGCCACGCATTCAATGAAACAAGAAATGCCTGCACACTTCAGAGAAGAGAGAGCGCTCCCTGTNCCCCCACCCGGCCTGTCACCCATCATCGTCAACAGGCTAGAATAAAGGACAAGTCCTGAGTCAGAACCGCCCTGCCACGCATTCAATGAAACAAGAAATGCCTGCACACTTCAGAGAAGAGAGAGCGCTCCCTGTGGCTGGGGTGACTTCTCAAGAGCAGCAAGGCGGGCAGAAAGGATGCGAGTGCCCAATTTTAGGTCTCCATTTCACGACAGAGTTGTCTAGGCTTTTAAACGTTTTCTAAGCCTTAACTCTTGTAAAGACTGCTCTTAACGGACAAAAAGCACTCGATTGCAGGCTGTATTTAAGAAAAGAGGGGATTCTTTAAATTCAGCACACACACACAAATTCTCACTTCCAGGAGAGGATGATGAATGGCTGTCCCCGGTTACACTAACACTGAGGAGCGCGAGTGTTCAGCTTATTTGGAGATTTTCACAAAAGGAACAAAGAGAGGAAGGTGGGGGTGAAGGAGCGCGCATCCTGCAGCAGCTACCACCGGTGTGTCTGTGCTGGGGGAGAGGAGGCGGCCCCCAGGGAGGGTCCATCTGGCCAAGGAGAGGGGTCTCCCCACCGCAAAGGGGCAAATCGGAAACTGCACCCCCCGGGAAGGCGCGAGGGGCTGCCGAGCCGCTCCTTCGCTCACCCCCAAAGCAGAGCCCCTGGTATCCCGTGGCAAGCAGGCGCAGAGCTGGGCTGGCGGCGGAGGGGTCAGGGACCTCTCTCGGATCAGGGTGCCACGAAAATTAAGAAAGGATCTTTGATCTTTCCCGGACCGCGCAATTCCTGGGTCAGCACGAACTAAGGCGGGGCGCGGAGGGTGGGGTGATGGGGGCGCAGACCGCCCGCTCCAGAATCCCTCGCGGGTACGTGGTCCCCCGAGGCGCGTCCTCCACCCCGCCCAAGCCCGTCCCCAGCACACGCGCGGCGCGATCCTTTTGTTTCAGCCGCCACCCGAGATTTGGGGGTGCGCACCCGGCCGTGTGGGGTGCCGGAGTGGGGGGGCCTCTCACCTTATCCGGGGGCGGGAACTGCAGCTGATTGACATCGAGGGGCGTCATCAGGGGGATGGTGTCGAAGCCATCCTCCAGCAGCGGCTGCTTGGTGCCCTTCTCCGCGAAATTGTTCCCCAACTTCACCATGGTTCCGGGAGACCCGAGGCTGCCAGCCTGCGGAGCGAGGGCCNTGCAGCTGATTGACATCGAGGGGCGTCATCAGGGGGATGGTGTCGAAGCCATCCTCCAGCAGCGGCTGCTTGGTGCCCTTCTCCGCGAAATTGTTCCCCAACTTCACCATGGTTCCGGGAGACCCGAGGCTGCCAGCCTGCGGAGCGAGGGCCGGGCGGGAGTCACCACGAGCCGGACCCGCCCGCTGTCCCGGGCGTCGGCGAGCTCTCCGGCCCCCCGCCTGGTCTCCGGGGAGGGGTCGTGAGGATGCAGAGGTCGCGGCTCTAGGGGTGAGGGGCGAGCGCGGTGTATTTACGGACTCCCACCCGCTGGACAAAAGCGCCGAGTGCAGGGGCGCACAGCCGCCGGGGAGGGGGCGCCGCCCCTGCCCGCGAGGTCTAGACGCGTCCCCGGTCCTGGCGCCGCTGCGCCGGAGACCTGCCCGGGGACCCCC
>SJYV01019079.1:3698-21450 GCA_006410875.1 Neotragus pygmaeus
GTAGCCCTGTACCGATGTTCGGGCTGTGTGCCGCGGTCGCCCTATGCCGAGGTCCATGATAGTTCCGCGGTTGGCTGGCGATGATTTCCGAGCTGTATTTCACAGTCGCCCTTCACTGAATTTGGGGCTGTGTGCCGCCGTCGCCCTTCGCTGAGGTCCGGGTTGTGTGCCGCAGTCGCCCTGAGCCGTGGTATGGTCTGTGTGCTGCGGTAGCCCTGTGCCGAAGTCCGGGCTGTGTTTTCGGTTGGATAAAGATGTGTTCCAAGCACTGTGGCACGGTCGCCCTGCACAGATTTCTGGGCTGTGTGCCACGGTCGCCCTTCACTGAGGTTTGGGCTGTGTGCCCCGGTCGCATTGAGCCAAGTTCCGGGCTGTGTGCCGCGGTCACCTTTGGTCGAGGTCCGTACTGTGTGCCAGGGTTGCCCTGCATCCAGGTCAGGGATGTGTGCTGCGGTCGCACTTCACTGAGGTTCTTGCTGTGTGCTGCGTTCACCCTTCGCTGAAGTTCAGCCTGTGTGCAGTGGTCGCCCTGCTCGATGTCCTTGATGTGAGCCGCGGTCGCCCTGTGCCTCAGTCCAGCCTGTGTTCCGCGGTCACCCTGAGCCGAAATCTGGGATGTGTTCGGCTGTCGGCTGAAAGCGAGTTCCTGGCTGTGTGCCGCGGGCGCCCTTCACTGTGTTTCGTGCAGTGTGCCACGGTCACCCTCGCCAAGGTCCGGGCTGTGTGCCATGATTGCCCTGCGACGAGGTCCGGCCTGTTTGCCATGGTCGCTCTGTGCCGAGGTCCGGGATGTGTTCCATGGTCGGCTAGTGACGAGTTATGGGCTCTGTGCCGCGGGCTCCCTGTACAGATTTCTGGGCTGTGTTGTGCGGTCGCCGTGTGCCGAGGTCTGGGCTTTGTTGCGTGGTCGGCTGGCGACGAGTTCTGGGCTGTGTGCTGCAGTTGCCCTTCACTGAGGTTCAGGCTCTGTTCCACAGTCGCCCTGCGCCGAGGTCCGGACTGTGTGCTGCGGTCGCCCTGTGCTTNGTGTGCCGAGGTCTGGGCTTTGTTGCGTGGTCGGCTGGCGACGAGTTCTGGGCTGTGTGCTGCAGTTGCCCTTCACTGAGGTTCAGGCTCTGTTCCACAGTCGCCCTGCGCCGAGGTCCGGACTGTGTGCTGCGGTCGCCCTGTGCTTAGGTACGTGCTGTGTTCTGTGTTTGGCTAGCAACGATTTCTGAGCTCTGTGCCACAGTTGCCCTGCACAGATTTCTGGTCTGTGTGCCGCAGTCAGCTTTCACTGAGGTTCGGGCTGAGTGCTGTGGGCAACCTGTGCCGAGGTCCGCGCTGTGTGCTGCGGTAGCCTTGCTCTGAGTTCCGGGCTGTGTTTCTCAGTCCCTGTGCTTGTTTCCAGGCTGTGTGCTGCGGTCGCCAACTCCTGAGGTCCGTGATGTGTGCCAGGGACGCACTGTGACGAGGACCATGCTGTGTGCCTTGGTCGCTATTCACTTAAGTTCGGGCTGTGTGCCGCATTCGCCCTGAGCAGACGTCCGGGGTTTTTGGCCCGCTCGCCCTGAGCCAAATTCCAGCCTGTGTTCTGCGGTCACCCTGTCCCAAAGTCCGGCCTGTGTGCCACGGCCGCCTGCACCGAGTTCCGGCCTGTGTGCTGCGTTCGCACTGAGCTGAGGTCCGGCATGTGTGCCACCTTTCCCTACGATGAGGTCCGGGCTGTGTTCTGTGGTCCGCTAGTGACGAGTTCTGGGTTGTGTGATGCGGTCGCGCTTCACTGAGGTTCAGGCTGTGTGNTGCGTTCGCACTGAGCTGAGGTCCGGCATGTGTGCCACCTTTCCCTACGATGAGGTCCGGGCTGTGTTCCGTGGTCCGCTAGTGACGAGTTCTGGGTTGTGTGATGCGGTCGCGCTTCACTGAGGTTCAGGCTGTGTGCCTCGGTCGCCCTTCGCCGAGGTCCAGGCTGTGTGCCGTGGTCACCCTGCAACGAGGTGCGGCCTGTTTTATGTGGTCACGCTGCGCCCATGTACTGGCTGTGTTTCGCAGGCAAATAGCAATGAGTTCCAGGCTCTGTGCCTCTGTCGCCCTGCATAGATTTCTGGGCTGTGTGCTGCGGTTGCCCTTCACGGGGGTTTGGGCTGTTTGCCACGGTCGCCCTGCGCCAAGGTGAGGGCTGTGTTCTGTGGTCGGCTGGCGACGAATTCCGGGCTGTGTGCCTTAGTCGCCTTTCCCTGACGTTCTGGCTGTGTTCTGCGGTGGCCTTGCACCGAGGTCCGGGCTGTGTGCCGTGGTCGCCCTGTGCCGAGGTCCAGCCTGTGTGCCACGGTCGCCCTGTGCCGAGGTCCGTGCTGTGTTCCGCGGTTGACTAGCGACGAGTTCTGTGCTCTGTGCCACGGTCACCTTGCACAGATTTCCGGGCTGTGTGCCGCAGTCAGCCTTCACTTAGGTTCGGGCTGTGTGCTATAGTAGCCTTGCTCTGAGGTTCGGGCTGTGTTTCGCAGTCACCCTGCACTGGTGTCTGGGCTGTGTGCCGCGGTCAGCCTTCACTGAGGTTTGGGCNGGGCTGTGTGCCGCAGTCAGCCTTCACTTAGGTTCGGGCTGTGTGCTATAGTAGCCTTGCTCTGAGGTTCGGGCTGTGTTTCGCAGTCACCCTGCACTGGTGTCTGGGCTGTGTGCCGCGGTCAGCCTTCACTGAGGTTTGGGCTGTGTGCCGTGGGCAATCTTCACTGAGCTCTGGGCTGTGTGCTGTGGTAGCCTTGCTCCGAAATCCGGGCTGTTTTTCACAGTCACCCTGTGCTGGTGACTGGGCTGTGTGCTGTGGTCACCATTTCCTGAGGTCCATGATGTGTTACAGTGTCGCCCTGTGCCGAGGGCCATGCTGTGTGCTTCAGTCACTCTTCACTGAGGTTTGAGTTGTGTGCTGCGGTCCCCCTGCGCCAAGTTCCGGGCTGTGTGCCGGGGTCACCTTCGATCGACGTTCGTGCTGTGTCCAGGGTCACCCTGCATCGAGGTCTGGGATGTGTGCTGCGGTCACCCTTCACTGAGGTTCGGGCTATGTGCTGTGGTCAACCTTCACTGACATTCAGCCTGTGTGCCGCGGTCGCCCTGCTCGATGTCCTTGATGTGTGCTGCGGCCTCCTGTGCCTCAGTCCGGCCTGTTTTCCGCGGTCACTCTGTGCTGAAATAAGGGCTCTGTTCCACGTTCAGCTAGCGACGAGTTACTGGCTGTGTGCCACGGTCGCCCTTCACTGTGTTTTGGACAGTATGCCACAGTGGCCCTTCGCCGAAGTCCGGGCTGCGTGCCTTGGTCGCTCTGCGACAAGGTCTTGGCTATTTTCCGTGGTCGCCTAGCGCTGAGGTCTGGGCTGTGTTCTGTAGTCGGCTAGTGACGAGTTATGGGCTCTGTGTCGCGGGCTCCCTGTACAGATTTCTGGGATATGTTCTGCGGTTGCCATTCACTGAGGTTGGGGCTGTGTGATCTGGTAGCCCTGCTCTGATATTGGGGCTGTGTGCTGTGGTCGCCCTGTGCCGAGATCCGGGCTGTGTTCCACGGTTGGCTGGTGATGAGTTCTGGTTTGAGTGCTGCAGTCACCCTTCACTAACGTTCTGGCTGTGTGCCATGGTCGCCTTGCGCTGAGGTCTGGGCTGTGTGCTCGGTCGCCCCGCACAGAGGTCCAACTTGTGTGCCGCAATCACCCATTGTGGAGGTCTGGGCTGTGTTCTGCGGTTGTCTAGAGACGAGTTCCAAGCTCTGTGCCACGGTCGCCTTGCACAGATTTTTGGGCTGTGTCCCGCGGTCACCCTTCACTGATGTTCGGGCTGTGTGCAGAGGTTGCCCTGCACCGAGGTCAACGTGTGTGCTGCGGTTGCCCTGCGCCGAGGTCCAGGCTGTGTGCCTCGGTAGTCTTGAATCGAGTTCCTGGCTGTGTGCCATGATAGTCTTGTGTCGAGGTCCGGGCTGTGTGCTGAGGTCGTCCTTCACTAAGGATCGGACTGTGTGCTGTGGTCGTACTGTGCTGAGGTTCAAGCTGTATGCCATGTTAGCCTTGTGCCGAGGTCCGGCCTGTGTGCCGTGGTAGCCTTTCACCGAGGTCCAGGCTGTGCGGCACAGTTGCCCTATGTCGATGTCCAGTCTGTGTGCCATGGTCGCCATCTCCCGAGCTCAGTGCTGTGTGCCATGGTCTCCCTGCGCCGAGGTCCGTGCTGTGTGCCTCGTTGGCTCTTCACTGTGGTTTGGGCTGTGTGCCGCTGTCACCTTGTGCGGAGTTCCAAGCTGTGTTCCACCCTGGGCTTCCAACGAGTTCCGGGATCTGTGCCGCATTCCCTCTGTGCCGAAGTCCAGGCTGTGTGCCATGGTCGCCATGTTCCCCGGTCCAGGCTGTGTGCCAAGGTAGCCTTCTGCAGAGGTCTGGGCTGTGTGCCACTGTTGCCCTGTTCTGAGGTCTGGGCTGTGTGCCGCGGTCGCCCTGTGCCAAGGTCCAGCCTGTGTTCCACCCTCGGGTTGCGACCTTTTCCAGGCTCTGTGCCGCAGTTCCTGTTTGCCAAGATCCGGGCTGTGTGCCACGGTAGCCTTCTCCAGAGGTTTGGGCGGTGTGCGGTGGTTGCCCTGTGCTGAGGTGCGGGCTGTGTTCTGCCGTCGGCTGGAGACGAGTTCCGTCCTGTTTGCCATGGTCACCCTGCGCCGAGGTCCGAGCTGTGGCAAAGAGGAACCGCGGCAAGTTCCGAACTCTGTATCCCAGTCGCCATGCACAGATTTCCGGGCTGTGTGCTGCCGACTCCCTTCACTGAGGTTCGGGCTGTGTGCCATGGTCTCCCTGTGCCGAGGTCCGGTCTGTGTGCCACGGTAGCCTTGAAGCTAGTTCTGAGCTGTGTGCCTTGGTAGTCTTGCGCCAAGTTCCGGGCTGTGTCCCACAGTTACCCTGCATCGATGTCTGGTGTGTGTGCCACAATCGCCATGTCCCGAGGTCCGTGCTGTGTGCCAGGGTCGCCCTGCGCCGAGGTCTGTGCTGTGTGCCTTGGTCGCTCTTCACTGTGGCTCAGGCTGTGTGATACAGTCGCCCTGCGCCGAGTCCAGGCTGTGTTCCGCCCTTGGCTTGTGATGTGTTCCAGACTCTGTGCTGCATTCCCTCTGTGCAGAGGTCCCGGCTGTGTGCCACGGTCACCCTGTTCCAAGGTCTGGGATATGTGACGAGGTAGTCTTCTGCAGAGGTTCAGGCTGTGTGCCATGTTCGCCCTGTTGCGAGGTCCGAGCTGTGTGCCGAGGTCGCCATCTCCCCAGGTCCGGGCTGTTTGCCACGGTCGCCCTGTGCCCAGGTCTGGCCTGTGTTCCGCCCTCAGCTTGTGAGCTGCTCCCGGCTCTGTGCCTCTGTTCCTCTTTGCCAAGTTCCAGGCTGTGTGCCACGGTAGCCTTCCCCAGAGGTCCGGGCTGTCTGCCGCAGTTCCCCTGTTCTGAGGTCCGGGAAGTGTGCCACGGTCACCCTGAGCCTGTGTTCTGCAGACGCCCTGCACCGAGGTCCGGCCTGTGTGCCACAGTCACCCTGCACCAAGGTCCGGCCTGTGTGCCGCGGTCGCCTTGCTCCGAGGTCCGGCCTGTGTGCCACAGGCACCCTTCTCCGAGTTCTGGACTGTGTTCCACGGTCAGCTAGGAACTAGCTTCAGGCTGTGTGACGTGGTCGCCCTTCACTGAGTTTCAGGCTGTGTTCCTCGGTTGCCCGTCGCCGAGGTCCGGGCTGTTTGCCTTGGTCCCCTGTGACAAGGTCCGGACTGTTTGCTGTAGTCACCCTGCGCCGAGGTCTGGGCTGTGTTCCGCCATCGGCTAGCGATGAGTTCCGGGCTCTGTGCCGTGGTCACCCTGCACAGATTTCTGAACTGTGTGCTGCGGTCACACTTCACAGAGGTTTGGGCTGTGTGCCGCGGTAGCCCTGTGCCGATGTTCGGGCTGTGTGCCGCGGTTGCCCTGCGCCGAGGTCTGGGTTGTGTTCCACGGTTGGCTGGTGACGATTTCCGAGCTGCGGGCCACTGTCGCCCTTCACTGAATTTCAGGCTGTGTGCTGCCGTCGCACTGCACCGAGGTCCGGCCTGTGTTCCACTCTCGGCTTGCAACCTCTTCCCAGCTCTGTGCCATGATTCCTATTTGCCAAGGTCCAGGCTGTGTGCCACAGTAGTCTTCTCCATAGTTGCAGGCTGTGTGCCCTCATCGCCCTCCATTCAGGTCCAAGGTGTGTGCTACGGTTGCCCTGAGCCGATGTCTGGCCTGTGTTCTGCAGATGCCCTGCACTGATGTCCGGCCTGTGTGCCACAGTCGCCCTGTGTCAAGTTCTGGCCTGTGTGCCACGGTCACCCTGTGCCGACCTCCGACCTGTGTGCCACCGTCATCCTTCTCCGAGTTCAGGACTGTGTTCAGTGGTTGGCTAGCAACGAGTTCCAGGCTGTGTGATGTAGTCGCCCTTCACTAAGTTTTGGGCTGTGTGACTCGGTCGCCCTTTCGCCGAGGTCTGGGCTGTGTGCCTTGGTCGCCTAGCGACAAGGTCTGGCCTGATAGCCGTAGTCACCCGGCGCCGAAGACTGGGCTGTGTTCCGCCGTTGGCTAGCGATGAGTTCTGGGCTCTGTGTTGTGGTCGCCCTGCACAGATTTCTGGGATTTGTACCGTGGTTCCTCTTTGCCAAAGTGCGGGCTGTGTGCCACGGTAGCCTTCTCCAGAGGTCCGCGCTGTGTGTCGCGGTCGCCCTGAGCCGATGTCCAGCCTTTGTTCCACAGAACCCCTGCGCCAATGTCCGGCTTGTGTGCCGTGGTTGCCCTGCGCCAATGTCCGGCCTCTGTGCTGTGGTCACCCTTCTCCGAGTTCCGGAATGTGTTCCGAGGTCGGCTAGCAATGAGTTCCAGGCTGTGTGACATGGTCGCCCTTCACTGAATATCGGGCTGTGTGCCTCGTTCGCCCTTTGCCGAGGTCCGGGCTGTGTGCCTTGGTCGAACTGCTACAAGGTCCGGCCTATTTGCTGTAGTCACCCTGCACCGAGATCCCGGCTGTGTTCCACCGTCGGCTAGCGATGAGTCCTGGGCTCTGTGCCACGGTTGCCCTGCACAGATTGCTGGGCTGTGTGCTACGGTCACACTTCACAGAGTTTCGGGTTGTGTGCCGCGGTAGCCCTGTGCCGATGTTTGGGCTGTGTGCCGCGGTCGCCCTGCGCCGAGGTCTGGGCTGTGTTCCGCGGTTGGCTGGTGATGATTTCCGAGCTGTGTGCCACAGTCTCCCTTCACTGAATTTCAGACTGTGTGCCGCCGTGGCCCTGTGCCGAGGTTCGGGTTGTGTCCCGCAGTCGCCCTGCCCCGTGGTATGGCCTGTGTGCCGCGGTCGCCCAGTACGGAGGTCCGGGCTGTGTTCCGCGGTTGGCTAGCGATGAGTTCCAGGCTCTGTGCTGTCATGCCTGCACAGAATTCTGGGCTTTGTGCTGTGGTCGTCCTTCACTGAGGTTTGGGCTGTGTGCCGCGGTAGCCCTGCGCTGATGTCCCAGCTGTGTTCTGCGGTCGCACTGTGCCGAGGTCAGGGTTGTGTTCTGCCATCGGCTGGCGACGATTTCCAGGCTGTGTGCCGCAGTTGCCCTTCACTAAGGTTCGGGCTGTGTGTTGTGGTCACAATGCACAGAGGTCCGGGCTGTGACCGCGGTCGCCTAGCGATGAGTTGCGTGCTCTGTGCCGCGGGTGCTCTGTGCCGAAGTCCGGGCTGCTTGATATGGTCGCCATTTGTCGAGGTCCGTGCTGTGTGCCAGTGTCACCTTGCTCTGAGGTCCGGGCCTTGTGCTGATATCGCCCTGTGCCGAGGTCCAACTGTGTGCCACAGTCGCCCTGTGTCGAGGTCCGAGCTGTGTTCCTGTGTCGCCCTGCGCCGAGTTCTGTGCTGTGTGCTGCAGTTGTCATGCGCCTAGTTCCGGGCTGTGTGCCGCACTCGGATTGTGACATGTTCCGAGCTCTGTGCCGCGGTCACACTGCGACGAGGTCCTGGGTGTGTGCTGCAGTCGCCATCTGTCGACGTCCATGCTGTTTGCCAGGGTTGCCTTTTATCGAGTTACGGGATGTGTGCCTTGCTCGCCCTTCATTGAGGTTCGTGACGTGTGCTGCGGTCGCCATGCACGGATGTCCGGGATGTGTGCCTTGGTCGCCGTGCGCCGAGGTCCGGCCTGT
The DNA here is from genome assembly GCA_006410875.1 of Neotragus pygmaeus. Lineage (NCBI taxonomy): Eukaryota > Metazoa > Chordata > Mammalia > Artiodactyla > Bovidae > Neotragus > Neotragus pygmaeus. The sequence goes on from SJYV01019079.1 coordinate 11,863, forward strand.
GTGCCGAGGTCGCTTTACGCTGAAGTCCGGGCACTGTTCCGCTGTCGGCTAGTGAAGATTTCCGGGCTGTGTGCCGTGGTCGGCATTCACTGAGGTTCGGGCTGTGTTCTGTGGTCAACCTGCACAACGAACTGGTCTGTGTGCTGAGGTCGCCCTGCCCCGAGGTCCGGCATAAGTGTCGCGGTCATCCTGCACCGAAGTTCAGGCTGTGTGCTGTGGTCGCCCTGCATCGAAGTCCGGGCTGTGTGCTGCGGTTGCCATGTGCTGAGGTCCGGGCTGTGTTCCGCCATCGGCTGGAGATGAGGTCCNGTCCGGCATAAGTGTCGCGGTCATCCTGCACCGAAGTTCAGGCTGTGTGCTGTGGTCGCCCTGCATCGAAGTCCGGGCTGTGTGCTGCGGTTGCCATGTGCTGAGGTCCGGGCTGTGTTCCGCCATCGGCTGGAGATGAGGTCCATCCTGTTTGCCATGGTCGCCCTGCGCCGAGGTCCAGGCTGTGTTCTGCGGTCGGCTAGCGACGAGTTCATAGCTCTGTACCCCGTTCGCCCTGCACAGATTTCTGGGCTGTGTGCTGCATCTCCCCACTTCCGGGCTGAGTGCTGTGGTCGCCCTGTGCTGAGGTCCGGCCTGTGTTCCGCCCTTGGCTTGCAACCTGTTCTTGGCTCTCTGCCACAGTTCCTCTTTGCCAAGGTCCAGGCTGAGTGCTGCGGTAGCCTTCTCCAGAGGTCCTGGCCGTGTTCCTTCCTTTACTCAGGATCGGGCCGTGGGCCACGGTCGCACTTTGCCGAGGTTCAGGCTGTGTGCCATATGAGCCTGACACCGAGGTCCGGGCTGTGTGCCATAGTCGCCATCTCCCCAGGCCTGGGATGTGTTCCGCAGTCGCCCTGTGACAAGGTCCGGTCTGTGTTCCGTCCTCGGCTTGCAACCTGTTCCCGGGTCTGTGCCACGGTTCCTCTTTGCCAAGGTCCGAGCTCTGTGTCTCGGTAGCCTGCTCCAGAGTTCCGGGCTGTGTATCGCGGTCCCCCTGAGCCGATGTCCGGCCTGTGTGCCACAGTCGCCCTGTGCCGAGGTCCAGCCTATGTGCCGCTGTCGCCCTTTGCTAAGGTCAGGCCTGAGTGCCACAGTCACCCTGCTCTGAAGTCCGGACTTTGTTCCGTGGTCGGCTAGCAACAAGTTCCAGGCTGTGTTTCGCGGTCACCCTTCAATGAGTTTTGGGCTGTGTGCCTCAGTCGCCCTTCGAGGAGGTCTGGGCAGTGTTCCTTCCTCACCCTGCGACAAGGTCCGGCCTGTTTGCCGTAGTAACCCTCCACCAAGGTCCGGGCTGTGTTCCACCATCAGCTATCGATGAGTTCCATGTTCTGTGCCACGGTAGCCCTGCACATATTTCTGGGCTGTGTTCTGCGGTCACCCTTCACAGAGGTTCGGGCTGTGTGCTGTGGTAGCCCTGTGCCGATGTTTGGGCTGTGTGCCGCGGTCACCCTGCACCAAGGTCCGGGCTGTGTTCCACGGTTTTCTGGCGATGATTTCTGAGCTGTGTGCCACAGTTACCTTTCACTGAATTTCGGGCTGTGTGCCGCAGTCGCCTGCGCCATTGTATGGCCTGTTTGCTGCGGTCGCCCTGTGCCGAGGTCCGGGCTGTGTTTGGGGTTGGCTAGCGATGTGTTCTGAGCACTGTGCCACGGTAGCCCTGCACAGATCTCTGGGCTGTGTGCCGTGGTCACCCTGCGTCAAGGTCCGGGCTGTGTGCCACAGTCGCCCTAAGCCAAGGTCCGACCTGTGTGCCACGGTCACATTGCTATGAAATCCTGGCTGTGTGCCACACTGAACATCTGCCGACATCTGGACTGTGATCCAGGGTTGCCTTGGCTTCAGGTCCGTGATGTGTGCCGCGGTTGCCCTTCACTGAGGTTGGGGATGTGTGCTGCGGTAACCCTGTGCTGATGTCCGAGTTGTATGCCGCGGTCGCCCTGCACCAATGTCCGGGCTGTGTTCCGTGCTCAGATGGCGACAAGTTCCGGGCTGTGTGCCACAGTCGCCCTTCACTGACACTTGGTCTGTGTATCACGGTCGCCCTGCGCCACTGTCCGGGCTGTGTTCCGCGGTCGGCTGGCAATGAGTTCTGCGATGTGTGCCATAGTCGCCCTTCACTGACACTTAGGTTGTGTGATGTGGTCGCCCTGAGCCGAAGTGTAGGCCATGTGCCGCAGTCGCCCTGCACAGAGATCCGGCCTGTGTGCCGCAGTTGCCCAGTGCCAAGATCCGGACTGTGTTCCGCGGTTGGCTAGCGACGAGTTCCAAGCTCTGTGCCACGGTCGCCCTGCATAGATTTTTGGGCTGTGTGCCGTGGTCACCCTACACTGAAGTCCATGCTGTGTGCCACAGTCACCCTGCCCCGCGTTCTGGCCTGTGTGCCGCGGTCACCCTGTGCCCAGGTCCGGGATGTGTTCTGCTGTCGGCTGGAGACGAGTTCCATCCTTTTTGCCATGGTCGCCCTACGCCGTGGACCGGGATGTGTTCTGCAGTCGGCTAGTGATGACTTCCGAGCTCTGTACCCTCGTCGCCCTGCACAGATTTCCGGGCTGTGTGCCGTGGTCTCCCTTCACTGAGGTTCAGGCTGTGTGCCGCGGTCGCCCTGGGCCCAGGTCCGGTCTGTGTGCCACGGTAACCTTGAACCGAGTTCTGGGCTGTGTGCCATGGTAGCCTTGTGCTGAGGACTCGGCTGTCCTGCGGTCGCCCTTCATTGAGGCCCGGGCTATGTGCGGCGGTCGCCCTGTGCCGAGGACCGGTCTGTGTGCCACGGTAGCCTTGAACCAAATTCCGGGCTGTGTGCCGCGGTAGCCTTGTGCCGAGGACCAGGCTGTGTGCTGCGGTTGACCTTCATTGAAGGCCGGGCTATATGCCACAGTCGCCCTGTGCCAAGGTCAAGTCTGTGTGCCACGGTAGCCTTCAATCGAGTTCTGGGCTGTGTGCCACGGTAGCCTTGTGATGAAGACCAGACTGTGTGCTGCGGTTGCCCTTCATTGACGAGCGGGCTATGTGCCGTTGTCGCACTGGGCCGAGTTTTGAGCTGTGTGCCATGTACGCCTTGCGCCGAGGTTCGGGCTGTGTACCGTTGTAGCCTTGCACCGAGGTCCGGGATGTGTGCTGCAGTTGCCCTAAGCCGATGTCCGGTCTGTGTGCCATGTTCGCCATCTCCCGAGGTCGGTGCTGTGTGCCAGGGTCGCCCAGCACCGAGGTCCGTGCTGTGTGCCTCGGTCTCTCTTCACTGTGGTTTGGGCTGTGTGCTGCGTTTGCCCTGCGCTGAGGTCCAGGGTGCATTCCGCCCTCGGCTTGCAACGAGTTCCGGGCTCTGTGCCGCGTTCCCTCTGTGCCGAGGTCCGGGGTGTGTGCCACGGTCGCCCTGTTCCAAAGTCCGGGCTGTGTGCCGAGGTAGTTTTCTGCAGAGGTCCAGGCTGTGTGCCACGGTAGCCATGAACCGAGTCCAGGCTGTGTGCCGCGGTAGCCTTGCGGCGAGGTCTGGGCTGTTTGCCGCAGTGAGCCTGCACCAATCTCCGGTCTGTGTGCCACGGTCGCCATCTCCCTAGGTCAGTGCTGTGTGCCAGGTTCGCCCTGCACTGAGGTCCCTGCTGTGTGCCTCAGTCACTTTTCACTGTCGTTTGGGATGTGTGCCACGGTCACCCTGCACCGAGTCCAGGCTGTGTTCCGCCCTCGGATTACAATGAGTTCCGGGCTCTGTGCCACGTTTCCTCTGTGCCGAGATCCAGGCTGAGTGCCACGGTCACCCTGTTCCGAGGTCTGGGCTCTGTGCCGAGGTAGCCTTCTGCCGAGGTCCGGGCTGTGTGCCGCAGTCACCCTGTTCCAAAGCCCGGGCTGTGTGCCGAGGTCCCCATCTCCTCAGGTCCGTGCTGTGTGCCGGACTCTGTTCCCCCTCGGCTTGTGACCTGTTCCCTGCTCTGTGCAATGGTTCCTCTTTGCCAAGGTCCAGGCTGTGTGCCACGGTAGCCTTCTCAAGAAGTCCGAGCTCTGTGCCATGATCCCCTGCGCTGAGTTCCGGGCTGTATTCCGCAGTCCCTCTGACCCGATATACGGCCTGTGTTCTGCAGTCACCATGCACCGAAGTCCGGCCTGTGTGCCACCGTGGCCCTGTGCCGAGGTCCGGACTGTGTGCCACTGTCCGCCTGCGCTGAGGTCCGACCTGTGTGCCACCTTCACCCTGCAACGAGGTCCAGGCTTTGTTCAGCAGTCAGCTAGTGACGAGTTCCAGGCTGTGTGACGCGGTCGCCCTTCACTGAGTTTCTGGCTTTGTGCCTCGGTTGCCTTTGCTGAGGTCCGGGCTGTGTGCCATGGTCACCCTGCAAAGAGGTTGAGCCTGTTTTCTGTGGTCACCCTGCGCCGAGGTCCTGGCTTGACCCGTCCAGCAGGTCCAGTTATTCCAGGGTCCCCGAGAGGGAGCTACCTGAAAGAATCATGGGGGAGAGAGAGAAAGGAGACCAAGCGGCGAAGAATGACAGAGTCAGTCTGGCTGATGTCAAGGTCTCATTTACTAGCTGAAAGCAAGCAGTATATATAGGCAAAGGTTACATAAGGAAGTGACGTGAAAGGATTACATAAAGTGGCGCGAAAAAGTGGCGCGAAAAAGGATTACACAAAGAAGTGAAAATTATCCCCGCCCAGCATTCCACTTATCCCCGCCCAGCATTCCAGTCCCAGAGTTATCTTTGGCACACATTTGTTGTTTTTCTTCTAGGTGACTTGGCTTTCTTAAAGCCCTCCATGAGCACAATGATTCCAGGAAGCTGCTGGTTTCACAATAATTCATGTTGGCTGTTTGTTAGGCAACACCGGCCCCATGGCTTCTCACACTGGCTGTGTTTTGTCATTGACTAGCAATGAGTTCCAGGCTCTGTGCCTCTGTCGCCCTGCATAGATTTCTGGGCTGTGTGCTGTGGTTGCCCTTCACTGAAGTTCGGGCTGTGTGCCATGGTAGCCCTGCGCTAAGGTCCGGGCTGTGTTCCTCGATCAGCTGGTGACGAGTTCTGGGCTGTGTGCCAAAGTCACACTTAACTGAATTTCGGGCTGTCTGCCGCCATCACCCTGCACTGAGGTCTGGGCTGTGTGCCGCGCTCGCCCCACGCAGAGTTCCAGCCTGTGTGCCGCAGTCGCCCAGTGCACAGGTCCGGGCTGTGTTGCGCGGTTGGCTAGCGACGAGTTCCAAGCTCTGTGCCATGGTGGCCCTGCACAGATTTTTGGGCTGTGTGCCGCGGTCACCCTTCACTGAGGTTCGGGCTGTGTGCCTCACTTGCCCTGAGCTGAGGTCCATGATGCGTGCTGCAGACACCCTGCACCAAGATCCAACCTGTGTGCCATGGTCACCCTGTGCCGAGGTCCAGGCTGTGTTTCATCGTCAGCTGGAGATGAGTTCCGTCCTGTTTGCCATGGTAGCCCTGCGCCAAGTTCCGGGCAGTGTTCCGCAGTCAGTTAGCGACAAGTTCCGAGCTCTGTAACCCGGTCGCCTTGCACATATTTCCGGGCTATGTGCCATGCTCGCCCTGTGCAGAGGTCCAGCCTGTGTGCCGCGGTCGCCCAGTGTGGATGTCCGGGCTGTGTTCCACGGTTAGCTAGCTACGAGTTCCAAGCTCTGTGCCATGGTTGCCCTGCACAGATTTTTGGGCTGTGTGCCGCGGTCGCCCATAACTGAGTTTCGGTCTGTGTGTCGCTGTTACCCTGTGCCCAGTTCCGTTCTGTGTGCCACGGTAGCCTTAAACTGAGTTCCGGGCTGTGTGCCATGGTAGCTTTGTGCGGATGTCTGGGCTGTGTGCTGCAATTGCTCTGTGCCGATGTCTGGTCTGTGTGCCACTAGTGCCATATCCCAAGGTCAGTGCTGTGTGCCATGGTGCCCTGCGCCGAGGTCCATGCTGTGTGGCTCGGTCACTCTTCACTGTGGTTCGGGCTGTGTGCTGTGGTCGCCCTGCACCGAGTCCAGGCTGTGTTCCGCCCTTGGCTTGTGATGAGTTCCCGGCTCTGTGCCGCATTCCCTCTGTGCTGAGGTCCAGGCTGTGTGCCACAGTTGCCCTGTTTGGAGATCCGGGATGTGTGCCGCGGTAGCCTTGTTCCAAGGACAGGGCCGTGTGCCATGTTCTGCCCTCGGCTTGCGATGAATTCCGGGCTCTGTGCCTCGTTCCCTCTGTGCCGAGGTCTGGGCTGTGTTCCGCAGTCGCCCTGTGCCGAGGTCTGGCCTGTGTTCTGCCCTTGGCTTGCGACCTGTTCCCTGCTCTGTGTCGTGGTTTCTCTTTGCCAAGGTACAGGCTGTGTGCCATGGTAGCCTTCTCAAGAAGTCCAGGCTGTGTGCCTTGGTCCCCTGCGCTGAGGTCCGGGCTGTATCCCACGGTCACCCTGAGCCGATGTCCGGCCTGTGTTCTGCAGTCACCCTGGGCCGAGGTCCGGCCTGTGTGCCTCGCTCGCCCTGCGCCGAGGTACGGCCTCTGTGCCACGGTCACCCTGTGCTGAGTTCTGCCCTAAGTCCCACTGTCACCCTGTGTTGAAGTCCGGCCCGAGTGTCACGGTCACCCTGCTGCATGATTCGGGCTGAGTTCTGCAGTCGGCTACCGACGAGTTCCAGTTTGTGTGATGCGGTCGCCCTTCACTGAGTTTCGGCTGTGTGTCTCGGTCACACTTCGCTGAGGTCCGGGATGTGTGCCATGGTCGCCCTGCGATAAGATCCGGTCTGTTTTCTGTGGTTGCCCTGCACGGAGGTCCTGGCTGAGTTTCGCAGTCAACTAGCGACGAGTTCCAGGCCCTGTGCCACTGTGGTCCTGAACATATTTCTGGGCTGTGTGCTGTGGTCTCCCTTAACTGAGGTTCAGGCTGTGTGCTACAGTAGCCCTGCACTGATGTCCAAGTTGTGTGCCATGCTCGCCCTGCGCCAATTTCTGGGCCGTATTCCACAGTCGGCTGGCGACAAGATCTGGGCTATGTGCCACAGTCACCCTTCACTGACGTTCAGGCTGTGTGCTGCGGTCACCCTGTGCCGAGGTCTGTGATGCGTGCCGCGGTGGCCCAGTGCCAAGGTATGGGCTGTGTTCCACTGTTGGCTAGCAACGAGTTCCAAGTTCTGTGCAACGGTAGCCCTGCACAGATTTTTGGGCTGTGTGCCGCGGTCGCCCTTCACTGAGGACTGGGCTATGTGCCACGGTCGCACTGCGCCGAAGTTCGGACTGTGTGCCATGTTACCCTTACACCGAGGTTCGGGCTGTGTGCCGTCATGGCCTTGCACAGAGGTCCGGGCTGTGTGCCGCGATTTCCCTGAGCTGATGTCCGGTCTGTGTGCCATAGTCACCATGCCCCGAGGTTGGTGCTGTGTGCCAGGGTCGCCCTGCACCGAGGTCCATGCTGTGTGCTTTGGTGGTTCTTCACTGTGGTTTGTGCTGTGTGCTGTGTTCGCCCTGTGCCGTGGTCCAGGCTGCGTTCCACCCTTGGCTTGGAACGAGTTCCGGGCTCTGTTCCGTGTTCCCTCTGCACCGGGTCCTGGCTGTGTGCCACAGTCGCTCTGTTTTGAGGTCCGGGCTGTGTGGCAAGGTAGTCTTTGGCAGAGTTCCGGTCTGTGTGCCACGGTCGCCATCTCCCCAGGTTCGGGCTGTGTGCTGCGGTCGCCCTGTGCCAAGTTCCGGTCTGTGTGCCACGGTAGCCTTGAACCAAGTTCCAGGCTGTGTACCGCAGCAGCCTTGCATGGATGTCCGGACTGTGTGCCGCAGTTGCCCTGCGCTGATGTCCGGTCTGTGTGCCATGGTCGCCATTTCCCGATTTCAGTGCTGTGTGTCAGGTAGCCCTGCACCGAGGTCCATGGTGTGTGCCTCAGTCGCTCTTCACTGTGGTTCGGGCTGTGTGCCGTGGTTGCCCTGCACTGAGTGCAGGCTCTGTTCTGCTCTCGGCTTGCAACGAGTTCTGGTCTCTGTGCCGCATTCCCTCTGTGCCGAGGTCCAGGCTGAGTGCCATGGTCACCCTGTTCCGAGGTCCGGGCTGTGTGCTGTGGTTGCCTTGTTCTGAGTTCCGGGCTGTGTGCCAAGTTCTCCATCTACCCATGTCCAGGCTGTGTGCTGAGGTCGCTCTGTGCCGAGGTCCCGCCTGTGTTCCACCCTCGGCTTGCAATCTGTTCCCGGCTCTGTGCCACGGTTCTTCTTTGCCAAGGTCCAGGCTGTGTGTCACGGTAGCCTTCTTAAGAAGTCCCGGCTGTGTGCTACGGTCCCCTGTTCTGAGTTCCGGGCTGTATGTCGTGGTCCCTCTGAGCTGATGTCCAGCCTGTGTTCTGCAGTCGCCCTGCGCCGAGGTCCGGGCTGTGTTCCGCGGTCAGCTGGTGACGATTTCCGGGCTGTGTGCTGCAGACGCCCTTCACTGAGGTTCGGTCTGTGTTCCGTGATCACCCTGAACCAAGGTCTGGCCTGTGTGCTAAGGTCGACCTGTGCCGAGGGCCGTGCTGTGTTCAGCAGTTGACTAGCGACGAGTTCTGAGCTCTGTGGCATGGTCGCCCTGCACGGATTTCCGAGCTGTTAGCTGTGGTCAGCCTTCCCTGAGTTTCGGGCTGTGTGCCGTGGGCAACCTGCACCGAGGTCCGGGCTGTGTACTGTGGAAGCCTTGCTCCAAGGTCCGGGCTGTGTTTCACAGTCACCCTGTGCTGGTGTCCGGGCTGTGTGCTGCGGTGGCCATCTCCTGAGGTCCGTGATGTGTGCCAGGGTTGCGCTGCGATGAGGTCCAGGCTGTGTGCCACGGTCGCCCTTCACCGAGGTCTGGCCTGTGTGCCACGGTCACCCTGAGCCGAGGTCCGGGCTTTTTGCCCGGGTCGCNGGCCATCTCCTGAGGTCCGTGATGTGTGCCAGGGTTGCGCTGCGATGAGGTCCAGGCTGTGTGCCACGGTCGCCCTTCACCGAGGTCTGGCCTGTGTGCCACGGTCACCCTGAGCCGAGGTCCGGGCTTTTTGCCCGGGTCGCCCTGAGCCAAAATCTGGCCTGTGTTCCGTGGTCGCCCTGCCCCAAGATCCGGCCTGTGTACTACAGTCTCCTTGCCCTGAGATCCGGCCTGATTGCTGCTGTTGCCCTGCACTGAGGTCCGGCCTGTGTGCCACCTTCACCCTGTGCTGAGGTCCGGGCTGTGTTCTGCAGTCGGCTAGTGATGAGTTCTGGGCTGTGTGACGCGATCGCCCTTCACTGAGTTTCGGGCTGTCTGGATCCGTCACCCTTCGCCGAGGTCAGGGCTGTGTGCTGTGGTCACCCTGTGACAAGGTCCGGCCTGTTTTCCGTAGTCACCCTGTGCCAAGGTCCGGACTGTGTTCCACGGTCGGCTAGCGACGAGTTCCAGACTCTGTGCCGCTGTCAGCCTTCACTGAGTTTCGGGCTGTGTGCCTTGGTCACCCTTCGTGGAGGTCTGGGCTGTGTGCCTTGCTTGCCCTGCAACAAGGTCCAGCCTGTTTGCCGTATTCACCCTGCGCCGAGGTCCGGGCTGTGTTCCGCGGTCGGCTAGTGATGAGTTCCATGCTGTGTGCCGCAGTCGCCCTTGACTGAGGTTCGGGCTGAGTGCTGCGGTCACCCTTCACTGAGGTTC
>SJYV01019083.1:0-112939 GCA_006410875.1 Neotragus pygmaeus
GGGCAGCAGCTGGAGCAGAAAGGCTGGGTTCGGCTGGGGACTCTGGCATCACTCAGCCTCCATCTTTCCACCTGGCCTTTCTGTGCGGTCTCTCCTGCAGATACCCAGCCTTCTTGCAGTGAGGCTCAAGACACCCAAGTGCACAACAGCAGAAGCTTCCAGGCTTTCTAAAAGAACTGTTCTAGTGTCACCCATGCCGCTCTCGCTGTTTAAAGCAGATGACAGAGAGGGCCAGCTGAGCCTCGGAATATCCTGGAACACCAGTCTCACATGCACAGGATAAGGAGAGTCAAACCCTAATGTCACACTGCAGGAAGACAAAGGATTATATCTGAAGTTGAAGGATCAAGGAATAGAAGTGTGTACATATTGGTGGTTACACCAGGTAACCACTGTTGGAAACAAATCCAGGGCTGAGATGGATTAGAGTGGGGAACTCCTGCTTTTTTCATTGTATAAATTCTTCTATATCATTAGATTTAAAACTGTGGCTGTGCACTGTTTCAGTAACATGATAGGGAGTTTGGAGTATGGCTGTGGGGCCCGATCACCTGGGCTCATATCTTGGTCACGTCAGTTATAATCTCTGTGACCTTGGGCAAATGACATCACCACTCAGTGCCTCAGTGTTCCCATCTGTAAGCTGGGGATAAACATCATAACCTCAGGACTAACCTGGTCCTGTGGCTAAGCACCAGTGGCTAAGACTCCGAGGTCCCAGTGCAGGGGGCCCAAGTTCGATCCCTGATCAGGGAGCTAGATCTCACGTGCCACAACTAAGGATTCCACATGTTGCAACCAAGGTCAAAGATCCCGAGTGCTGCAACCAAAACCTGGCACCCAATAAATAAATACATAAATAAGTAAATACTTTAAAACAAAATCATAACATCATAGGGTGATTAGGATTACATGAATAAAGCGCTTAGAATGCCGACGAGGCACAAAGTAGACCCTCAAATAATGTCCACTCTTAACAGCTATAACCTTAAAAAAGAAGAAGCGTGCAAACTCACGGTGAACTAGGGATCCTCAGACTAGATCCTTAGTCTCCTAAAGTGAAAAGTGTTAGTTGCTCAGTTGTGTCTGACTCTTTGCAACCCCCCAGAATGCAGCCTGCCAGGCTCCTCTGTCCATGGGATTCTCCAAGCAAGAATACTGGAATGGATGGAGTGGGTAGCCATTCCCTTCTCCAGATCTTCCTGACCCAGGGATGGAACCGGCTCTCTGGCATTGCAAGTAGGTTCTTTACCATCTGAGCCATCAGGGAAGCCCAACTCTGCCACAGATGAGCTGAGCAAGTCTGTTAACCTCAGCTTCCAACTAAGAAGGATATAAGCTAAGATGAGCTCCTAAGAATAGAGGTTGTGTCAAATCTGAAGTCTAAAAGAGCCAACGACTGTCAAAAATTACCCTGCTGAAACATGAGACTCCCCTCCCTTTTCCGAGAGATTCTTTACAGCTGAGCCTGTTCCTTTATCCTCATACTCACCCACTATGGAGGCATAATTCAGAGTCTCCCTGGCTGCCTGTCCAGAGACCTCCTGGGACAGAACTTTATAAATCATTTTAAGTCAGTGGCCATAACTCCCAGGTGCTCACACGAGACCAAGTGGAAAAGGACATTAACTTGGAACCGATTAAATTGCTGCTAGTCTGTATTTGCTGGCCTCCTGGACGGATCTCTCCCAGAAGGCTGCTCATGTGGTCAGCCCTGGGTGAAACTGTTACAAAGGTAAAATCGGGCTCCAGAGAATCCCCCTTCCTCGCACCCCAGGGAAGGCAGAGTTCACATGTCCCTCTGCTCCATCAAGGAAACAACGTGATCAGTCCAAGAGGTGACTTAAAATCATTTCATCTTTAGAAGTAGTTGGGTTTTTAAATGCCTTTCCTTTTCTTCTCTGTACACTGGGAGGTGGGGCGGGGCGGGGGGAATGAATGAATGGTACACTTTCTGGTCTGGATTAGAGGCCAGAGCAAGAACTGTTTGCAGTGAGGAGGCTGTCCTAAAACCTGTGCTCCCGTACCACATGGGCAGGCCGCCTGCCAATGGCAATTACACAAATAACCCCGGCCTCGTAACTTACTAGTGGGTGCTGGTGGGCACTAGGACCTGGACCAGTCCATCTCCAGCTAGAAAGAACAATTTAAATTAGGAACAGCAAGCTCCTTCCATCTCACCGAGCTCCCGTAGCAGCTGGGGGTGATGCAGAGAAAGCGTAATAGCCCCTCAGTCGGGTAGTCTGTGCCAACTCCCAGGTGGTCTCGACTGCAGAACTATTCTTCCAAAAAGTGTGAAATTCTAACTTAGCAGTCGGCTGAGAAGCCTGGCTCGCTGGCAGGCCAGGCACGGGGGCAGGAGGTGACAGCCGCTAATCAGGCCCTCGCTGTGCCAGCCCGACTCAGCACCGCGCCCTGGCCCATTCCCCACTGACCCTGCTCCTGTTGCGCTCAGTCAGGAGCCGAACCTCTCCACTAATCGGCCTGTTGGTGGGAGCCGGAGAGGTGACTTGTAACAGGCCTCTCGTTCCCAGCCTCCTCTATAATGACATTCTGCACAAGCAGAGTCGTCCTTTGATTCCCTGTGACCTTCTAGATTTTGGCAAATGAGCAAGCGCCTGGGATGCACAGAGAGGGCCCAAGGGTGTATTTCCTGCAAAGAGATGCTCTGGTCTTCCACCCCTGCATCTCTTACTGATACCAGGCAAAGGCGCGGCCTCATTCATTTTTCCCTGGTGGAAAAAAGCCTTCTTCTTTCGGAGACAAGGGGGCTCTGAGATGAGGTGGCCGGTACTTGGCCCATGTGTGAGTATTTACCAGGCGAAACGCCGGGGCTGTCTCACCTTGACAGATGAGAAAATGCCGTCTTAGTGCCCTTGCCAAGGTCACCCCACTAGCCAACACCCATGTGGGGAAAACACATCCCCCACCACCACCACCCAGGAGAGTGAGGGAACTGCAGACCCAAGCTTTCAAAGCCGCGGCATAGAAGGCTTTGCCCCAGCCTGCGGAAGGCGAGACCCTACAAGACTGTAAGTAATAAATAGATAATGGCCGGTCTCTCTGCCTGCTTGCTCCTTGGAGATGCTCAGATGGGAACCTGGTGGCTGTGATGATTAATGAATCAACCCGTCCAGTTAACCTGCAGTTTGGAGGCCATGCGCAGCCCCTTAGGCAGTCTCTGGGCAACTCATCCTTCCTCGCCGAGGTGCCCACGGGCTTTTGTCCACGGGTGGCAACACTGGCAGCCCAGCAGAAGCTTCGGCTCGGACAATTTCAGAATTTGGTCCGCTTCTACTGAAGTGCAACTGAAAAAAAAAAAAAAAACTGCTTTCAAGCTGTCGTTTTAGAGGGAACCCCTGCACTGACTCAGAGCCCGGCTTACTCTTCTGTGGCTCCCAGCATCCAAGATTACCCTGCTTCCTCAGCCTGAATCCACAGCTCTCCGGAAGGAAAAGAAAAGCAAAAATTGGATGTGAGTTGCATTAAAAAGGTACACTTCCAGCAAACTTTGGAATGCTGGGAGGCTCTCCTTTTCTCTTCCAGCGCAGACGGGAACAAAGCGTCAAAGCGATGGGGATGGTCGGGTTCGGTGCTGCCCCCTCCCTCTCAGCCAGCCTGGGGAGGGCCCATCAGGCCCGGAAAGAGATTTAAGGAGAATATTTCACTTCATCAACTCAACACCGGGCGTGGGTTGAGTGTAGAAGTTTCTTCTCATGAAATGACCACCCAGTTCCTAAAGAAGAAAGTTTTCTGCGAGGATGAGACTGGATCCTGTCACTTTCCTTCTTAAGCCCCCCCAGGGCTTTCCCACCTCACTTAGAATACAGTCAGTTTGTACAATAGCCGCCAAGGCCCTGGTCCTCTGACCCTGCCACCTGCGTCCCTTGGTCACCCTCCTTCAGCCTCCTTGCTGTTTCTCTTGACCATGCTTGACTCACAGTCACCTAAAATCTCTTTCCCCCCGACTCCAGGCAGAACCATTCCCCCATCCCTCATTCTCTCTCTTACTCATTTCCTGTTTGATTTGCTCCAGAACATTTATCTCTAGCAGAAATTACCTTAATGTCTATTCACTGACTTCGTGTGGCAGAGAATACTAGTTTCTCATCCTGTCCCCTTTCTTTCCTTGTTCCTGAGTATAGAATCCCAGGGTTTTTTATTCTTTAAGCTTTTTATTTTATTTTGGAGTGTAGCTAATTACCAATGTTGTAATAGATTCAGGAGGACAGCACAGGGACTCAGCCATACGTATGCATGTATCCGTTCTCCCCCAGACTCCCCTCCCATCCAGGCCGCCGCATGACATTGAGCTATGCTATAGAGTAGGCCTTTGTTGGTTAACCATTTTAAATATAACAGTGTGTACGTGTCGATCCCGAAGTCCCTAACTATGCCTTCCTCCCTGGCAACCATAAGTTTGTAGAATCCCAGTAATGATGGAGCAAAAAAGTTAGCACATCCAGTTAAAACCCAGCACTTCTCTGCCTCTTCTGTAGCCCAGAGACTGAGTTCTAGTCTGTGAGCTAGAGGTGGAGGTTGGTTGGCTGTCTTCCTTAGAAAGAGGAGGTAAGGGTGTATTTTACCCCTCTCGCCGTCCTGCTCCTGATGGGGTAACAAGATACAGTGGCCTTAAGGTGAGCTCGCAGATGGCAGCCTTCAGCTAAGAAAGGCAGAGCAAAAAGATAGCTGGGACAGCCCGAGTCCTGGATGTCTGTGGGTTGCTCTCGTGTGACCTTCCATGAAAAGGCAAAAACAAGCTTCCCTCTTCTTCAGCCGCCGTTAACTTCTAATCCCTCTTGCTGGCAGCTAGATGCAGTTTATAACTAATACTGCTGTTGTTGAGTCGCTCAGTCGGGTCTGACTCCTTGAAACCCCATGGACTGTAGCCCTCTAGGCACCTCTGTCCACGGGGCCTTTCCAGGCAAGAATACTGGAGTGGGTTGCCATTTCTCCTCCAGGAGATCTTCCCAAGTCAGGGATTGAACCAGCATTTCCTGTGTGTCCTGCTTGGCAGGCAGATTCTTTACCACTGAGCCACCTGGGAAGCCCCTTATAGCTAATATATGTGCTTATTCTGTCTTCCTTCAGTAGAATAGTTACCTCCATGAGACCTGAAACTTTGTCTGGTTCATTACTGTATCTCTAGATCCTTGTGAAGTGAAAATCACTCAGTCGTGTCCAACTCTTGCGACCCCATGGACTGTAGCCCGCCAGGCTCCTCTGTCCATGGAATTTTCCAGGCTAGAATACTAGAGTGGGTTGCCATTTCCTACTCCACTAGATCCTTGAATGAATGAATGAACTCAGGCACACACACAGCACTAACCAAACCCCTTCTGCCCCAATCCTGTCTTGATCAGTAGGTCAGTAGGCAGGCACTTAGTAAGCTACACTGAGTCGTCATCCTTTTTAAAAACTGAAATATAGTTGATTTACAATATTATATTAGTTTTAGGTGTACAGCAAAGTGATATAGTTATATATACATATATGTATAAGGATTCCCCAGTGGCTCGGTGATGAAGAATCTGCCTACCAATTCAGGAGACGTAGGAGACTTAAGTTCAGTCCCTGGGTTGGGAAGATCCCCTGGAGAAGGGAAAGACTACCCA
This sequence comes from Neotragus pygmaeus, assembly GCA_006410875.1. Classification (NCBI taxonomy): domain Eukaryota; kingdom Metazoa; phylum Chordata; class Mammalia; order Artiodactyla; family Bovidae; genus Neotragus; species Neotragus pygmaeus. The sequence continues at coordinate 5,616 of SJYV01019083.1, forward strand.
CTTGCCTGGAGAATCCCATAGACAGAGGAGCCTGGTGGCTACAGTCACATATGACCGACTGACTAAACAACAGCATATGTATATAGCTATACTTTTGAATTCTTTACCATTATAGTTTATTGTGTTTTCCTCCTTTTTGATCACTGAACCCAAGAGCATAGCTTGTAATGTGGGTAAAAGCAATTTTAATTTCTAAACATTAGTTGCAGAAACATCATTCAGTTCCTAGGGGTATAAAACACAGATTTGCTTTGGCTTCAAGATGAGGACATTTCTGACATCTTTGGAATTTGGGGCCTTGTTAGCATAGCAATATTGATGATACAGTTGCTTGGACTTCTTGCACTTCTACTGAAGGGCTCCACTGAAATATAGTTTTATTCCTGTCATAAATCACCCATAGGTGGTGGGAGCTGTTTATTATCTCTAATCTTGAAATGAAATGGCAGCTTAGAGAATCCGTGGATTCTTGGGCTAGAGTAGAATAGTGTCTAGTGGAGTCTGTGATACACATGTGTTACCTCGAGGGAATGAGAATTTGCCGGCAAAAATAGTTTCTGATTCAGAGTAACAGTGAGTGGTAGTACTTCCAATTCCACCAGTAGAAGTGAGGTTTCCTAGAAAAGTGCTGAACTAGTAAATAACCTAAATTTCAGTCCCAGCTACATGACTTAACCAGCCATGTGACTGACCTGGAGCAAGGCCTCCATGTCCTAATCTGTCCAGCTGGGCCAGCACCTCTATTTCCTATCCTAGTAGTGAGGGTCACTTAGGGTATGTGGAGGTAAAGCATAGTATTTATATATAGGGACAGATTTATATATATTGGCCCAGGGGTTGAGAATCCACCTTCCGATTCAGGGGACACAGATTTGAGTCTTAAGATCCCACATGCCCTGTAGGCAGCTAAGCCCACATGCCGCAACTACTGAGCCCCAGAGCTACAATTCAAGAGCAGTCCTCGTGCCACAACAAAGATCCTGCATGCTCCAACTAAGACCCGCCACCACCAGAAATAAATAAATAAAATAAATATCGTTAGATTTTTATATCAAATCCCAACTTTTTAAAAGATGGGAAGAACCTTAGGGATTGTCTAACCCAGCCCTTCGTTTTACAGATCTGAGTACCAGTGGCCAGAAAGTCAAGGTTTTGCCCACAGTCTCAGGATAGGTTAGTGGTAGAGCTGGGTGTTGAATTTCCAGACCAATATTTTTTCCTACCCTCTCATCCTCCTTGTCCGTGTGTAATAAGGGATTATCATTATCCCTCCTCTGACTGTGCCTTGTTCTTTTACTGTCTTCCTCATAAAACAGGTGCTCTCACAGAGAGATGAGTTCGTCTTTGTACACTTGGAAGTTCCCACGGTGCAAGTTGCTTTCCATCGTCTGTACTTCCCACCCCATTTCCTCCTCCAGGGTCTCTTCCCAACCTGGGACTCAAACCCGAGTATCTTGCATCTCCTGCATTAGCAGGTGGATTGTTTACCACTGCGCTGCCTGGGAAAGCCCATTTATTGTGGCTACAATGTGCCAAACTGTGCTTTAGGCTTGGAGGATATAGCAATGAGTAAAACAGAAATTCCTGCCTTTACAGAGCTTACACATACACACACACTCACACACACATGGTATCAAGTGTTGTGGAGCAAAAAATGAGGCAGGAAAAGATGGGGAGTGGGGAGCACCGGGTTAGATGGAGGAAGGGGAGATGCTGCTCTCTTCCGTAGGGCAATCTAGGAAGACCTTGATCACTGGATTATGTTTAATCGATGACCTGAAGGAACAGGGGAAAGAGCCACATGGATATGTTAGGGAAAGAGTTTTCAAAGCTGAAGAAACAGCAGATTCAAATACCTGAGAGTGTTCTTTGCCTGTTCAAGGAAGAGCAGATAAGCCAGTAGGATTGGATCAAAGTGAATAATGGGGCAAATGGAAGGAGAGACCAGGAGTAGGAGTGGGGAAGGGGTAGGTCATGTAGGGACTTGAGGACTGTTGTAAGAATTTTGACTTGGACTCCTTTTTTGGTTTTGTTTTTTTAATTCTTTATTGAATTTGTTTTGATCCTGTCTTATATTTTATTTTGGGGGGTGTAAGGCATGTGGGATCTTAGCTCCCCAACTAAGGATAGAACCCACAGCCTTTGTATTGGAAGGCCAAATCTTTAACCACTGGACCACCAGGAAGCACCAGGACTCAGCTCTTAAATGGGTGCAAAGCATAGATTCATCAAAAGAATGGGATGCGTATGTGTTAGTCACTCAGTCATGCCCGACACTTTGTGACCCCGTGGACTCTAGCCCGCCAGGCTCCTCTGTCCATGGGATATCCTTGATTAATTGGCATTCTGTTTCAGCCCGCCATTTTCTCATTCCACATTTGGACAGCCTTCCCCTGCCCCACTGTTGGTTTGAGCCTCCACCAAGTTTTCTGTGTAAGTGCTCTCAACCTATTAACGAGTGTTCTTAAAGGAGAGAAGAGGAACAAAGGTCCAGTTAGCCTCACGTTCGGCATAAGGTTAAAATAAACTTGGGAGATGCTTCTCGGCCTCCAAAAACCAATTAAGCAGGTTACTCGCAAGTATTTCTAAGAACAGCAGCCCAGTGGAAAGAAACTGACAGGTGAGCAGATGGGAGAACCATCAACTCAAATTTATTTCACAGCTTACAACTCAAATGAGCATTCCAAAGTCAGAACAGCTGGCCTTNCCAATTAAGCAGGTTACTCGCAAGTATTTCTAAGAACAGCAGCCCAGTGGAAAGAAACTGACAGGTGAGCAGATGGGAGAACCATCAACTCAAATTTATTTCACAGCTTACAACTCAAATGAGCATTCCAAAGTCAGAACAGCTGGCCTTTTATGCTGTAAGCCATTGTCCTTTGCTTTGCTCATCTCTCAAGAGTATGAGCGGGTTATGTGGCAGTGGCCGTCTGTCTGTCGGTCTTTGACTTTGCAGGGAAAAATCCTTTGTAGGAAATAAGCTCTTGATGTAAACCAGATTCCTCTGTAATGTCTGCTTCTTCCATGGGTTATGAAGTTTCTAGATCCTGAAAATCGATGGCTTTGACCCCTTAGCTTTCATTTTCATATCTATTCATTATATCTGTGATGGCTATTATCTGATTCTGAGTAAATGGAATTTAACCGAATAGTCAAAAAGCAAAAATCTTCAGGTTTGCAGGAAGAAACATTTTTTTAAAATGTTACAGTGCATCTGAAAATCACAGCTGTCTTGAATTTCTGATGGTAAGTTATTCTGGGAGCTTTCTGAAGTTTGAGACTGTCCCTTGCAAACTTTACTTAAGTTTCAGGCAACGGGGGAAGTCATGAAATTTGGAAAAGGTTATCTTTTGTCAATCATGGCCCTTTGTGGGGTACGGTGCTGACAGAGGATGGGGGAGAGACCGTATTCTATGGCTGAAAGGAGGGCTTGATACTACCCCGTGGGGATTTTGTTCCAGTAATTGCATCAAATCGGACCTTCTGCCATGTTGCAGGTATAGCATTAATATCACTCATTAAGTCATAGGGCTGTATGCTTTCCCTCCCAATGGTAGAATCACTGGCAGAATATATTTTCTTCCAAAGTGTTTGTTTTCATTGTTGCCCTTTAAAAATAATGAGTTCATTCTATTCCCTTGCAAGGAAAGTTACTCTAGACTGCTTTGAAATTGTATATCTTTTGTTGAGCACAGTTCTGCAGTGGTTCCATAGCTTTGTGTCCTGGGGAACCCAACCCGTCCTCTCTTAAAACTCCTAACCAAGCTGCCTCAGACCTGATTCATATAATCGTCCAGCCGATTTGACCTTTATATTGTTACCCTCAGCCAGGTAGAAGTCATGCCAGTTTCAGATGACCCTATCATGTGACCAGAGATCAAAGGTCAGCAGCTCCTAAACATTCGGCTGTCAAGGTAGCCCATTCATCACTCTTATTATGTAACTGACAAGCCGACAAATGAAGCTGGGGATAAAATTGTTTTCTACCCTCCGCCTCCTGGGCTTAAACCCCAGTGGTGGGCCAAGCAGTCTCACATATTAAGTGGTTCCACGAGCCTTCTGGAGTCCCTGGAGTAAGGGAAATGAGTCCAGGAGGCTGTTCTCTGTACTGGACCCTGAGAAGTCACCAGTTGCCTGCTTAGGGGGCCAAGTTGCAGGTCTACAGGAACCAATGCTAAGTCTAGTATCTTCTGAAATGGAGATGAATTTAATGTGAGTTCTCTATGGACCCAAAGAAACCCTCATGTCCACCCCCACCCCACATATGACCTTCAGCATCTTTGTGGTCCTTTGAGGCAGGTTAAGATGGTGTGTGTTTTTGCAGACTGATGCAGTCTGAAGAGTCACATGAAGAAATTCACATGAACAGGACCTTCCTCTGGGGAGACTAGCTTGGGGCTAGATGCCTTCGGGAAACTTTTTAAAACCAGGATCCAAAATGATTCTTTGATGTCTATATTTTGGAGTATTACAAAGAACTGGAGATTAGGAATCAGACAATTTCATCAAATCCCGACTCTGTCCTTTCTTGAGCTGTGAAATCTTGGACAAGTTAGTTAATCTTCTGTACCTCCACTTCTTTTCGAGGAGGACATGCATTTAATAAAAAGACTTATACAGCGTCTGGGCTTCCCTGGTGGCTCAGATGGTAAAGAATCTGCCTGCAGTGTGGGAGATGTGGATTCGATCCCTGGGTTGGGAAGATCCCCTGAAGAAGGGAATGGGTACCTGCTCCAGTATTCTGGCCTGGAGAATTCCATGGACTGTAGAGTCCATGAGGTCGCAAAGAGTCGGACACGACTGAGCAACTCTCACTTTCACTTTTCACAGTGCCTGATGCTTAGTGTATATGATTGTGTATGTGTGTTAGTTGCTCAATCATGTCTGACTCTTTGCTGTTCCCTTCTCCAGGAGATCTTCCCGACCCAGGAATCGAACCCACATCTCCCACACTGCAGGCAGATTCTTTACCATCTGAGCCACCAGGAAAGCCTAGGGTATATGATTGGCTATGTTTAATGTTCCTATTGCCATTATTACTATTCCTTTGGTCTGAGAGGAGATGTCATCAGGGAAGCAGGGGCATGAAATAGAATTTTTTTTATAGGATCTCCCATAGCAACAGAACCTCTGAAAAACTTGTAAGGGCAGAAGGGTAAGGAGATGGCAGGATTATACAGTATAATCATGTGCGTTGGGAAGAAGCCCATGAGGAGGCAGCAGATTGTACTGTAGAAGGGAAAAGCATGTGCCATCCTCCTGGGCCCTGAAAGAAAGAACAGAGATGCCTTTCAGTTCAGTTCAGTCGCTCAGTCGTGTCTGACTCTTTGTGACCCCATGAATCGCAGCACACCAGGCCTCCCTGTCCATCACCATCTCCCGGAGTTCACNTGGTGTCATCTGCATATCTGAGATTATTGATATTTCTCCTGGCAATCTTGATTCCAGCTTGTGCTTCCTATTAAATGGCTCAGCAAGCCATTCCATTGCCAAAAAGTATCCCTGATTTTTATACTAGCAAGAGGTCTCAGGACCTTGCCTCTTCCTCTCCTGACTTCTTGGAGGCACTACCTGAGCACCGTATCCCTCACCCCAGTGCTGCTCTTCTTTGGTGGAGCCTTTGCCACAGGTCACAGGGGCTCTTTCAGTGATCCAGAGTGGGACGAAGACCTGGTTCCATACACCAGGTGGACCGGAAACCCTGGTCAAAGGAAATTCCGTTTGGGCTCCCAAGTTGGAACTCTGACACCCTGCTCTTTATGGTTACTGGGCTACATAATAATATTATATTTCAGAAAATTATAGGTAATATTGGTGTTGAGAAGAATTAGGAACTATGAGAACCACTGTTTACATAGAAAATGTTGAGTTCCAAACAAATGTGGAAGACACAGCTGTTACTATTTACAGCAACTGGGCTTTGCTTGGGTTATTCCCTTCCCCTCCAAATGAGAGAACAGTATAGGATCAGAGTTGCTATTGTTTACTCACTAGGTCATATCCGACTCTTCGCAACCCCATGGACTGCGGCCCGCCAGGCTCCTCTGTCCATGGGATTCTCCAGGCAAGAATACTGGAGTGGGTTGCCATTTCCTTCTCCAGGGGATCTTCCTGCTGCTGCTGCTAAGTCGCTTCAGTCGTGTCTGTGCAACCCCATAGACGGCAGCCCACCAGGTTNGTCCATGGGATTCTCCAGGCAAGAATACTGGAGTGGGTTGCCATTTCCTTCTCCAGGGGATCTTCCTGCTGCTGCTGCTAAGTCGCTTCAGTCGTGTCTGTGCAACCCCATAGACGGCAGCCCACCAGGTTTCACCGTTCCTGGGATTCTCACCCAAGGACTGAACCTGCATCTTCCGCATTGCAGGCGGATTCTTTGCCACTGAGCCACCAAGGAAGCCCACACGTAAAGCACTGCTTGTCTTTAAACACTGGAATTACTCTGCCTGGCAAGATGTTTCTATTCTATTGGGCCTGGGGAGACTAAGAACAGAGAGTGTTCAAGGTCCCGGATTGGTCTGAGCTCCATCCAAAGCATAGAAGCCATTGAAGAAATTGCTACTCCTTTATATTGTTATTTCCCACTTTTTTCATGCTGGTCCTGGCAGTTGGGTTTTGCAGGTTAAATGTAGTAATCGATTTGATCTGACACGTCAGGATTTTCTACTTGAGTGAAGCCCTTAAACTTTGGTGCTGGTTGACACTTGGAGGGAATGAATATATTCTGATGTGGCCGATATCCTGAAAAAGGCTTCTGTTTGATGTGACTCAGAAGGACAGTCAATTCCTTAGCATGAATGAAAATTCCAGGAAAAAAAACTCTGACTTGGAGAAGAGTGCACTTTTTTTAGTCCTTGGGTATTTTCTGATGAAGCTATGAATCTAAATTGTTCTAGTCTTTAGAAGTGTGATGTCTTTCACACTAGCTTTTTTTTTTTAATGCTTTCTTTTTAATGGCTACATTATATTTCATTGTCTGGATGCACATAGTTTATTCATTTTTTCCCCCACACATTTTAAAGCATTACAGGCCTCCCAGCCAATGTTGCCTGAGCTGTATTTTAAAAACAGAACTTGTGTCGCATTGGAAAGGGCTGTTATTGCTGTTTAGTCGCTAAGTCGTGTCCACCTCTTTTGCAACCCCATGGACTGTAGCCTGCAAGGCTCCTCTGTCCATGGCATTTGCCAGGCAAGTATACTGGAGTGGGTTGCCGTTTCATTCTCCAGGGGAGCTTCCCAAGGCAGCGATCAAACCTGTGTCTCCTTCTTGGCAGGCAGATTCTTTACCGCAGAGTCACCTGGGAAGTTGGAATGGACTATGGAGGTGCAGTTCAACATTTGTGCAGTAGTCTACATATTTTAAAGGACTTTTATATACATTGTTTAATTTTTATCTTCACCTAGTCCAGTGAAGCAGGGAAACATGGACTTCACATAGCAGTTGAGGAAACTAAGAGGTCAAGAAATTTTTCTCAGGATCACCCCCGGAATACAGTTGACCCTTGAATAGATTTGAACTAAGAAGATTCCCTGATACATGGATTTTTAAAAAATAAATATACAGTCAGACCTCTGTATCTAGATACATAACCTGAAGATATGGAGGGCCAGCTGAAAGGGATATGAGCATCCATGGATTTTGGTACCCAAGCAGGGGATTCTGGAATCAATTCCCCCAAAACAATTGGGGGATGACTCTCTGTACCTGGGGATGACTGTCTATACCCGCAGATAACTGTATAATTAGAAGTAGTTTAGGCTCTTAAAAGATAAAGGAGTGGGACTTTTCTGGCGGCCCAGTGGTAAAGACATCATACTCCCACCGCAGGGGGTATGCGTTCGATCCCTGTTTGGGGAACTAAGATCCCACATGCCACAAAGCACAGCCAAAAGAAAAGAAAGCTTTGTCAAAAGATGAAGGTATATCTTTTAAGTCTATAGACAAAAGATACTTATGCTCTGAGAACCTCAAAGTCATTGGAATGAAAAGAAGAAAGTTTTATCCGTTCATTTGCTGTAATTATTGTTGTAGAAGCATAATGAAAACCTTTTGCTCCTTTCATTCCCCTGAAATGGTTTGGAATCTCCTGAATACCTGAATTTGGCGAGAATAGCCAAGGAGTCAGGGGATAGGGCCCATTTTGGTCCAAATGGGAATCCGTAAGAAAGATGGAACATGGTAGAAAGGGCGGCCTACCAAATGTCCAGGGTCTGCCCATCCCCTGCTCTCCCACCTGCCACTGAATTCACCTTGCGTGAGGCAGCTCTCTTGTGAAACATGGTTCAAATGCCAACCTCTTCCTCGCTCAGGTTATTGTGAAATCAGTACTGCTCATGTTAAGATTCTTCAGGACGCTCAAACAATATACAGAATGTACTTACTTTATCAGGAGTTACTCTTTTCTCTCACATTAGAGAATTCTCTCTTAGGGGTTTGTTTTCCTTGTCTCCTCAAGGCCTGTGCTTGGTAATATTTAATCCATCAAGTTCTAGTTTCTGGTACTTCTTCTCTTTTTTAATGCTTGCTTTATCCCAGTCCATCTTTTAGCAGGAACCATTTCTCCCGAAATCTTGTCATTTCATCAAGTGTACTTAATGGAAATGTTACCTGTCCTTCTTTATTTGTCGCAAAATTTAAGGACAAGGAGGAAGACCGTACATGTTTTCTTAAAATCAATGGCCAGCACATTACTGTAAAACCTATTGATTAAAAACACAAAGTATAATGTTAGTCATTTAGTCTGTGAAGTGATGCAATAAGGGAAGAAATTTATCCCCTGACTCTTGCATTAACCTTTTATTGACTGCTTGCATACCCATAATTAACACACACTTTAGCTAAAGTGGTTAATTTCAGCATGGCGACCAGTGCTCCCTAATGTAGCTGCCGTCCTGATGATCCAGATGGAAGTGTAGCCCTGGGGGAAATCAGCGAGCAGTGGGGCCCTGCGTGAGTTACACCTGTGGGCGGGGACGAGGAGGGGACCTCTGGACCGTCGGCTCACAGACCAGCCAACGTGACACCTTTCAGCCGCTTCCTGTTACGTCACTAGGTTATTCAGGGAGAACCCTTCCTCAGTAGCAGGAGTTTTGAGTGTGGCTTCTAGAGTCCTTTGAATTGAAATAATGTGATTTTGGGAGGGAGAGAGATGAAGTATATGTCATTTTCCTCTGCTCCCCTGGCAATGCTCCATAAAAGGAGCAGGGTTTTCTAAGTGAAAGTGAAAGCCACCAAGCCTTCCCTGGTGGCTAGGATGGTAAAGAATCCGCCTGCAGTGCAGGAGACCCAGGTCGGGAAGATTCCCTGGAGAAGGAAATGGCAACCCAGTCCAGTACTCTTGCCTTGAAAATCCCATGGACGGAGGAGCCTGGTGGGCTACAGTCCACGGGGTCGCAAAGAGTCAGACACGACTCAGTGACATCACTTTCTCTCTTTTCTAAGTAGATCTAAGTTTATTTACTAATCTAAAGNATCCTCTGGAGAAGGAAATGGCAACCCACTCCAGTACTCTTGCCTGGAAAACCCCATGGACAGAGGAGCTAGGTAGGCTACAGTCCATGGGGTCGCAAAGAGTCAGACACGACTGAGTGACATCACTCACTCACTCAGCCTCCTCCTTTCTGATAATCATTAATCTCTCTGTATCTATGAGTTAGTTTTTGTTGTTTGATCATTTCCTTGTTTGCGTTTTTGTTTTAGATTCCACATATGAGTGAAATCATATAGTATTTGTCTTTCTCTGACTTACTTCACTCGTTTCACTAGAATACAAAAATTATCATTTTAAAGGTACCAAAGAATGGTAGAAACAACAGGATTAAATAACAATTCAAGGAAGAGAATACTTTTCAATGTGAATTGACAATCTCCAATTGTTTTTCCCCCTCTGAAATATGTACCAACTCTAATAACAGGCTGTGGATCAGCCTTAGCCAGACAAAAAGCCTCTACTGAGAGAAAGAAAAACCAACAAAGTTTTAACAGTTTGACAGGGCTGATTGACAAACTGAAAAGTTGATGAGACAAATGCTCAGCAAATTTCCCCTACCAGACATTTGCTGACTCTGGTACTGCACAAGAATACAGGGAGCTAGGTCAAATACTTCTAAAAGGTAAAGTGAAATCTCCAGCAACCACCAGTTCTTAGAAAACAGACATGTGCTAGAATTTGAAGTTATAGGAGGCTGCAAACTGTAAATGATAGATCTTGACTTTCAATAATCTTTCAGAAATCAAAAGACAGAAGTCCATCAGTGTTTTGCATCTTACAGGGGAAGAGCAAACCACAGTAGCTTATTTTATTAAAACTGCAATCCAAACCTGACTCATTTCCATATCTAATTGGATTGAGAAAAGCATCCCCTAACCTTATCCACCTAAAAGGAAAAGGTTAGAAGTCTCTCTAGAATATCTCATCTAGAAATACTATGGTTCCTTTGTATGTCATGCATGGCATGCAATAAAAAAAATTGCTAAAATGGCTACATGCCTATCAGAATGGCCCAAATCCAGAAAACTGACAACANTAACCTTATCCACCTAAAAGGAAAAGGTTAGAAGTCTCTCTAGAATATCTCATCTAGAAATACTATGGTTCCTTTGTATGTCATGCATGGCATGCAATAAAAAAAATTGCTAAAATGGCTACATGCCTATCAGAATGGCCCAAATCCAGAAAACTGACAACACTAAGTGCTGATGAGGGTGTAAAGCGCATGAATTTTCATTCATTTCTCATGGGGATGCAAAAGGGTATGACCACTTTGGAAGGCAGTTTGGAGATTTCTTACAAAACTAAACATACTCATATCATGTATCCTCCTTGTTACTTACCCAAAGGAACNTGTAAAGCGCATGAATTTTCATTCATTTCTCATGGGGATGCAAAAGGGTATGACCACTTTGGAAGGCAGTTTGGAGATTTCTTACAAAACTAAACATACTCATATCATGTATCCTCCTTGTTACTTACCCAAAGGAACTGAAGACTTATTTCCACATAAAAAAATTACACAGAGGTGTTTATAACCAGTTTATAATTTCTAAATCCTGGAAGCAACCAACATGTACTTCAGTTGGTGAATAGATAGATAAACTATGATGTATTCAGTTGATAGAATATTCTTCAACACAAAAAGGAAATGGGCTATTGAGCTGTGGAAAGACATGAAGGAGACTTCAATGTATATTACTAAGTGGAAGAAGGTAATCTGAAAAGGGTACATACTGTATTATTCCAGCTGTATGACAATCTGGAAAAGACAACACTATATAAAAAGATCAACAGTTGCCAAGGGGTGTGGGGAGGAAGGGATGAATAGGCAGAACACAAAGAACTTTTAGGGCAGTGAAACTGTTCTGTATTATCACGTAATGGCAGATGCATGTTACGATAAGTCCCCTACATACAAACCTTCAAGTCACAAATTTTCAGTCATGTGTGAGTGACTTTGCAGTTGGCCCTCTATCTCCTATTGCTGATGATCCTTCAGCTCTACCAGCCCCCAACTCCTCTCNTGGCAGATGCATGTTACGATAAGTCCCCTACATACAAACCTTCAAGTCACAAATTTTCAGTCATGTGTGAGTGACTTTGCAGTTGGCCCTCTATCTCCTATTGCTGATGATCCTTCAGCTCTACCAGCCCCCAACTCCTCTCCCCATTCCAGTCAGTAATTCTTTGCCAGTTCACTTGATGCAAGCCCTGGTATGTCAGCTGCTGTACTATATACTACTGTACTTTTCAAGGTACTGTGCTATCACATTAAAAATGCTTTCTTTATTTTTTGCATTTTTAATGTACTGTTTTGTTGTTGTTGTTTAGTCACTAAGTCATGTCCAACTCTTTTGTGACCCCATGGACTGTAGCCTAACAGGTGCCTCTGTTCATGGGATTTCCCAGGCAAAAATACTGGAGTTGGTTGGCATTTCCTTCTCCAGAGGATCTACCCAACCCAGGGATCAAATTTGTGTTTCCTGCATTGGCAGGCAGATTCTTTACCACTAAGCCATCATCAGGGAAGCCCTTTTTTAAATGTATTATTTATGTGAAAAGTTGGCTTCCCTGGTGACTCAGGTGGCAAAGGATCTGCCTGCTATGTGGGGGACCCAGGTTCAATCCCTGAGTTGGGAAGATCCCCTGCAGAAGGAAATGGTTACCCACTCCAGTATTCTTGCCTGGAGAATTCCATGGACAGAGGAGCCTGGCGGGGTATAGTCCATGGGGTTGCAAAGAATCAGATGCAACTGAGAAACTTTCACTTTTTTCTTATGTGAAAAGTATTAAAACCTATTACAGTACAGTACTATAAAGCCCAGTGTGTTAGTTCAGTACCTAGACTAACTTTGTTGGTTTGTTTGTTGTTATTGTTCAGTCACTAAGTCGTGTCTGACTCTTTGTGACGTTGTTGGACTTATAAACAAATTAGACTTACTAACACACTCTCAGAATGGAGCTTGTTTGTATGTAGGGGACTTACTGTGTTATACATTTGTCCATAGAGTATACTGCACAAGAATGAACCCTAATGTAAACTATGGACTTTGAATAATGATGATATAGTAATGTAGGCTCATCATCTGTAACAAATACACCACTCTGGTGGGGAATGTTGATAATGGGAGAGGCTATGCTTACTCCTTGGAAGGAAAGTTATGACCAACCTAGATAGCATATTCAAAAGCAGAGACATTACTTTNTAATTGTTGAAAAGCGTGTTATTTTTCCATTTACTTATCTTTGCATTTTTGTCAGAAATCTATTGGCCATTATTTGTCTTAATAATTAACAACATAGTTAATGATGAAAGATTGAAATTGTCCTTCCAATACCAAGAATAAGACAAAGATGTTCACTCTCGCCACTTCTGTTTACAGTGAAATGAAATTAGAAATCAATAGTATATGGACATTTAGGAAATTTACAAATATGTGGAAATTATTTAACACTACCAAATAACCAAGGATCAAAAATAAGTTGCAAGGGACATTAGAAAATACTTTGAAATGAATGAAAACAAAATATACAAAAACTTCAAGAATGCAGTAGAAGAGGTACTCAAGGGGCTATTTAAAGCTGTAAATGCCTATATTAATAAAGAGGAAAAACCTCAACTTTATAACCAAAACTTCCACCTCAAGAAACTACAAAAATTTGTCCAAACCCATTGGATATATGATACCAAGAGTAAATGATAAACTATAGCCTTGGAGTAATTATGATGTGTCAGTGTAGGCTCATCAGTTGTAACAAATGTCCCACTCTGGTGGGAGGTAATGAGGGAGACTAAGCATGTGTGGGGTCAGGGGAATAGGTGGGAAATCTCTGTAATTTCCCCTCAATTGTGCTGTGAAGCTACAGCTACTCTAAAAAAAATTGAAGTTTAATGAAAAAAGCTACAAAAAGAAGGCAAATAAGCTCATATCTAACTTAAGGAGAGAAAGAAAGATTAGAGCAAAAATAAATGAAAAATGAATTAAAAATNGGACAAATTCCCCATGGGAAAATTAGAATCTTCTTTGTGGCAAAGATGGGAATAGACACAAGACAGCCAATGTCCACCACTGTCAGGATTCCTAAATCATTGCTTAAGAGAACTCAGGGCCCCTTGATTTTGCAAGAACCACAGAGTATGCACGCTGAGAAACCATCCAACTTCGTTTCCTGGAAGTGCCAAGTCAGCCTGAAGCAACTGCCACTGAAGTAGTCCAGCAACAGTGCCTATTAAGAATCCTGGGTCTTCAGGAGCAACCGCTAAGTCTTTTCTGAGTCTGAGTAGTTTAGCCTGTCGCTGGAGAGTTGCAGCAGCTTGCATACATAAGCCTTGGCATCCTGGAATGTCACATTGTGCTAGGATTCAGCCTCAGGCTTCATCTGATTCAAGCCAGAAAGAGTTGCTCAGGCTCTCCAGTTTCCCCCACAAAGAGCCAATCCAGAGGCCACCCCACCCAGTTCGTTGAAGGGAGGGGCAACAGGCAGCCCCCTCGCTGGCATCTCCTGTCGTCACTGGAGACACCAGTTCACTACTGGTAGGAGAAGTAATAGTGACAATCCAGTTCCGTCGCTCAGTCGTGTCTGACTCTTTGTGACCCCATGAATCGCAGCGCGCCAGGCCTCCCATAGTGTTTGGTAATAATGTGCCAGGCGGTGTGCTAAGTACTCACACGTGTAAATCCCTGTAACTTTCACAGCAAGCCCATACGTAAGGTACTATTGTTGTCATCATCATTATTCTCAGTGAGAAACTGAGGTTTGGTGAGTTTAGGATACTCAAGATGTCAGGCCCCAGGGAAGCAGCAGTGCCCCGTGTCCAGAGGACACCTTCACCACCGTGCTTCCCCATCTTAGGAGATTAAGATGGGAGAGAGACTGAATGTGTGGTTCGAGCAGGAGCTTCCCTGGGAGCTCAGCTGGTAAAGAATCCACCGGCAATGCAAGAGACCCGATTCAGTTCCTAGGTCAGGGAGATCCCCTGGAGAAGGGATAGGCTACCAGCTCCAGTATTCTTGGGCTTCCCTGGTGGCTCAGACAGTAAAGAATCCACCAGAAATGGGGGAGACGTGGGTTTGATCCCTGGGTCGGGAAGATCACCTGGAGGAGGACATGGCAACCCACTCCAGTATTCTTCCCTGGAGAATCCCCATGGACAGAGGAGGCTGGTGGGCTACAGTCCATGGGGTTACAAAGAGTCAGACACAACTGAGCAACTAAGCATAGTACAGGAAAATATGCCTCCAAGCCATTCTCAAGCCTTTCTTTTTTAGTCCCAGCATCTGGCATGGTGTTGAAGCAGATGGTATGATTTGAGTCAGGGCTGACTGTCCTTTCTTGTAGGTGGATACATGACCTCAACAGCATGCCCTCTGTGGAGCCTGGTCATGATCACTGACAAACTGGCAAGGAGGGCTGAGCATTAAAGGAAGAGTTTTGGTTTTGTTTTGCAGCTTGTAAACTCTTAGTGTGGCATGTGGAATCTAGTTCCCCGACCAAGGATCGAACTCGGGTCCCCTGCATGGAGAGCATGGAGTCTGAGCCACTGGACCACCAGGGAATCCCTAAAGGAAGCTCTTTAAAGTGCTCTTGAGGGGACTTCCCCGGTGGTCCAGCGGCTCAGACTCTACACTCCCAGTGCACGGGACGCAGGTTTGTTTTCTGGTCAGGGAACTAAGATCCCACATGTCTCAGAGCAACTAAACCCTAAATTAGTGAACTCTAAACTACTGGAGCCTCTGAGCCACAACTAGAGGGTCCTTGCCCTGTAAGGAAATATATCCCACATGACGCAATGAAGATCTTGAGTGCTGCAACCAAGACCCAACATAGCCAAATAAATGAATATATATTAGAAAAAAATAATGTGATCTTGAAAGATCTGAATTAAGGCCCTGAAGAGCCCCAGCAAGGGATTCTGTCTCTAGTCCAGAGGAAGGCAGTGGGTATACACAGCTTCTAGCCTCTCAGGGCCAGCATGAGAAGGAGATAGTCCCCATGTCAGTCAGCTGTTCCACCAGAAAAACAATAGTGGAAAATCAGAGCAACTTCACCCAGGAGAAAACTGGATAAGCTTTGGACACGTGCAATACAGTGTCAGCAAACTTCTACAGCGGGTGTTCATATTTCTAATACTTTCTCAAAATGAGGGGGCCAAACCCATTTGACAGGTGAAAAAGCATCTCTATTGACTTTGGACAAACCTTACGTTAGCCGAGGTGGATCAGCACTTATCATAGCCCTTTAATCTGCCAACCAGGATAATGTGTGCAGAGATCATTTCCCTGCCGTGAGATGGAAGTGCTCAATTTGGAATAACTCTCCTTGTCTGGTAAATTGAGCCTTACTCTCTGATTCCAAGGCCGAGAGACAGCGCAATTTAAAAAGCTTCACAGAGTTCCTTTGTAATTAGTCGCAGCTTCCCTTGAATATTAATTTCTCCCCCATCCCTTTCATGTGATTTAGAGACTATCTATAGAACTGAAGTGAGCGGCAGTGTCTCAAACACCTATTATTATTAAGTAGTCTGTAGAACGTGCCTCTCTTCTTCAGTGCTGTGTGGGCTTATCAGTGCAAACAGTTTAATATTTATGCTAAGAGGATTGTCAAAAGCAGCTTCTGTTGCTTTAATTCTTGTTTTAAATAAATAATGAGAACATTTAAACACATTACTCTTCTTGGGGCCCCGAGGTCAGCTAATCTTATTATTTATGAAGTGATGTGCTACATAATAGTACTTAGTGCATGTTAACAGACGCTATTATCAGGGCCTGATGCGGAGAGCTGAAGATATATTGGAATGTTATGTGTAATGTACGACGGATTGAGTGCACAGAATGCCGGTGGAGCAATTAACCACCCGAGAAAATAGGTGTAAAGTTGAAGTATGTTTTCCCATGGGGATCCTCTCACCATTAATAATTCCCCAGAGAAGAAGATGTCTTTTAGTTAGGAGCCTTCTCGACCATCAGGGCTTGGAAATAGGGTCGGGATGGTCCATTCTTTGATCTCTTCATAGTTAGTCCTACACGGAAGGCACATGATGGATGGATAGGGCCACTTTTTTAATTGATTTAGAGGATAAGGCCAAGAAGGTGGGGGTGGCATAGGAGACGACCACGCAATTCTCCCAGATGTACTCAAGAGTAATTCTTTTTGAGGGCACGCGCTGTCCCCGCCACGTGCTCCAAGAGAACAGAGAAATTGTTCATTTCTTATTGCAGTCTGTGTTTTCTTGTCTCTTATCCTCATTTCTCAGATACAGAAAGCCAAAGCCACTGAGTTTTCCCAGATCAATTTCCAGTAAGCTGGTCTCTTGGAGAGGTAGCTGCCTGCCAAGGTGTGACAATGTGGCCCCAACTTTTTTCCTCTGAGGCTATAATTTAGTTGCATATGATAATTAATTTCTCTACTATTGATGAATAATCCATTTAATAAAAACCGTGATTTAAGTGTTTTCCTTAGGGAGTCACTCTTGCTAGCCTCTTAATTTAATTTTGTGGAAGTTTTCCCCACCTATTCATCAGTGGAAATGATTATTAACCTCTATTTGCATATATCCTTATAAATCGGTCTCTCCTTGGAGTGCCTTTTTCCGAGCACAGCAAGCTGGGACACTTGTAAATCTCCAGGATCTCCGAAGTCAATCCCAGTCTGTAATATTGTTTAATCTATTCTTGGACGTTTTAATGCAGTAAATTCAATTTAATCTTTCCCAGTAATCTAGTAATACATGGAAATCCCACAAACATTTAAATCTGATAATGGTTTAATCACACACTTTAAATAACAGTCGAGATAATGAAAAAATAATTCACCATTTTAAAGGCAGAGTAACTGAATTTCCCCCCATGATTGGCTTCTACAAAGCCGTTGAGAGATAATACAAATCTGGGAATTGAAATAAAGAAGTTCCAGCCTCGTTAAGAACACAGTTCTTCCTTCTTATAAACACACCTGCTTTCTGCCTCCCAAACTCACCTTTCCTTCCTCCTCTTCACCACCGTCACCGCGGATTGCCAAGGTTGCTCCAAGTTGCTGCGTGTGGGTCTTGCAGTCCTTTCTTCCCAGGAGTTAACTGCCTGTTCTTGCTCTTCCAGGTGCCAGTCTCGAATTGCCCGAACTTTACCCGCTGATCAGAAGCCAGAGTGCCGGCCGTACTGGGAAAAGGGTGATCCTTCGATGCCTCTGCCATTCGACCTCACAGAGATCGTTTCTGAACTCAGGGGTCTGCTTCTGGAGACCAGGCCCTAGAGACAGAGCTCAGTTCTCAGGTGGAGGAGGAGCGGCTGTTTTCAGTTCCTCTCCTCCACTCCTGTCATGGGCTTAGGCGAGGGCGGTATGGGGTAGACTTGGCCTTGAGATTATAGAAACTGTTGAGATGATAGAGAATGGCCTTGGAGATTGTTTCCAGTTGGGAATAATTAGGGAGTGGAACCCATGAAGATTAAAATGTTTGCAAATGACACAGTGTTATAGTGATTTGGTATTAAATTAAAAATACCCCCAAAATATAACACCCCGCCCCCAAAACAAAACAAAACGATTCCCCACTTGGATTTTTAATGCAAGCACCAGAGAGATGAGAAAGAGGTCGCTCCTGAGGCCTGGGGAGTGACCAGGGTGAACCCGGCCTTTGGCAGAACCTAACCTACTTTCCTCTTTCCCAAGCCTTTGCAGAGTCCCTACAGGGGATCTCTCAAGTCATGGAGGAGAAGACCGAATTTAGAGACGTTTAGCCCATTTTCTCAACACACCCTTCAGAGGCTCTGCGGTCCAGTATGGTAGCCACTAGGTAGATGGGGCTTCTACCATTTACATTCCATTTTAATTGTAATTAAAAATTCAGTTCTTCAGTTACACAAGCCACATTTCAAGTGCTCAGTAGCCCAGGTGTGGCTAGAGACATAGACATAGAACGTTTGGATATAGAACGTTTTCGTCATTGTAGAAAGCCCTGCTAGACGACACTTCTGTCAAAAGTTTGAGAGTGAGAGAGTCAGTCTTCCAGTTCTCTGTAGCTGCTCTCCCCACCGGCACAATAAATGAAACAAGCAATGCCTCGTTGGAAAGCAGCCTCTTTCCTTTCTCTAAGGCCAAGGTTGTGAGCCCTGTCCTCTGCACACAGGAATAGAGCAGTGTTGAAGATTAAAACAAAACTGACATCCTGTCCTTAGGAAGTTCCCCTGATCTAATGAAGGAGACAAAACTCTGTTTACATTGCTTCTTGGATTTAACCAACACACTGCATATTTCTTTTCCTGTAATTCCCCCATTCGCACATAATGGCTAGAATTGAGGCTTGAAGAACCCTAGTGCCCCATCCTGATTGATGATGCTGGAGCACCAGAGAGATAAGAAAGAGGTTAGAACTTGGGCTTTGATTTTCGAGTGCCTAGATGCAAATGCCCACTGGCTTGTGATCTTTGACGTGTGACTGTGCCTCGGTTTCCTCATCTGTATAATGGGGATACTACAGGCACACCGATTCCCAAGGTGAAGATGAAATGAAATAACCTAGCTACAGATTTAGAACAATCTCTGGTACGTAGTTAAACACGCAGTAAATATTAGTAAAATGTTATATATCAGTAAGCTGACCTGCTGTAGGCATTTTCCCCTCCCTTCCTCAATCTTGGTGCCAGTTTGTCTCATGATGCTATGAACCCACCTCTCCCTTTCGGGCCTGGCTCTCACCCTATGGTGGCCCCAGAAATCACGAGACTAATCAGCCCCTCTCCCCAGCCTGTCACCTTCTCTTGTCATCTGCAATATTCAGGAACCCAAGGAGCTTTTTTACCCATTCAGAGGTACCCTGAGAACTAAACTCTCCCGCCCTCAGAATCTTACCAGTTCAAGGTATGGGCTCATTTCTATGGAGTTAACCTCAGCGAGATCATGACACGCAAGGCAGGCGGAGTTTCACCATCTTGAGACTCTCAAATCGTAGATGAGTTCCCTGATGCCCTTAAGCCTCAGTGTCCTCATCAGTAGAAGAAGCGCTCCCTCTTATGGTTCCGGGAAAGATGAAATGAAATCATGGAGGCAGGGTGTGCAGGGCAGCCTCGGGACCACATAGCCTCGTGTTTTATTTCACCCCCTGGAATGTTTGTTCCTTGTCATAGTTCATGAGGAGCCAGTATTTAAAAATGGAAGATTTCATATAACATAAAGATGTGTGCACCCTCTTTAAAATTCAGAGCATCCAGCAGCCTCCATCCTGAAGTGGCAGAGAGCTAGGTAGCATCCTCTTAGGTGGGGCATTAACCCTCCGTGGCCCCCGTCGCTCCCAGTTACCATTTATTGTGAATCTGACCATCTTTACCCCTTCACATCAGCACTTGCTTGCTTGCACCCGTAGAGTAGAAATAAATAATAACGTTGTGTGCTTACCCCAATATGTGTGTATTACTATCCAGCTATCGTTGTGGACTGCTTATACTAATATGCCATGTACATCATCAAACACACATAAACAATAAAAATATTGAAAGGATGAGATAAGAAACCAAGAGAGTGCCTGCTGTATTTCTCCTTTCACAGGTGCAGGTGAGCATGCTTCCTGGGCCCAGCGGGGGTGGCGCGGGGGGGTGGTGGGTAGCAACTGAAGAGTGTGCTCAGGGTCTTTCCGGTAGGGAAACAGCCAGTGTTGGAGAAACCACCTCCAGCTGCTGCTGCTGCTGCTGCTAAGTCGCTTCAGTCATGTCCAACTCTGTGCAACCCCATAGACGGCAGCCTGCCAGGCTCCTCCGTCCCTGGAATTCTCCAGTTGAGAGTACTGGAGTGGATTGCCATTGCCTTCTCCAAAGCACTTACAGGAGTGAATCCAAAAGGTGAGATCATGTTTTCTCAGAAGAAGTGGAGGCTTTCAATGAGCTTGAGCTCAGTGTGTTTGAGGATTACCTATGCTTGCTCTTATGATCTGGAAGCATAAGACTTTCACACCAATGACCCCCACCCTCCTGCATAGAGCCTTCCGTGTTTCTCGGGCACTTGACAATCACATTCAAATGCTGGCCCCGCCTCCGCCCCACCTGCATCTCCTTCCCTCCTTGGCCTTGTTTCTCTGCTTCGACCATCGTGGTCCTTTCTCTTCCTGATCTCACCACTCTAAGCACCTTCCAGCCTCGGGGCTGGATTACCTATGCTTGCTCTTCCATTTTTAAATACTGGCTCCTCATGAACTATGACAAGGAGAGGGGTAGGGTAGGTTTCAGACAGGTAGAAGGGGGGAGGGCAAGAGATGAATAAAAACAGGGGTGGCTGGGGACACTAAGCTGATAATCAACTCAGTTCCTGCTCCTCCCCCGTGAGCTACTGAAGGACTTTTCTGGGGACATGGGCCATGTGGGTAGTGGGGGCGGGGAGGAAGCTTTGCCCTGGGACCACCTTTAGTTACAGGTAGTTAGTTAGCTACCTGTAAGGCTTCCCCATCCCCTGGTCCCAGCTATCATCAGAAAGTTATCTGAAGAGATAGGTCCCTTTCTGCTAAGATGCTACTGGCTTTCCCCTCCCACAGACGTTTCTTGACCACCTACTGCACCTCAGGGGCATGGTGAGCCCTGGGCATCCAAGGAGGTCCCTGCCAGCCAAGGGCTCCCATGTACTGACCCCCATGCTGGAGCAGGGGATGTGGTGACCCCAATAGGAACTTAACTCTATAGTGGGGAAACAGTCAGCCTGCAAATAAGCAACATGATGGTTTCCAGTCATTTTCAGTACCAGAATGGAAACCCCTAAGGCAAGGGACAGAGCATAGCTGGGGACTGAAGAAGGGTGACTTGGCTTAGGAAGTCCAGGAAAGGGGGTGATGGGCGAAGAGCTTCCCAGGAAAGGGAGCAGCAGGTACGAAGTCCCCGAGGCTGGAAGGTGCTTAGAGTGGGGAGATCAGGAAGAGAAAGGACCACGATGGTCGAAGCAGAGAAACAAGGCCAAGGAGGGAAGGAGATGCAGGTGGGGCGGAGGCGGGGCCAGCATTTGAATGTGATTGTCAAGTGCCCGAGAAACACGGAAGGCTCTATGCAGGAGGGGAGGGTGGGGGTCATTGGTGTGAAAGTCTTATGCTTCCAGATCATTGCCTGGTTGCTGGCGATTCCTAAGGGTCTCAGTCTGAAGGCACGGCTTTCTAACCAGGAATTTTCCGATTCCTGGGGCCAGGTGGAGAAGATGTCCTGCCAGCTCCTCCAAGAGCATGAGGCGGCACCCCATCCTCCTGTGGCTTCACTTCCAGCAGCACCCACAAATTTGTGTCCACCCCGCACCCTACCTGCCCCCCCACTTTCACAGGCAGCCTCTGCTCAGGGGACTTCACTAGAGAGAAGCAGGCGGGTGGTCGTGGCATGGCTTGTGACACAATTTTAGTAACAAGCTTCCAAAGCCATCACTAACCACACTGAGGGGTGCTAGAAAGGAGATTCCATCACTCTATTAAATGGACACACCACATTCAGTAGTTTTTTGGTGTGTATTTCGAGGGAAAGCATTTTGGAAAGCAACATTTTTTTTTCTTCCCTGATCTAGTTAAGGCTGATTTTTACCACTGGGCAAATTGCATACATTTGGATCTCTGCCACGCTAAATATTGTTTATTTTGGAGATCTGTCAGAGGCAAGCCCATGGAAGACGGGGCAGGGGGTGGGGGTTCTTATTTGAAAAGGCAATTCTCATCCAAACAGATTGAGAAGGACCGAGGAGCAGTGCGGATTAAAATGCGCTGAAGTGGTAATGCCGTTTATCCAGTTTGCCTTTGTTACTTTGTGATTAAATGGTATTTTTAATTAAGTTTCATTGGGAGCCATAGGTATGGCAGTGGTGAAATCAATTTGACAACCATAAAGGGGGAGGGAAGGCCCAGGAGTGTTGTAATGATTGTGGCTGCAGGGAGAGCCGAGCAGCTCTAAGAGGCTGGGGTGAGGAGGGGGAGAAGCAGGGGAGGGGGAGGAAGGAGCGGGCAGCCAGGGATGACTTCCTGCACAATGTCCAGGGCTCCCGTGGCTGCTGCTACATCTGGGGGGCTGGTTGTAGGGATTATCAGGAAAAGGGGTACACCTGGCTCTCTCAATTACCCGAGTCCCTCATTAACGAGGAGATTGGGTGAGCACCCCCAGACCCTGTGCTGTAGCCTCACCTCAGCCTGACTCCTGAACAGGGCTGACCCACCAACCTTCAGCCCATCCCCTTCCTTTCTCCCCATAACCTGTCAAGGCAATACAGTCTATTAATATTATCCAGGTTGTTGTGCAGTCACGGTTGTGTCCAACTCTTTGCGACCCCATAGACTGTAGCCCGCCAGGCTCCTCTGTCCATGGGATTCTCCAGGCAAGAATACTGGAGTGGGTTGCCATGCCCTCCTCCAGGGGATCTTCCCAAACCAGGGATCGAACCCATGTCTCTTGAGTCTCTTGCATTGACAGGCAGATTCTTTACCACTTTGCACCTGGAAAGCCTGTTGTCTAGGTATCAAACGTGATGGTAACATAGTGTTCTAGAACTAAGTAAGAGATTCAGCGTGAACCATTGTGGTGACAGGACAGCTGAACCAGCTGGGCGTTATAAAAACAAAGACTGGGTCACAGGGAGCCCCAAATCCTCTTCCCATAATTGCACACCAGTCCTCCTGACACTCCTGCTCTGTATCCAGTCACCATGGGTCAGATATTCAGAATCTTCTGATTCCTGGATGTCTGGAGAGTCTTGGTTGCAGAGTCCTGATTCTGTGTGTATTCCTAAGGCTGCTGCTGCTGCTGCTAAGTCACTTCAGTAGCGTCCAACTCTGTGTGACCCCATAGACGGCAGCCCACCAGGCTCCCCCATCCCTGGGATTCTCCAGGCAAGAACACTGGAGTGGGTTGCCATTTCCTTCTCCAATGCACAAAAGTGAAAAGTGAAAGTGAAGTCCCTCAGTCGTACCCGACTCTTAGTGACCCCATGGACTGCAGCCCACCAGGCTCCTCCATCCATGGGATTTTCCAGGCAATTCCGAAGGCTAGCCTCCCTTTCAAACCTTTGTTTTCTTATCTGCTAAATGGGAACAATAGTAGTATATCTACCACCTGAGGTTGTCGNCCTCAGTCGTACCCGACTCTTAGTGACCCCATGGACTGCAGCCCACCAGGCTCCTCCATCCATGGGATTTTCCAGGCAATTCCGAAGGCTAGCCTCCCTTTCAAACCTTTGTTTTCTTATCTGCTAAATGGGAACAATAGTAGTATATCTACCACCTGAGGTTGTCGTGAAGATTAAGATGTTGATGTGCACACAGCATGCCTCCAGCCCTGGCTGGGTCTTCAGTGACATGCCAGCTCTAATAATTATGATCCCAGTTTCTTGTGAGAACAGGTGTAGCTTCATGACTGGGGCAAATCCCTTGACCTCCCTGTGATCCAGTCTTTGTTTCTGTAACGCCTAGCTGGTTAAACTGTCCTGCCACCATAGTGGTTCACACTGTGTCTCCTACTTAATAACAGAACAATATGTCACCATCCCATTCTATCCCATTTTCCTCTCCCAGCTTCCACTTTTTTTTTTTTTNCACTCTCCTCTTTCACTTTCATCAAGAAGCTCTTTAGTTCCTCTTCACTTCTTGCCATGAGGGTGGTGTCATCTGCCTATCTGAGGTTATTGATATTTCTCCTGGCAATCTTGATTCCAGCTTGTGCTTCCTCCACCCCAGCGTTTCTCATGATGTACTCTGCATATAAGTTAAGTAAGTTTCTGGTATATTTTGAGGCTTAGAAAGAATACGCACATTCTTTTCGGAGGTGTCTGTGCTGGGTCTTCGTGGCTGCACGTGAGCTTTCTCTAGCTGAGGTGCACAGGGCTACTCTGCACCGCGGTGTGTGGGCTTCTCTTGTGGTGGCGCATGGGCTGTCGGGCACATGGGCTCAGTGGCTTTGGTGCACTACTAGCAGCTGTGGAATCTTCCTGGATTAGGGATCAAACCCGTGTCCCCTGCATTGGCAGGTGGAATCTCAACCACTGGGCCACCAGATAAGTCCAATATGGACTTTCTTAAATCCACCTCCCAAATAAACCCAAGATATGGGGAAGAAGAACAAGGACAAGATTAGCCTACCCTTCCAATTGCACCCCAGAGGGGAGAAGTTTTGTGAAGTCTAGAAAATAGTTTAGTTCAGTTCAGTCACTCAGTCATGTCCAACATTTTGTGACCCTATGGACTGCAGCATGCATGGCTTCCCTGTCCATTACCAACGCCCAGAGCCTAATCAAACTCATGTCCATCATGTCGGTGATGCCATCCAAACATCTCATCCTCTGTTGTCCCCTTCTTCCATATTCAATCTTTCCCAGCATCAGGGTCTTTTCCAATGAGTCAGCTCTTCACATCAGGTGGCCAAAGTATTGGAGTTTCAGCTTGAGCATCAGTCCTTCCAATGAATGTTCAGGACTGGGTGTCAAGCCCTCCTCCAGAGGATCTTCCCAACCCAGGGATCAAACCCACATCATGTCTATTACTTACTAATTACTCAACACATATAGAAGATGATGATAAATCTTGCTATAGTACCCCAATGAAAACACTCATGCCAAGGCCACTCTCTATACAGCAGCATGGGAGAAACATTCAAGGGCAACATTGTTAAAGAGCAAAATAGACTAGTAGCAAGAGCTGAGCTTCTTGAATTAAAGGAGCTTGAGTGAGGCAGGCAGGGGACAAGGGCAAGCCATCCCAAGGGTGGAGCCACTGCCTGTCTTTCAGGGTCAGGCATCTTGTTTAAATAGGGGGCAGGCCTACAGGAGAGCGAGCTGCAGGCTCATCTTCCTTGGACAGATAGGTGAAGAATCGTTTCTGAGCGCTCTCCATCTCTCTTGCTCCTGTAACACTGCCAAGGTTATTCTAATGCCTCATTAGGAGAGGTGGTGATCTGGTCTATGATTTTTTTTGTGTGTGGAGGTGGGTGGCAGGAAGGAGGAGGGGTGGATCTGTGCTTTCTAACGTACACAGCTGACTAATGTGTCATTATAAAGGATCAGAAAAACACAGCCGCTGCTTATTCCGTGGTTGAACTTATCACCCCAAAAGCTCTCGTGGCTTATAGAGTTTTATGAAGGAATTCACAATTTATCATTTTTGTTCAGACTGTTACCATTGTAATGAAGCTGCAAGGTGAGTCTAGCTGTCCATAGATTTCTCCTCCATCCGGTGCGCAGGCAGGTTCTTGCTGCCGCCTTAAAGCTTCTGCATTCTGCCCTACTGTCCAAACTCTCCAGGAATGCCGTAGGTCTTTCCTGTTGCACTAATCTCTTGCCATCTGAATCCCCAAGTCACCTATAAGCCACTCCATTTTCATTTGTTGATCATTTCCATTTGTTCTGCCACCAGCGTGTTTATAAATACTATTTCACTTTGTCAAATTCAGTTTCCATATTGGACTATGAAATACCAGAAGGCAGAGCTCACAGGATCCGATTTTTACTTCCATTCTATTAGGCTCCGTAACACTCAGAATCACACTTCATCTCTCCCAAAGCATTTAATATTCATTAGCTATCAATCCACCTAACTTCTATCTGACACATAATAGATACTCAATAAATGTGTGTTGACTGGCTGTTTGCTAGAGCTAAAAATCTATCATTATCCTCCCCTGCTTTAAAATCCACCTCTGACCCCCCAGACCCCCTTCCCCTAAGATTTTTCTGACCACAACTTACAAGGCTATTTGAAATTTACCCCCAACTTCTCTCTCCAACTTCATCTCCCCAAACCTACTTCTCGCCTTGTTCCCGCCACACTGAGTTTTGCACGATGGCCTGAGTCCTCCCTTGGCGCTGGCTCCGCATCTAGGTGAGTGGCCTTGAACATGGTGGGACTTAGCAGCGGCTCAGATGGTAAAGCATCTGCCTGCAATGCAGGAGACCCGGGTTCGTTCCCTGGGTCTGGAAGATCCCCTGGAGAAGAAAATGGCAACCCACTCCAGTGTTCTTGCCTGGAAAATCCCAGGGACAGAGGAGCCTGGTGGGAGGCCATCTCTGGGGTCGCACAGAGTTGGGCATGACTGAAGCGACTTAGCAGCAGCAGCAGCAGATGGTAAAGCATCTACCTGCAATGCAGGAGACCCGGGTTCATTCCCTGGGTCTGGAAGATCCCCTGGAGAAGAAAATGGTAACCTACTCCAGTACTCTTGCCTGGAAAATTCCATGGACAGAGGAGCCTAGTCAGCTACAGTCCATGGTGTCGCAGAGTCTGACATGACTGAGCCACTTCACTTCACTTCACTTCAATAGGATAAAGCTGAGAATGGGTGGAGCTGGGAAGAATTTGATCAACAAAATCTGTGTCCCGAAGGGGCATTTGATCAAGGAGGCGCTGATAGCCAAGCATCTGAGATGGTGGTTGGGACATGGCGACAGGGACTATATGGGGCCTTGATTCTGCCTCAGATTAAAGGGAAGAGAGGAGGCACCCCAGGAAGGAGCAGACAAAACCTCCCATGTGAAGTCAAGGCCCAGCCATGTAGCATTCAGTATAGGCATCCAGGGCCAGTGCAGTTCTGAGAGCAAGATCACAAAGGACACATGCCTTGGCCAGTGGAGACTGAGGGAAGACTGGAAGAGCTCAGTGGACACGGACTTGGGGCTCTGGACTTGGGTCCGCAAGACTAATTTCAGATCCCATTGACCTGGGATCATTAGGCTACTCTACAAATAACAGCAGTGTCATAGCATACACATTTACTCAAGAATTCAATTCTCTAGGCACAGCAAGCACACACAAAACAAAGGGCAAAACATTCCACAACCAAATGGCAATCAGCAAGTGCCCAGCCTGGAGGATAAGATGGGGGGCAAGAATCCAAACACAGTCAGTTACTTCACTTGGAGCTTAACTGAAAAGATACAATCTGTTCCAGCAACGGGGAGGCAAAGCTGCCTAAACATTTGACCAGAGAGAACTTACTGGTGGCAAACAAGCTCATGAAAAGATGGTCAATATCATTAGCCATCAGGGAAATGCACATTTAAACCACTACACACCTATAGGATTGGCTATAATTTTATAAGTTTTGTAACACCACTTGCTGGGAAAGATGTAAGAAGCTGGAGCATCACAAATGGCTGGTGGGAATGTGAAATGTGAGTCAACTCCAAAAAAGAGTTGGGCAGTTTCTTATAAAATGAAACAGGAAATTAACCATAGGACCCAGCAATCATACTCAATCATTTATCCCTGAGAAATAAAGCCTCTACTCCTAAAAATGTACATGACTGTCCACAGCTTTATTCCTCATAGCCCAAACTGTAAACAGACTACAAAGGATGTATTTTGGGGTGTATCCATATCATCGAATACTTCTAAGCAATAAAAAAGGAATAACCTATTGATACACACACCAACTTGAATGGATCTCCAGAGAATTATGCTGAAAAAAACAATAACCGAAAAATCTAATCTCAAATGGTTATATGCTATACATGTATGCAAACAAATGATTTAACTTCTTAAAAAACCTTGAACTATCAAAAGTATAGAACTGGAGGGCAGATTGGTGGTTGCCAGAGGTCAGGGATGGGAAGTAGCTATCAAGGAGCAGACTACAGGCAGACTCGTGGTGATCAAGAGTTCTGTATCTCGATGCTGGTGGCGGGGATTTTATGAATCTACACATGGGAAAAAATTGTGCTTACTGTTTCTACATGCACGCGCAACTGCTGAAATCTGAATGTGCTCTGTGGACTGCAGCACTATCAGTTTCCTGGTTTTGATATTATAGGACAATTTGATAGTGTATTATAGTTATCTAAGATGTTACAATCCTGGGAAACTGGCTGGAGAGCACACAGGACCTCCCTGTATAATTGCAGGGGGGCAACTTCCTGAGAATCTATCAGTTCAGTTCTGTTGCTCAGTCGTGTCTGACTCTTTGCGACCCCATGAATCGCAGCACACCAGGCCTCCCTGTCCGTCACCAACTCCCGGAGTTCACTCAGACTCACGTCCATCGAGTCAGTGATGCCATCCTGCCATCTCATCCTCGGTCATCCCCTTCTCCTCCTGCCCCCAATCTCTCCCAGCATCAGAGTCTTTTCCAATGAGTCAACTCTTCGCATGAGGTGGCCAAAGTACTGGAGTTTCAGCTTTAGCATCATTCCTTCCAAAGAACACCCAGGGCCGAGCTCTTTTAGAATGGACTGGTTGGATCTCCTTGCAGTCCAGGGGACTCTCAAGAGTCTTCTCCAACACCATTATTCCCAAATAAAAAGTTAAAAAAGAAACTGGTCAGGTTTTGTACGAGAAGGGAGAAGGTGAGCACTCCCTTGACAAGAATGGAAGAGGCCCTTGGGCCTGACAACACCCACATGGTTAAGGCATTGCTTCCTGGCATCTAACCTGCTTTTGTAGAGAATAGACTTGTGGGAGCAGTGAGGGAAAGTGGTGAGGGTTACGAACTGAGAGAGCAGCATTGCCGTATATATATACACTACCAGTGTGAAATAGCTAGCTAGTGGGAAGCTGTGGTAGAGCGCAGTGAGCTCAGCTAGCTGCTGTGATGACATAGAGGGCCGGGGTGGGGTGGTGGGAGAGAAGCTCAAGAGGGAGGGGATATAGGTATACAGACGCTGGCTGACTCACATTGTACAGCAGAAACGAACGCAATATTGTGAAGCAATCACATTCCAATTTTAAAAATTAAAAAAAAAAAAAAACTAGTCAGGCTAAACAAAATAAAAGTCAGTGTTCCCATTTCCAACATACCACCTCCCTGGGGGACTCTCAAGAGTAATTGTCACTGTAGATGATTCCTTGCGCATAAGATGTGACTGTACTCTTGAAACTCAAAGCTCGCTCATGCTTGTAGCTTAGAACTGCACTCATCCCTGGGGACCGAGCTTCCCCTGGGCGTTGCTGCCGTGTCTTCATGAGTCCTGCTGGAAGGAGACCCCTCTCCCCATTCATTGATTGCATGAGACTTCTTCAGACAAGGTCACAGGCACATCCAATAATCCAAAATGATCCTTTAACCAAACATATTTGGGATGCACTGGGCTAGACTGTGTTCCTAAGTGTCCTCCGAAACCCATGGACGGAAACAATAACTACCATCTGGGCCTGTGCGGTAAGTACTTCACATCACTGTCTCACAAAATATTCACAGCAACCCCGTCGGATAGTTACTACTGCTGAACTCCATTTTTTCCATGTGAGGAAATTTATGCACAGAGAGGCTGAGTAACTTGCCCCAGATCACACAGCTGGTAGCTGGCAGAGCCAGGGTTTGAACCCTGGGAATCTGGCTGCAGAGCCTAAGCAATTAATCTCTCTTTGCCAGCTTGAGCTTGACACTATTCTCAATTCCATCCAAGTTACTGGCTCCACTAAACCTAGAAGGTACTAGATCTGGTAAAGTCAGGAAGCAGAGTTACTTTCAGCCACCGCCACATGAGAGCAATGCATTACAGTGGAGCAGTTAGATCCCTGGACTTTGGAGGAAGTCATACCCAAATTCCAGTCCCAACAGACCTCCACCACCACCACCACACACACACACAAACAGCTCTGCACCCCAGCTTCCTTCCTGTTAAATGGGACTACTAACAACATCTATGACACAGGGTGGTTTGAGGGTTAAAAAGAGAGAGTACTCAAATCTCTTAAGTAAGTGTAGTCGTTCAGTCGTGTCTGACTCTTTGCAACCCGATAGACTCCTCCTTGTAGGCCACCAGGCTCCTCTGTCCATGGGATTCTCCAGGCAAGAATACTGGAGTGGGTTGCCATATCCTCCTCCAGAGGATCTTCTTGACCCAGGGATCGAACCTGGGTCTTCCACATCACAGGCAGATGCTTTACCCTCTGAGCCATCAAGGAAGCCCCACACAAATCTCTTAGCATAGGGCAAGACAGAGTACCTGCTCAAAAAAAGGGAAATGTCGCTTTTCGAGGAAGAGACTTTACTCTTTGCTGCTGGGGAGTAAGTAGGGAAGGGGCAGGTTTCCATGAGTGCTATTGTAGAAGAGAGCAATTGCTGATCCTTGATGAAAAAACAAAGGCACCTCCTCAAGGATCCCGCAGTGTGAAAACCACCCATGCACTTCATAGCCTGGAGGTGGTCTAACAACCGTGTCGCCTTTGAACAGAGTCAGCAACTGCTTTGGATGGGACCACCTGCAAAGATGGCAGGACTGCTAAGGTCACTTGATTCTTAGCCCACCAGGCTCCTCTGTCCATGGGATTTTCCAGGCAAGAACACTGGAGTGGATTGCCACTTCCTTCTGCAGGGGATCTTCCCAACCCAGAGAATGAACACATGTCTCCTGAATCTCCTGCATTGGTAGAAAGATTCTTTACCACTGAGCTGCCTAACACACCCCCAAAATGCTTTTTTGAAGGATATTCTTAATATTCCTAAAAAATTTTTGTTCTGCTTCATAGAAAACTGGAGGAAATTTTTATCACCTGGAGTAAACTTTAAAAAAGAAAAATTTATTGGAGTCTAGTTGATTCACAGTGTTATGTTAGTTTCAGATGTACAGCAAAGTGAATCAGTTATACATATACATATATACACTCTTATTTTAGATTTTTTCCCATGCAGTCCATACAGAGTTTTGAGTAGAGCTGCCTGTGCTATATAATGGGTTCTTATTAGTTATCTATTTTGTATATCATAGTGTGTCTATGTCAATCCCAATCTTCCAATTTATCCCTCCTTCCCTCTTGTCCCCTGGCAACCATTAATTTGTGTCTGTGACTTTACTTCTGTTTCGTGACTAAGTTCACTTATACCCTTTTTAAAGATTCCACATATAAATGATATCATATTTACTTGTCTTTCTGTATTTGATTTACTTCATTCAGTGTGACAGTCTCTAGGTCCATCCATGTTGCTGCAAATAGAATTATTGTCTTCTTTTTAATAGCTGAGTAATGCTCCATTGTACACATACACCATGTCTTTATCCGTTCCTCTGTTGATGGACATTTAGGTTGCTTCCATGTTTTGGCTCTTGAAAATAATGCTGCAGTGAACACTGGGGAGCCTGAGTCTTCTATCTAATCATGATTTCCTCTGGATATATGCCCAGGAGTGGGACTGCGGGATCGTATGGTAGTTCTATTTTCTTTTTTTTTTTTAAGACACCTCCATGCTATTTTCCATAGGGATTGTTGCAGTCTACATTCCACCAACAATGTAGGAGGGTCCCTTTTCCTCCACACCCTCTCAGCATTTATTGTTTATAGATTTTTGTGACGATGGGCATTCTGACTGGTGTGATACAATACCTCATTGTAGTTTTGATTTGCATTTCTCTAATAATTAGTGATATTAAACAACTTTTCACTTTTTTTTTTTCCATCTGTATGTGTTCTTTGGAGAAATGTCTATTTAAGTCTGAAATTTTATTTTTGCCATCACCTTATTGACCTCACCTCCTGTGAACCTCTCTGTTCCCACTTCCAGCCCTGGTTATCTCTCTCTGCATCATTCACTCTGGCTTCCATACACCAAGTCCTCACCCACCCCAGGGCCTCTACATTTGCCTTTGGCTCTCTTGGAACCCCCTTCATCCTGGTACCCACACAGTTCCTTCGTATTCTTTAGGTCCTTCTTCAACTGCCACCTTCAAAGTGAGGCCTTTCTTGGCTACCTTCTACACAATTGAGTATTAGGATTTTCAGCATTGAGTCCAAAAAAACATTTAAAAATAACAGCTTTATTGAGCTATAATTCACCTACTGTAACCAAGATAACAATTTTAAGATTGATGTTAATCTTTACCTCATCTAGTTTTATGGATTATATTGAGTGAATTCTAATATACCTTCTTCCCCCCAGTTTTAACATCTCTGACATCAGGATGTATCTTACAACAATGGCATGTCATAGTTTAATTAGCAGCATTTTATTTTTTCTTTCATAACAATGCATAAAATAACAGTATATTGTATAACCAAGGATCTCTTTGCACTGATGAAATGTGGCATCTAAAATTTCTATCACCATTTACTCTAAAGAGCTCAAAGTACAGAGCTGGACTGTTGATAAAGATGTAAAGTACATTATTAAACTGCAATAAAAAGAGATTCCATTCAGAGTGAGATAGCATCACTCGAGTAGAGGCATTGATTCCGCAGTTGCTTCTGAGTTCATCTGAGCTGGAAGGTGGGAAATGTTTTTGTTAATTTATGAGTCCTGCTCTTCTACTTAGAATCTTTTCCTTGTCTTCCCTCCCGTTTCTCTCTCTAATGCTTGCTGAGGGATTTCTTTTCTTTTGAGAATGTTAAAAACAATCATAATGAAAAACCTCAGTGACTCAGTCTTTGAAAACTGACATCAAGGTGAATGTCTAGTGGAAATTTGGGGCTTGCTGGGCTGCCACGGGCCGTTTGCATTTAAACAAGTGGTGACTTTGATTTAAGGATTTGACTTGATGGGTAATATATCCAAAGCAGGAGATGATGTATATACTGTTTCCATCAGAAATATCAAGTTCTGTGTGTGATGTGTTTATTTCTCTGAGTGGTTATGTATTTAATAAATAATGTGTTTCAGTGGGTATTATTTTCATTTCAGTCTGTAATTCCTCCACAATATGTCTCAGTTTCAGGGGTGAATGACACTTCATAAATTATGAGCTGTTATTAGCTGCTTTCTCGTTGCATCTTAATTATTAGGCTGCAAAGAGAGGGCAGACTTTTATAAGCATTCATATTTTCTGTTTACAAGGCTTTTACTGACGTCTAATAAATTTAATTACCTCTAATAAGAAGAGGAAATGGAGTTCTATTTAGCAAATTCATAGCTTTGAAATGCATCTTGTAGCTTTATGAGCGTGGCAAGCTCCAGGAAGGTGAATGCCATTTAAGAAGCCGTGGCTGGGTTAAACTAACTGCAAAACTGTTAAATTATTTTTGTTTCCATTTTATTGCTTAACCTCCAGGGTAAACTTTAGGCTACCTGATAAAGCAGCCACTCAGGAACTTTAAACTTTACATGCTTTGCCCCACAGGGCCAAAGCCGACTCTGGTATTAAAGGTACATTTTTCAAACATAATTTTAGATTTGGAAATTGATTGTGTCTTGACCTACTTATTTCCAAGAGCTGTTCATTCCCGTCTCCTTTGTTTTGCTCATATTATAAATCTATTGTTCTTTCAGGAGGACTCCCAGCTGGTATGGGGGTGGAGGGAGGGGAATCAATGCAGTGAAGACGGACTCATTCTGCCAACACTGCTATCATTTGAATCAAATCCACAATTAACTGGACTCGGGCTGCAGAAAAGACACGCCAAGATCTCTGATTAACTGCTTCCTACAGAGGGTGGAAGAAGAGTAGACGGCTGGTTTATAAAGATCATGTTTGAAGGAAGAGGGATCCTATAAAATATTTAACGACTTATTTTATAGGGCATCAGATAATTTAGATTTTTCTTTTGGTTGGATATCTTCCCAAATAACATTTTTAAGGCATCTAGATTTTCATTTATTGTAGCAAACAGACCCTTGGAAAAACCATACTACTTAGTGATGAATGCTTTCTTTTCTTGGTCTTTCTTCAAAACCTAAACACAATCTAGAGGTTAATAGGAGGGGCTTGTGAATGAGTAAGTATCTTTTAAAAGTGCCCTCACGCCTGAAGTCTCTCTCTCTTTATGGGACTCGGCCACGCTGCTCTGAAGCGCTCCTAGGGGTTTGTCCTCAGCTCTTTCCTGGTCCCCACCTACACTCTCCATCCATCCATCAAGTCCACAGCCTCAGAATCCTGTTTTTTCCCTATTTGCCAACACCTTATTTCTGTTCCTTGTTATTTCCCCTGGGACAGTGGCAGTAGCTTTCCCAGGGATCTTTCTTCCAGTTTGGGCCCTTTGAGTCTGTTATCCACAGCAATGGCCCAGAACCAGCTTTCTCTAAAAGAATAAACACATGTGACCCAGCCCTACAGTAGGGTTCCCAAACACTCTTCTAGACTCATCTCCCTTCTCTCTGCCTGACTCCTCTTCTCCCTGAGTCCTGCCAAGCCTCTGGTTCCAATCTAGTGGTGCTTCCTGTTACCTAAACACAGCCAGTCCTTCCAGGGAGCTGAACAGACTCCACTGGGACATTCACCAGAGAGGTGGAGATTGATGGCAATGAATTTAAGAGTGGAGACAAAGTGGACACTGTGAGAAAATCATTTTTGTTTCAAATAATCTATATTAGATAGGAAAAAGAAAGGATTAAGAAAGGGTATTTTTAACATACATTTTTGGCATACCAGTCATTTCAATTTCTTTTTCTAAGAATTGCTTTTTCCTATCCTTTGTCAGGAGCTTCCGTGGTGGCTCATGCAGTTTGATCCCTGGGTGGGGAGGATCCCCTGGAGTAGGGCATGGCTACCCATTCCAGTACTCTTGCCTGGAGAATCCCATAGACAGAGGAGCCTGGTGGGCTATAGTCCATGGGGTCGCAAAGAGTTGGACATGACTTAGCAGCTAACACTTTCACGTCCTTTGTTATTTAAAAAAAAGAAAAAATAGTCCTTTTAAATTGATTCCTAGAAACTCTTGTATGTTTTGAATATCATCACTCTCTTGTATGTGTCTCAAATATTGTCTCCTGGTCAATCATGTGTCTTTTAATGTTGATTATGGTATCTTTTATCACATATTGTATATTTCATCATATATGAACATTTGGATTTTTAATACATTTAAATCTGTTCATATCTTCCATTACTGTCTTTTATTTTTGTCCTACGAGCACTCCCCATCACAAATTACTTTTCGTTTTCTGCCGGTGCTCTGTCTTCTGTTTAACTTCAGATCTTTATTTTACCTAACTTTTATTGTGGTGAATGACGTCAGGAAATGTTCTGGCTCTGTGCCCTACCCGCGGTGTGTCCCCTTTCCTTGTAACCTGTCAGTGGACAATCAATGATTCCTACGCTGATTTGAAAATTCATCTTTTTAAAAATTCTAATTTTTAAAATGTGTGTATTTTTAATTTATTTATTTCGCTGCATTGGATCTTAGTTGCAGCACATGAGATCTTTTTTGTGGCATGTTGGATCTTCGGTTGCTGTGGTGCCCAGACTCTATTTGTGGCGCCTGGGCTCTGGAGTGTGCAGGCTCAGTAGCTGTGATGCCTGGCCTTAGTCACTCTGCAGCGTGTGAGATCTTAGTTCCCCGACCAGGGAACTTAACCACTGGACCACCAGGCAAGTCCCTCAGCTCTAATTTTTAAGGAGGATCATCTCGAGTATGTTTACACACATGAAACAAGGTCCTTTGGACATCTTTTCACTCTAGCACGTGCTGCTGCATCAGCTGGAGTCTCCGAATGAGGATGAGCAGAGCCCCCCGGGAACCCATGATGGAAGTGCAGCAGGAGCGAGAAATGCAGGGAGTGGTTGTTACCAAGCATAACCTGACCTGTCACAGCTAGTGCATCTTCTGCTCTCATCTGAATTCGGTCATAACTGTATTCCTAGAGGAAAGGGAAAGGATGCTTACTTTTCAGTTACTGAATTTCTTTTTTTTTTTTTTAAAAAGATATTTCTAATAGCAAAACATCTTGCACATAACTTAAAGTTTACCAGTTTAACCATTTTTTAGTATACAGTTTTGTAACATTAAGTACATCCACACTGATGTACAACCATCATTACTGTCTTCAGAACTTTAAATTTTTTTTATTAATTTTTATTGGAGTATAGTTGTTTTATAATGTTGTGTTGGTTTCTGTTGTACAGCAAAGTGAATCAGTGGTACATATACATATATACCCTCGTTTNACATCCATACATGACTACTAAAATTCACCCTCTTAAAGTATACCATTCAGTGATTTTTCAACATTCTCAAAGTTATGCAACTATCACCACTAGCAATGTTTTCATTAGTTCAAAAAGAAACTGAATCCCCATGAGAAGTCACACCCACTCTCCCTTTCCCCAGCCCCTGGCACCCACTAATCTATTTTCTGTCTCTATAGATTTACCTTCACTAGACCTTTCATATAAATGAAATCATATGATTTGTAGCCTTTGGCTCATATAATGCTTTCATTATGCGAAGAAGCCTTTGGCTTTCGCTTCTTTGTATAATGTTTTCAAGGTTCATCCTTGTTGTAGGATGCTTCATTCCTTTTTATGGTTAAATAATATTACATCACATGGATAGACCACACTTTGTTTATTTTTTCATTAATTCTTGGGGACTTCCCTGGTAGCCCAGTGGTTAAGAATCTGCCTTCCAATGAAAGGAACTCAGGTTCCATCCCTGGATGCTCTTGTGACTGCCAACCACAATTAGAGACAATCCTGGGTGTCAAAAGAAGCCCTTTGCCACAGCGAGGAGCCCAGGTCACAATGGAGGACCCCATGTGCCCCAGCTAAGATCCAACACAGCCAAATAAATAAAGAAGAGTCCTTCATATTAATTTTTTTTTAATTCATCAATTCATGGATATTTTAGTTGCTTCTACTTTGGGGCTTTTATGAATAATGATGCATGAACATTTATGTGATTTTTTTTTAATGGATGTGTTTCAAGTTCTCCTGCATATATATACCCAGGAGTGGAATTGCTGTGCATTTATTAACTCTACGTTGAAATTTTTGAGCAACTATCAAACTGTTTTCCAAGGCAGATACACCATTTCATATTCCCATCCGAAGTTTATGAGATTTCTGGTTTCTGCATATCTTTCCCAACACTTATCATTGTCCATCTTTTTGATGATAGCTGTCCTAACCTAACAGGTATGAAGTCCTTTTGATTTACTTTTCCCTAATGATTAATGATGCTGGGCATGTTTTCAGGTACTTGTTCTCCATTAGCATGTTGTCTTTGGAAAAATGACTTTTCATATCCTTTGTTCATCTTTTAACTGAGTTATTTCTTTTTTTATTATTGAATAATAAGTGCTCTTTATATATTATGGCTGTTAGTCCTTTCTCTGATATGGACTTCCAAATAATCTCACATTCTGTGAGCTATCTTTCACCTTGTTGGGTCTGTCCTTTGAAGCACAAAAAGTTTTCATTTTGATGAAGCCCAACTTACCTAATTTCCCCTTTAACTGCTTGTGTTTTTTGTGCTTTTTGTATCCTATCTATCCAAAAACTTAAAAAAAAAATTTTTTTTTTTCATATTTCTTTGGCTGTGGTGGGTCTTAGTTGCAGCACACGGAATCTTTAGTTGGGGCAAGCATGATTTTCTAGTTGTGTCATGCGAACTTCTTTTAAAAAAATGGAGATTAACTGCTTTTACAACGCTGTGTTCGTTTCTGCTGTACAGCAGTCGATCAGCTGTATGTATGCGTACTCCCTTTCTTGGGCCTCCCCCCATCCCCCCCTCTAGGGCAGCACAGAGCACTGAGCTGAGCTCCCCGTGCTTCAGGGCGGCTTCCCACCAGCTATCTGTTTTGCAAACGGCAGTGAATCTGTGTCCGTGTTACTCTCCCAGTTCGTTCTGCCTTCTCCTCCCCCAACCCCCGTGCCACAAGTCCCTTCTCTACATCTGCATCTTTATTCCTGCCCTGCAAGTAGGCTCATCACTAGTCTTAGTTGGCATGTGAGATCCATTTCCCTGACCAGGGATCAAACCCAGGCCCCTTGCATTGGGAGCACAGAATCTTAGCCACCAGGGAAATCCCTGTTCAAAGACTTTTAAGAGCACCTTTAATTTCCTGTCCAAGATGATACTGAGCAACATTCAGATGGTAATGCACATCTCTCTTTTAAGAAATAATCTTTTGCTGTTTGAGCTGACCAGCACTTTCAAAATACTCTTGGGAGGGAGAAATGTGGAAGGCTTGCTATGGACATAGCTGGGAACAAGTGTAGGGACAGAAAATGTTCAAATGCTTACATTCTGAGCCATGGCAATAGCCAAGTACAGCTTTCTTTTACCTCACTTAGGAAGAACAACTAGTTCCTATTTGCTTTCAAACTCTAAAAAATAGAGACAGATACTGAATTTTCCTCCGTGGGGTTTTTCAAATATTCCCCTGGGGCTTCCCAGGTGACTCAATGGTAAAGAATCCATCTTGCAATGCAGGAGACCCAGAAGACATGGATTTGATCCCTGGGTCAGGAAGATCCCCTGCGGGAGGAAATGGCAACCCACTCCAGTATCCTTGCCCAGTGAATCCCATGGACAGAGAAGCCTGGCGGGCTGCAGCCCAGGGGGTCACAAAGAGTTGGACACGACTGAGCACGCACGTATGTGCACTCTTGGCCTCTTGCCTCCTGGTCAAGGTTAAAGGTTAGACTGAGTGACAATTTTCTCCTCCATGAAGATCAGGATTTTGATGGCAGGGAAACCTGATTTTGTCTTGAATCCAGCTCAGTGGTACTTTCTGCTAATGTTACTTTATTATCATTATTTTAATTTTTGGCCACACCTCGCAGCATGTGGACCTTAGTTCCCTGACAAGGGATCAAACCTGGACCCCTGTACTGGAAGGCCCTGGCTTACCAGGGAAGTCCCCGTTCTGCTAATCTTGATGCCTCAGGGCATCCTCTCTGTCCTGCTCTCTACAGGGCAGATGGTCTGAGCCACAGCAGTCTTTATCTCTTTGAATGACCAATTATGGCTTTTGCCCTCTAAAGGACTTGTGATTCTAACAAAACCTGCCTCTGGGCTCTGAGGGAATTTACTCATAAGAACGCTTGGAGTCCTCAAAGTGTCCTTCAGAAACGTCGTCTGTACCAGAGTAGGAAGGACCCAACAGGAGTCCTGGGCAGATGGCGGCACTCTGGAATTTGGGAGATGCCTGTTGTCTACTTGGGGGTGCCATCTTGCTCTCCTCATCCAACTAAGATCCCCCACATCGGATGTGTGGGGTCTGAAGTCAAATTTTAGCTTTCCTCCATCTCTGCTGTCTTGCTACCCTCTGCCAGCTTCCAACTATAAGCCTGGGCACAGCCAGAGTTCCAGAACTGTGCAAGCTGGAACTGTGCAGTTCCAGAACTGCCCATTCCCCTGTGGATTGGCCAGTGGATATGCCCTTGAGTAGATAGCAGGGTTAGGGAGACTAAGCAGGAATGGGCTGAGAAGGCACCTCGAATAGAGGTAGAAAGTATGATGAATTTGCTGCCTAATGAGATGGATCTGTCATGCTCCCAGCCTCACGGCCACATCCCCAGGATAGATCATGCAATTGATAAGCTGGAGATGAAACACTCTGCCTTCTTCTCATTTATTAGGACTTAGAGAAAATGAATCTCATTTGGAGCTCTCTGGGGTCACTTTGGGCTCGATTCCTTTTTAGCTGGGAGGTGGAGAGTCTGGAAAGGTTAGCTGCCTGTCCCTGAAGCTGTTAACCAGCGTGCTCAGAGCTCAGGAAGTGTTGGGGGCTGGGGACCAGAACATTAGGGAATGAGGTTTGCCGTCTGACCCCACTGGCCATGAAGGTTAAGGAGCTGGTGACAACTGATTTCTCAAGTGCGTTTTGTTTGCAGATGGCTTTCTAGCGATTTAGGTGGGTCGTTAGTGGATCAATACTTTTCTCAGGAGTCTCTGAAATCCCTGGCTGCTTGAGTGTTGAGTGGAGGTAGTTATTCTAACGAGCAATTGTGCCCAGTGGCAAGACTCCTCCCTAATTTTTAGCTAGCTACCATCAGCGCTCTGAGTGTTTGTGATATGTGTGTGTGTGTGTGTGTGTGTGTGTGTGTATTTTAATGAATTCTGTGCTTAGTCACTCAGTTGTGTCCAATTCTTTGTGACCTTATGGGCTGTAGCCCCTCAGGCTCCTCTGTCCTTGGCATTCACCAGGCAAGAATACTGGAGTGGGTTGCCATTTCCTTCTCCAGGGGAATCTTCCAGACCAGGGATGAAACCCTCATCTCCTGCGTTGGCAGGCAGGTTCTTTACCACTCACGCCAGCTGGGAAGCCTGCCGGAAGGAAAAGTGAGCCTCAGTGGCTGCCACTCAAGCAAGATGGGTTAAGTGTGGAGCAGGGATGCAGACAGGGTTGACCACAGGCCTGGCAGTCCCTTTTCATCTGATGCCTGGTCCATGGAAGGGAATGAAATTTGAGCTTTTATTTATTTTTATTTTGAGTCTTTTGGTTATTTATTTGGCTACACCAGGTCTTAGTCGTGGCATGCAGGAACACTAGTTGCATGTGGGATCTGGTTCCCTGACCAGGTATTGAACCGCAGCCCCTGCATTGGGAGCTCAACTACTAGAGAAGTTCCCGTATTGTTTGGATAATCGTGTAGATAGAGTTATGTTTCCCCGAGGGCTCGGTGATAAAGAATCTGCCTGGAAACCTGGAGACATGGTAGACTTCAGGTTCGATCCCTGGGTCAGAAAGATCCCCTGGAGAAGGAAATGGCAACCGATTGCAGTATTCTTATCTGGAGAATCCCATGGACAGAGGAGCCTGGCGGGCCACAGTCCATGGGGTCACAAAGAGTCAGACACGACTGAAGCAAATGAGCGTGCATCCATGCATGCACGCATGTAGATGGAGTTACATGAGACTCAGAGGGATAAAGTGTCTTAACTGGAGTAATTTAGTCCAATTGCCTGAGCTGGAATGTTCTCCCTCTGACTGTGAGCTTATACAACCTACTCAGCCTTCCTAAGCTTCAGTTTCCTTATCTGTCAAATAAGATATTATATGCTATGATCGTGGCTCTGTGCCTGGAAAGTAGTCAGTAGTCAATAAATGATAGATGACCCAGATTTTCTGCATTAGAGTCCATTTTTTTTTCCCTCCATAAAATTACAGGAAACTTGAGACAGGAAGGAAGGAGTGTGGCTGGATTTTGAAAACGTGTAAATGTATGTATTTCCTTCAAAGGTGCACTGTAGCGTTATTTGTGGCTGAGTGTGACTTGGAAGAACCCTGCAAGCGCTGATCTGGTCAGCATGGCACTGTAGGTAAGTGCCCAGGCTCCA
Organism: Neotragus pygmaeus; assembly: GCA_006410875.1. Lineage (NCBI taxonomy): Eukaryota > Metazoa > Chordata > Mammalia > Artiodactyla > Bovidae > Neotragus > Neotragus pygmaeus. The sequence continues at coordinate 46,959 of SJYV01019083.1, forward strand.
AAACCAGGCTGCCCCCGATCCAGTCCCAGGTCCACCACTCTAGCTGTGTGACCTTGAGTAAGTGAGGGAACCATTCTCTGCCTCTGAGTCTTCGCCAAAACGTGAAGCTAATGATAGTGTCTACCTTATAGGTGGCTGGGAAGATTCAATGAGCTCAAGGAAGGTTAGCTGTTATTAGCGCCACCCTTTTATAGGCTGGGGATGGAATCATGGCCATTTCTTTTGCCAGAATATGAATAAGTCAGTGGTTAGATTCATGGGTTATAAACTGCTGATTGAGGGTTATATGTTAAACATAAGAGGAGTTTCTGATCTCAGTAGAGGTTACACACAGGAACAAGGAAAAGAGACCGAAGAACCTGAGAAGGAGGAAAAGAGGTGTGACCTAGAGAGGAAGGTGTTGATTGGATGGGGTTAGGAGATCTGGGTTCTACAGGTGATGCCATTAGCTAACTGGGGGACAGCAGGGGTCCCAGCCAGGTACAAACTCCCTAGGAATCAGTCCTGGTCTCTTCACCCATATGGTGAGAAGGTTGACTAAAATCATTCCATCTATGTAGACGTTATTTAGCAAACATTTATCAAGTGCCCATGTGCCAGGGGATGCACCAGTGAAGATAACTGTCCCTTCTCTCATGGGGTTTACATTCTGTTCTCTAGTGGAGGGGGCAGACAGGAAGCACAGAAAGCAACAACAAGACAATTACAAATGGATGGGAACCACCTTTGCACTGAGAGTTGGGGGCGGGGGAGTTGCTCAGGGACGAACTCTCTGAGCAGGTGATGTTTGTGCTGATTCCTGGAGAAGTGGCCAGATCTGGGGAAGAGCATTCCAGGCAGAGCTCTGGGGACAGCAAAAGAATAGGCATGTTCAGGAGAGGGGAAGGGATAGTTAGGGAGTTTGGGGTAGACATGTACACACTGCCATATTTTAAATGGATAACCAACAAGGACCTACTATATAGCACAGGAGACTCTGCTCAACGTTATGTGGCAGGCTGGACAGGAGGGGAGTTTGGGAGAGAATGGATACATGTGTGGCTGAGTCCCTTTGCTGTCTACCTGAAACTATCAGAGCATCCTTAATCGGCTATCAGTCAGTTCAGTTGCTCAGTCATGTCCAACTCTTTGCCACCCCATGGACTGCAGTACGCCAAGCTTCTCTGTCCTTTACCAACTCCCGGAGCTAAATCAAACTTATGTCCATCGAGTCGGTGATGCCATCCAACCACCTCATCCTCTGGCGTCCCCTTCTCCTTCCACCCTCAATCTTTCCCAGCATCAGGGTCTTTTCAAATGAGTCAGTTCTTCGCATCAGGTGGCCAAAGTATTGGAGTTTCAGCTTCAGCGTCAGTCCTTCCAATAAATACTCAGGACTGATTTCCTTTAGGATTGACTGGTTGGATCTCTTGCAGTCCAAGGGACTTTCAAGCTGACTCTAAATCTGCTATACTCCAATACAAAATAAAAAGTTTAAAAAAAGAATGGGCATGTTTGAGGAAGAGAGAGCACAGATATCTGAGCTACAGTGGAGAGAGAGAAAGCCACAGAAACTGTGGGCAGGGTGAGGAGTTTGACTTGTGAAAACTATGAGAAATCTTGGAAGCGGGTTTAAGCATGGGAGAGGTGTCATTTAATCTTCATTGCTGAAAAACAGACTAGCTGCTGAGTGGAGAAAGGATGGGAGAAGAGGAAGAATGTAAATTGGCAGCAGAGTGCTGAGTGGTCCAGGAGGCAGAGCATGGAGACGGAACAGGAGGGTGGAAAAAACTGGGTCCATTTCAGACAGAGTTGATGGTAGTGATAGCAGAGCCTGGTGCAGATGGATGCGGAGGCTGAGGGAAAGAATGTGACCGGGACAAGCCCTCAATCCAGGATGTGAATTCATCCAATTTTGCTGAGTTACGCTGCAGTAACAAACAGCCCTAGAATCTCAGTTGCTTACAAAACAGTTTTATTTCTCATTTAACCCACCTCCCTCAGTGCTCAATCTTCTTCCCACGTCTCTTTCACTTTAGGATCCAGCCTGAAGCAACAGCCTCTCTTCTTCAGGGTAGGTTAGGGGAAAAAAGGAAGAAAACAAGCAGAAACAAGCAATGACTGGGAAAGCTTCTGCCTACCTCACGTCCTCTCATGTGCCGTTGGCTAAAGCTAGTCACATGGCCAAGTCAATGACAGGGCAGCTTATATACTCCTCCCACAAGACACAGTGCAAGCCTCAGGTGGGGAGTGGCTCTCTTGGAACAGATTAAAATCTATTGAAAAGCCTGGGCTAGCAGCTCCTGCCCTTTATTGAGAGTGGGGTGAGCAGTGATGGGAGGAGATAGGGAGCAGTTTTGGGGGGACACCATATAACGACCACTTCTCATCATCTGAATTCCCATCAAGGGCTTCGAGCCCATGTGAACTAAATGAGTTGGATATGAACCAGCCTAGGGAGAATGTCTGCCTTAGAGGCAGCGCTGAGTTGTTTCGGAGAAGACAGACTGGATATTCTAGAGACCAGGGGGCATGCAGGTTAAGTTCCCTCAAGAAAAAGCCCCGTAATCCAAGCCCATCTTCTTTGTTCAGCCAGTATTTCAGCCCGATCACTGAGTCCTCGGGGGTGAGCCAGGGGCCCCACGCGCTTCTTTGTTCACTCTCCTCTGCTCCAGGCTCAGGATTTCCAGGGCCTCTGGGGAGGTCAAGTGCTGGTTCCTTGCCCTCCTCTTCAGAGATCAAAAACTGGTTCCCTGGTTGAACAATGGCCCAACCATCTGCGATATGTTAACTGCATAATGGAATGTAACTCGAAGGGCTTTTAAAAACACGAAGAGAGATTTTATTGTAACTAATCGTGATGGATGGTGAGTACGGTCACACCAGGAACATAAATCTTTGTGCCAAGCCTCGAACTAAAAAGCCGACTAACTCCAGAGTTCAGGGAGCCTTGTCCTTAGCCACAGGCAAGTCCCACGGGAGAGGTTTGGAGACCTTGTCTGCATTAAGAGGGCAGATATCTTCCCTCCCTGGGGCCCCCGACCACCCATCTCCAGGTCCCTCTGCAGTGAAGTCACTCGGGCTGCTTCTGCTTGAGTGATGGGCTGCCTGCTGCATCCTCCAAGGCTCCCAGGAGTGGACCAGGAGGCAGGGAATAGACCAGACAGGGGCGACGGCAGCTCCCACTACTCTCCCGATTAATTAAAGAGAAAGAGTTGAAGACCAAGGCGAGCTCTCAACAGAAAATTTCATGTGTAATAGCTGCTCCTCTTAGTTCTGCTCACTCTTTTAGGACCATCTCAGCTCCCATGAATGACACCAAGCCTATTCCTTCATGAGGGCTATTAGGTCAAGGTTTTATGGTCATTGGACAAGGAATAAGAATACCACTCTTAGAAGTTCTGGACTTGAGAGTCAGCTCTGCCACTCTATGACTGTGGGCAAGCCACTGAAATTCTCTGGGCCTCGGTTTTCCCAATGATCATCTGTTTAATGGGCACAATAATACCTGGGCTACCTAAGTACAAGGATGAGTTTGAGGGGCAAATGAAATTATGTATGTCTCAATGCACTTTGTAAAACATGAGACTATTTGATTTTTATTCAATACGAATGTGGGAGAGAACTCAAAAGACATTCATATATATACATATATATAATATATATATATATATTTTTTTCCTGGATAAACAAAAACCAGAAAGAAAATGAGAAAACTGGATTGGCTTCACTTTCAAAATGAAGATATGGCTTGGCTTCTGGTTCCCATCTCCCACCTCCAACTTAAAAACAAAAATCTCCAAATTCAGCATTTTAGAGTCTGAGAATGAAGACGCTGCTTTTTCTTTCATACAAGGACTGTGAAAAATTTATGCTTTGAAAAAGCATGACACAATGATGACTTTTCCCTGGGCCTTTACCACCCATCACTATCTATAAGGCAAGGGACCAGAGCCTGGGAACCACAGGGAGCCCAGGAGACAGGAAGGGCACATCAGTTTCACCCTGGTGACCCTACCCATCACTGGCAGTGGCTGGACTGTCATTAGAATCTTAGAAAGTGCCGCGTTCAAGTGCCTCCACTGGCTGCTTCTGGGTCATCCTCATCCTTAGTGTGGCCCTTCTGGTATTAGAGGTTCTCCTGGACTTCTTGAAGTGTCCAGGTTCTTCTCAGCGTTCCTCCATGCCTGATACTCAGTGCAGGATCTTTGTCACTGGATGGAGTGTTTTTCAACCTATTTCTGAAGCTTCCAGAAGTTCTTTAAAACTTGAGTCCACTGAATTGCATTCTTCTCAGTTTCCTAGGGCAACAGCAGATTGTTTCTTATTCTTAGATGTCTTCAAAAATTTCTTTGGGGATTTTGGGAATGAAGGGGAAATCATTGTTGCCTTGATTTTCAGTCTTAAAACCACCTGTTGGGAGCTTGGTACGTTTTTTGGAATTGATTAAAATCAATATTGGAAACTAAAAGATCATTCTTGCTCATGTTTTATGGAAAAATTGAAAGACTATGGTCTTCCTTTGTAGGGAATATAATTTGATATTAAATCAACCTTATTATATTATTCAAATTTTATATCTTTATTTAATACTCGAGTCCTTTTGTTTGAGGATTATCTAATTAAACAACATTTAAAAAATTCTGAGAATCTCTGAATTTAATACAGTTAACTCATTTATCTGGTTTTGTAGTTAATAGTTAATCTATTTATATATTATGACTAATATTTGGCTTTCTATTATTCCATTTTGCTTTTAGGCTTATTTGCTTTCCTTTTCTTTTCTTAAAAAATATAATGTTTAATTTCTTTCTTTTATTAAAAATTTTTAGAAAGGCAGACCCCAATTTTGTTCTGTTCGTAGCAATCCTTAAGTTTTTCAAGTAAATCTTTGATCATTTTTCTCTGTCACTATAAGTCGGTATCTCTCCAACTTTCCCATGTGTATAGTAGAAAATGTCTTGAATTTGTCTTTTACCTCATTAAATTGATTTTCTGCGATATCCAACCTGCTGTTCAGATGATGGTTTTTAATTAATCAATTGTGTTTTTTCTCTATTCGCTCTTCTCTTATCTCAGATTGTTTCTTTCTCATCTTGCTTGCTCTAGTTTCTGGACTCATTGTCCTCTGAATATTGTTGAAAAAGCAAATCAGACATTTCCTGAAGTTGTCTATTTCTTGCAGCAAGTCTACATGGTGAGAAAAGGGGTTTCTAAAGCCCTTCGGGTGGCCTTTTCCTCAGACCTGCAGGAGTTTCAGCGTCCAGGGCCTTCTCTGCCCCATTAGCAAGAGGCTGGCTCTCTCTGCAACCTCTCCTCCAAGAAAGGATGGTTCTGCGGGCGTTTGTTAATGTCTCCTCCATGTACTTCCCAAGCAGCTCCTCTGAAATGGGAAGAGGGAGGAAGAACTGGTCTCCTGAACTCTCCCCCCTCGTCACTGGTCATCCTTATGAAGGGCAGTGATATGTGGCAGACAAGACAACACCAAGCAACTCTACTGATTCCTCACTGCCTTGTGGGAGAAACAATATAAAGCCATGTACCATTACTCAATCAATCCGAGGCTGTCCCTAGATCATGGGTATTCTCTGATCTCATACAGAGTTAATGCTAACAAGTTTCTTTCAGTGACAAGTTTGATCTTTTTTTTTTTTTTAACAAGTGTATTAGTAGATGTAGAATCTCCTGTTCTTGAAATTGATTCATATGCAATCATTATGGCAGTGTACAAAGATTCATTCTATGATGCTGAATACACAGTGGTCTTACATTAGCACACAATTGGAAGCAGCCTAGAGGTCTAAAAATAAAGGACTGATCGATCGATTGGTTAAAGCTTGGTGATGCAGCCCTTCAAAATAGAACTGGACTATTTTATTACATGGGCATATTTTCATTGTTAAGCAAGTAAAAAGTCACAAAAACTTGTTTGATCCCATTTTTTGATAAAAATAGTATATGTAAGTGTGCATGTGTGTAATAGAGAGAAAGAGAGAAATAACAGAATAATAATATGCATGCTTAATCTCTCAATCATGTCTGAGTCTTTGTGACCTCATGGACTCTAGCCATCAGACTCCTCTGTCTGTGGAATTCTCCAGGCAAGAATACTTGAATGGGTTGCCATTTCCTCCTCCAGGGAATCTTCCTGACTCAGGAATCGAACCCGTGTCTCCTGCATCAGCAGATGGATCCTTTAGCACTGAGCCACCTGGGAAGTCTGAATAATAATATACCAATATGTAAATCTCTGCATGAGGCTAACTACTGAGATTTAAACTTTTTTTTTCTTTCCTGATTTCACCTATATTTGCATATATAATGCTTCGGTATTGAGAGAAAGAAGATATTTTTTTTCTTTTCAGTGTAAGATAATTGTTTTAAATTGTGGTGTCGGTTTATGCCATACAACGTGAATCGGCCATAAGTATACACATGTCCCCTTCTTCTTGTACCTGCCTCCCACCTCCTACCCCATCCCGCCCCTCTAGGTTGTCACAGAGCACGGGGCTAAGCTTCCTGTGTTATACAGCAACTTCCTACTAGCTGTCTCTCTTGCATATGGTAATATGTATGTTTCAATGCTACTCTCTCAATTCATTCACCCTCTCTTTCCCCCACTGTGGCCACAAGTCTGTTCTCTGTGCCTGGGTCTCTATTCCTGCCCTGCAAATAGGCTCATCGGTACCATTTTTCTTCATCCCATGTGCATGTGTTAATATCTGATATTTATTTCTCTCTTTCTGACTTACTGCACTCTGTATAATAGGCTCTAGAAAGAAGTTATTCTTTAAAATATTAGTTCCTTGGAAGATTTCTGGGAATCCTTATAGACGTTATCTCAATATCAGACGATCTTGCTATTGTCTTGCTGTTCTCCCTCCCCTGAAAGAACCAAATGAAAAAGACTGGGTATTCTGGGCATCCTTTTCCATGAGAAATCATATGGATGTTCACTATTAGGACCTTGGTATGCTGGAGGGTTCTGAAACCATTTCTGAATTATCAGAAACAAAAAGTATAATTCTATCCTTGTGTATGTGCATTTAAAATTTGTTTTCATTCCTTCACTGAGAGCCAGTACATTAATAAAGTGATGAAATTCTTGAACTAGAAGGGATCTCGGGGGCAGTGGTAAGCTGGAACTCACTCAAGGTGGCTTGAGGCATCATCCCAACTATACGTCCAGTCACGTCAAACCCGAGGCTTGAAATCAGCAGCAGTGGGAGCATTGACACCATGGGAATGAGCAAACACTGCCAGTGAGGGGCCTTCCCCCTCTAAGAGCTCGTTGTTTATCAGAACTCCATCACTTTAGAGATGATCTAATCCATGAAGGAACAGGGAGGGGGTTGTGCCTAAGAGAAGTAATCTGCCCAAGATCACATGACAGCTTGAGGACAGAGCCGGCCTGACAGCTGGGGCCTCTCGAATTCCTCCAGCCAAATATACCACAAGGGCTCTGCTAAAAACAGCACAACTTAGGTTTTCCGTTCGTTTCATTCAGGAGCAGGGAAAAATCTCACTTCTAGGGTCTGAAGGAGAATGAGCAGAGTGCCCATAACCATTATTTAACTTTATGCGGATTCACAGAGAGACTTGGAGCAATGACTCAAGACAATTAATCTACATGGAAAACTAAGCACTTATCAGATAATTGTTAAAAAAGAAAAAAGCTTAAATCCCTGTATTAGACAACACAATATTCTTACCGTTTCTGCAATGATTTGTTAGTTAAATTGCTGCTAAAACAATATTTATTTTTCACCTTAAAATCAGCTGAATATCAATCTACAATCAATACAATGTTGCCTGGAGGCATCACTTGCTTCAAATTTGCTTCACAAATCTGCTGCAGGTAATTTATACCCAGTCAATAAGACATGTTTCAAAAGCCACTTTTCCCTCCCAACAGGCAGCCCTGGTCTAATTTACAATTGGATAAGAACTAGCAAACTATACACACCTGAGTTAAATGTAATTTGTAATAGGATTTTTTTTTTTTAAGCAGTAGTGAAAGATTTGATTTCATTTGTTCGGTATGCAAGTAATCTTTGGCTAGTTCTGGGACGATAGCTGAAAACATAAATTGCTTTTGTTTCCCTTTCAGGCATCATTTTTTGTAGTTGTTATTTGGGTGGGGAGGGGGGACCTTCAGGGACAGCGAACATCGTAATTGCCCTCTCCTGTACACGTTTGCAGAATCCACTGGTAAGAATTTAAGAGGTGATATGATTGTTTGGGTATATTTCTTAAGAAAAGGAAATCTTTATTCCAAGACAAATCTTCCTCTTGTTATCTGGGAGGAGGCAGTGGCAGAGGCGAAGCAAAAGTCGTCAAATTTTGGCTGAATGAAAGACTTACAAATTAATCCCAGGGCTTGAAATCTCAACAAATGTTGAAATCTATAATTAGCGTTAGGAAATACAATTAACTTATTCGGCAGCCCGGGTGCAGTTTGGGTACATCTTCAGCCGCGGGTGGATACCATCCTGAGAAACGTTCTCTGGGAAGTGGGTCTCTAAGCTCTCACCCACCCTCCCCATTTCATTCCACCAGCTGCCCCATTTGATTGGTTAAGTAGTTTGGATTGCACAATCCTCTCTTTTTCTTTTGGATTGATGTGTTTATTACTTTTTGTGACAGTGGCTCCCAAGGCAGATGTTCAATAAAGGGGGGAAAAAATCTGATACAGACCCAAGTAAAGAGAGAGGCGGTGGAGACTGCAGAAAATTGGGAAAGTTATCATAAGCATGGAGCTGTTATTGGCGATTTTGCTCCCAGCATTTGTAGCCGTTGTGTTATTTACTCTTCTGCAGCCAGTAACCTAGCGGGGAATTATTGAAAGCCGAGTTTCCCGAGTTTTAAATTGCCCTTGTTTCTTTGTGCACATCATGCCAGCAGCTCGTCAAACGTAGGGCTAAATTGAAGCTCTGAGAGATGCGAGCTGCGCTGTCTCTGTCTCTCTTTCTCCCTGTCTCTCTTTTTGCAGAATGAGAAGAGTGGACTTACCTTCCTAAGGATATTGTTGTGGTTGAGTCGCTTAAATTGTGTCTGACTCTTCTGCGACCCCATGGGCCATAAACCCTGCCAGACTGCTCTGTCCGTGGGATTTTCCAGGGAAGCATACTGGAGTGAGTTGGGGTTTCCCAAGCAAGAATACTGGAGTGGGTTGCCATTTTCTTCTCCAGGGGATCTTTCTGACCCAGGGATCGAACCTGTGACGTCTGCATTGGCAGGCAAATTCTTTACCACTGAGCCACCTAGGAAGCCCCTCTTAAGGATGAGGCTGGGTTTATTTGATGGTACCAGGGAGCAGGGTCAGGCTTGGGCATGACTGACCCTCGTCTTCAGGGCTCCTTGGGGCCCCAGCTTCCCATCCCTGGCTGCCTCAATGGCTCTGCCTTCTCCCTGAATTCCCTGCTCTCCTGGCTCTCCTCCTTCCTCATTTTTCCCAACTCCTGCTCATTCCTGGGTCCCTGGAATATTTACCTGCCTTAGATATCTGCAGGGAACTCAACGACAAATCCATGCAAATCAACTTCCTTTGATATATTTAAATTGAATTATAGCTATTTTATAATGTTGTGTTAACTTCTACTGTACAGTGAAGGGATTCAGCTATATATATATATTTTCACACACATTGGTTTTTTTGCGGGGGGGACTTCTCTTGTGGCTCAGCTGGTAAAGAATTCATCTACAACTCGGGAGACCTGAGTTCAATCCCTGGGTTGGGAAGATCCCCTGGAGAAAGGTTACCCACTCCAGTATTCTGGCCTGGAGAATTCCATGGACCGTATAGTCCAGGGGTCGCAGAGAGTTGGATCCAAATGAGTGACTTTCACTTTTTTTTAAAAATGTTTTTTCCTTTATGGTTTATCATATGATGCTGAATAGAGTTCTCTGTGCTATACAGTAGGACCTTGTTGTCTATCTATTCCATAGCTTACAGCCACTAATGTCAACCTCCCAATCCAGCCCTCCTCCCTTGGCAACTACAGGTCTGTTCTCCATGTACATTAATCCATTTCTGTTTCATAAATAGGTTCATTTATGGCCAGTTTTAAATTCCACGTATAAGTGATATCATATGCTCTTTGTCTTTCTCGTTCTGACTTCACTTACTATGATGATCTCTAGTTGCAACTATGTTGCTGCAAATCGCATTATTTTGTTCTTTTTTATGGCTGAGTAATATTTCATTGTGATTATATACCACATCTTTATCCATTCAATTGTAGATAGACATTTAAGTCAAACCAACTTCCTCTGAAACGCTGTGTTCCCTCCCTGCCCCTGATGTAATTGAAACACGTTCAGCTAGTTGCCTTCTAGAGACAATACTCACCATCGGGATTTCCATCAAATGGGCTTTGAGGTCCTTCGGGTTTCCAGGTTTTCCACAGGTCCCCCTCTATGCAGCTGCTTCTCAGTCTGCCCAAAGTCCATTTTTATCAGGTTTGTGCCCCTTCACTTGCTTCTTAATGTTCTTCTTCCACACCGCACAGGAAACGCTTAATCTATAAAAATTACACCCCCCCCAAAAAAGAAAAAAAAAAACCTACCCCATAGGAGAACAAGAACATCTCAGTTTGGCAGTTAACTGGATTTGGGAATATTGTTGTCGTTCAGTTGCTAAGTCATGTCTGACTCTGTGACCTCATGTACTGCCGTAAGCCAGGCTTCCCTGTCCTTCACTATCTTCTAGAGTTTGCTCGAGTTCATGTCTGTTGAGTCAGTGATGCTATCTAACCATCTCATCCTCTGCTGCCCTCTTCTCCTTTTGCCTTCAATCTTTCCCAACATCAGGGTCTTCTCCAATGAGTCAGCTCTTTGAATCAGGTGGCCAGAATTGGAGAGTCAGCTTCAGTCCTTCCAATGAATATTTAGGGTTGATTTCCTTTAGAATTGACTGGTTTGAACTCCATGCAGTCCAAGGGACTCTCAATAGTCCAGATAAGTATGTTTCCAAGGAAGCTCCCTCTCTTGGCCTTTCCTAAGGCACATCCACTCATTAAAGCACTGCAAAGGCCCAAAGTAAGAAAACATGTTTCGTGTTGGCTTTCATCCGATGTTTCCTGAAATTATCTGGCTGGTTAAACGATCATTCTAGAGAGACTGACTGCATAGTCTATGCTGCATTTCTCATGCTTGGGTCTAGGATGGCAATGCGTAAAAGAAGAGGTAGTCTCTCTTCCTTACCACCCCGCAAGCCAAGGAGAGATGCCACAGAGGAAACCAAAACTGCTGACACCTTGACCTTGGACTTGCAGCCTCCACAGCTGGAATAGAATTGGTTTGTCTTGTGTAAGCCACCCAGCCTGTGGTGCTCTTTATGGAAGCCCTGGTAAACAGGGGAAACTGGCTTTGGGTGCAGAAAATAGTCATAACTAAGTGTCACACTGGTTAGAGAAAGTAAACGTGCAGACAGTGAGGAAGGAGAGAGAAAAAGGGGAAGGAGCTTGAGCAAACATCCAGGAGGGCAGTGAACTTTCCCCATAGACATTTGGGGATAAGCCCTCCTTATCACTTGAGAGATGCTGGCCAAAACGGAAGCAGCCTGAGAACTTGACAAGAAGCATGTGGATAGCACAGCTGGTTTCCTGAGTGATGGCAGTGGGTCCACTGATCCTACCTTACTGTCTTTTTTTTCACATGAAAAGTGAATTTTTCATGCCACAAGGGGCATCACCCATCAAATGATTTCATTTATTTCCAGCCTCCATGTTTGACAACTTTAGGCTCAGAAACACTGGTGCTGGTCTCTGTAGAGGTGGAATGATGGATGGGAGGGAAGTGAAGACTCTCAGGTATGCATTTCAAAATAATTTTTTTTTTAATCAAGAAATTTCCAGATGGCCAAATGATCCACGGAAACCTCTAGATGGAATGGGTATTTGGTTGAGGCCAGGAAGAAATACTCGAAATAGCACTGGAAAATGACCATTAAAAAAAAAAACCTCCCTCAGATGTCTGCATCATATAAATCTAATAAGACAGAGCAAAAAATATTGGATTTATTTTTACAAGTTAGCGATGACCTTCCGACCTTCTGAATGGATTCACTTCGCACGGTTCCTCTTAAGGGCCTTAGGGTGATGACTAACTCATAAAAATAAATCCAATATTTTCCCCTTAGCCATGTCATAGCCAATGTAGGAATTCAGATGATGGGGTAAGGGAGGTGGGTTTTCATTTCATTTGACCTCCCATTATGAGAGGTGCTGAGTCCTCAGCCCTGGCGGGGCCTCCAGCTTCCAGCCCTCCTATAATCTGTGAACAAAGAAGAAGAACAAGCTACCTGTGTTGGGACCAAGCCCAGGGCTGGGCATCATGGGGGTGTGGTGGCCAGACACAGGAGACCTGTATACCTGGAGGGAAAGCCCCACTTTGGTCCAAGGTGAAAGGTAATCCCCTCCCCTTGTTTGTGGGTGGGGCAGTGGGATGGTAATGGGGCTGTTCTTCAATGAGAAGAGAAATCCCACCTTTGCTGAAGGATCTTCAGAGAAGAGGGGATTTGGCCTCATGGAATAATCGAGGTTGGGTCTTCATAAGGCCGGAAACACCACTTGGATCATCGCTTTGATTCCTGTCACTACCAGGAACCCTTGTTGATCAAACATAGATGTCCAGGCAAGGGATGGCTGTGAGGATATGCAGTGGACAAAACCAGACGCTGGCCCTGTCCCCATGGGGCTGTGCATGCAAGATTCCGACAGTCACCCAATAAACACCGTCATCACAAACTGAGATCAAGTACCCAAGAGGGCACACCTGAGTCGTAGGGAAGCCAATGATGGCAAGACCCTGACAGCAGGGGGGAAGAGGGACAGTCCAAGGGGGCTTCCTGGAGGAAGTGGCGCTGGAGCCGAGAGATGATTGGGAGCTAACAGGTAGCAGGGAGGAAGAGGGACCAGCATTCGTGAGGTAGGTGGGGTTTTCCCAAAGCAGGGGGACTCTGTGACAAGCAGTGTGCCTGGGATCGCCACTTGCAGGAGGAGAGGGAGGGAGTAGCTGGGCTCATAGATGGAGGCCCTGGGGAATCCCCAGGAGCTGAGAGGCTGGGATGGCCCCTCAGATCAGTCTTGAGCTGGGCTGAGGGTGCTAGGCCTAAACACTCCCTCTCCAAGCCCTATCCCTCGGCCACAGCTGTTAGTCAACCGAAAGCAAGCCCTCTGGGGTGGGTGGGGGAGCTGGGTAAGGCAGCCCAGCTTCCTTGGGGCATAGCTCTGTCACTTATTATTAGGCCCACGTCCTTCTAGTACCTGTTCGTTTCTTTCTGCCAACACCCCTCTGGACCTCGGGAGCACTGGAAGTTTCTCNTCCACCAGGGAAGCCGCTCAGCTGTGTATAAGAGACAGGGGCATAGCTCTGTCACTTATTATTAGGCCCACGTCCTTCTAGTACCTGTTCGTTTCTTTCTGCCAACACCCCTCTGGACCTCGGGAGCACTGGAAGTTTCTCAGCTACCTTGTGAAGGAGTGTTTATTTCTCCTTTATTTATTTATTGGCTGTGTCGGGTCTTAGTTTTGGCACACAGGGTCTTCATCCCGGGTTGAGGGGCTGTGCGGGGCGTTCCCTCTAGTTGTGGTGTATAGGCTCAGTAGTTGGGTACTCTGGCTTAGTTGCTCTGCAGCATGTGGGATCTTAGTTCCCCAAATGGGGATCAAACCCACGTCCCCAGCACTGGGGACTGCTTAACCGCTGGACCCAGTAGTAGTGTTAATTGCTGAGTCATGTCTGACTCTTTGTGACCGCATGGACTGTAGCCCACCAGGCTCGTCGGTCCATGGAATTCTCCAGGCAAGAGTACTGGAGTGGGTTGCCATTTCCTCCAGGGCATCTTCCTGGCTGAGGGATTGAACCCAGGACTGCCGCATTGCAGGCGGGATTCTTTACCGTCTGAGCCACCAGGGAAGGCCACTGGACCACCAGGGAAGTTCCCTGTTTCTCCTTTGCACTATTCCTGCTTCAGGTACCCTGCCCTCCTCGGAGAGCTCACTTTGGTGTCTGTCCTCCTGGGAGAGGTTGGTTGCTTTCTCCTCAGCGTGCTCTTTTCTTTTCTAGGGGTGTCGATGGTTGTTTCTCTACCAGAGGCTCTGGGAGGCCAGCCTGAAGGTGTGGGAGGAGGGCGTGGCAAAGGAAGTTGTGTCTGCCAGCACTTTATACCATCCTGAGGAGGTCTCAGTCATGCATGCCGAAGGTGGGGAGCCACTGGAACAGGGGGCCTACAAAAGGATCCTTCACACCGGAGCCTAGGCCCTGTCTCTTAGCACAACCCACCTGCCTGCCTAGGAGAGAAGCAAGACATACCATGTTTCTTTTTATGCCTGTGCCCTGAGGGTTGTGGGATCTCAATTCTTCAAGCAGGGATTGAACCTGGACCATGGGAGTGAAACCCCCAAATCCTAACCATTAGGCCATCAGGGAACTCCCAAGATAAACCATTTTACTCCCCAGTACCCGCCTGGAGTTCTCCCCATAACCAGGGCTCCGTTTACAATTAACCCCTTTTCCGTGTAGCAGAGACACATGGCAATTTTGTGGAGGAGATGGCAAAGCTCCCCAGGACTACCTTAGGTATGCTGGCGGTGGTTTAGTCTCTAAATCGTGTCCAACTCTTTGTGTCCCTACGGTCAGCCTGCCAAACTCCTCCATCCATGGGATTCTTCAGGCAAGAATACTGGAGAGGGTTGCCATTTCCTTCTCCAGGGCATCTTCCCAACCCAGGGATTGAACCTGTATCTCCTGCATTGAGGTGGACTCTTTACCGTTGAGCCACCTGGGAAGCCCCTTTGCATATTTTACCACAATATAAACAGATGACGTGCCCTTTGACCAATGCCTCTTTATTTATTCTATCTCCCCACCCACCACCCCCGCTTCTGGCAACCACCACTCTACTCTCAGTGTAGTAATGCTGTATTTAGGTGAGATCGTGCAGCATTTGTCTTCCTGTGTCTGGCTTATTCCACGTAATCCCTGTAGGTTCATCCATGTTGTCACACACAGCAGATGTCCTTCTTTTTTAGGGCTGAATAGTATTTCATTGTAAAAACAGACCACTATTTCTTTTGACCAAAGGGTATGATGTTTGAGTTATATGGATGTTATGAGTTCTGGGGATCTAATTATGGCATGGTGATGATAGTCAACAATACAGTATTGCCTATTTGAAACTTGCTAATAGGATAGACTTCATTTATATGTCAACACACACACACACACACACACACACATGGAAACTCTGTGAGGTGACAGATATATTATTTGCCTTGATTACAATGATCTTTTCACAGTGTCCACATATATGAAGGGCTTCCCTGATGGCTCAGCAATAAAGAATCTGCCTGCCAATGCAGGAGATGTCGGTCTGATCCCTAGGTCTGTAAGAGCCCCTAGAGAAGAAAATAGCAATCCCCCTCCGGTATTCTTGCCTGGAAAATCCTGTGGACAGAGAAGCCTGGCAGGCTATATAGTCCATGGGGTCGCAGATGAGTTGGACATGGCTTAGTGACTAAACAACAACATATATCACAACATCGAGTTGTACATCTTAGATATAATTTTTAGTATTTTTATATGTTTTAAAAATAGAAGTATTATTGATTTACAATGTGATAGTTTCTGGTGTGCAGCAAAGTGGTTCGGTTATGCTTCTATATGTATATACATTCTTTTTCATATTTTTTTTTGTTATTGGTTATACAAGATATTGAGTATTTCCTTGTGCTATACAGTAGGACCTTGTTTATCTCTTCTACATAGTAGTGTACATCTTCTAGAGATATATACGATTTTTATACATCAAAGGTATCACCAAAAAGTTGTTTAAAAAATGGTGTGTTTTCTCTGCCATCCACGTTTAACTGGCCGTCCAGGAGGTTATTGGGTACTGTGGTTCCTGTGGCCACAGGAACTCTGGGGTCTCCTCTCCACCAGGGAAGCCGCTCGGCTCCTTCGGCTCAACCTGTAGCCTGGAAAGGGTGGGAGGTGGCTGTCTGAGACCCTGCGAGGCCTGTTTCCTCCCCTGTCCTCCTGGTTCGGCCTGCAGGGATAACCCCAGCACTGCGAGACCCTCAGGCAGTATCTTTGGACTAGTTGAGTGGCTCATCTTGATATGGGGAAGTGGGGGGAAATTTGGAACTTCCAGCAGTCAAAGGCCCTCTCTCCACCTCCTGTATCTGGTTCCATATTTTCAATCATGGGCTCCTCTTTCCCGGAGCTGCCCTGGAGCAGGACAGGGCTGGCTTCCTCCTCCATCCTGATCTTTAATATAAACAATATCTTCCCAGGCAGGACTCCTGTGACAGCAGTTTGCTTCAAGAGCACAAATTAAAGTGATGCCACCCAGGCATGAATGGTCTTAGCAGAGTCAACAGCAGGGAGCATCGGCATCCTTACTTAATATGAAAGGTGACTAAGCAGAGACACTACCCTTGCAGCCAGACCTGGTCTGAATACCAAAGCAAGGGCAGGGAGGAAGGGGGAAGGGCAAGCTTGGAGCTGCGGGGTCACCCCAGGCACGGCTCATGTGCCGGCCCTGGGGGGCTGTGGGACAGGAGGGAAAGGTCAGGAACTCTCTGCAAATATTTGGAGGGCTGTTCCCACGCCTGGTGGATCTGGACGCAGGGTAATCCTCTTCTGGAAGGGGCCCAGTAATCTCTGAGCAAATGCTGGCCTAACCGATAAGGCCCTGGCTGAGCCGGCCTCTCTCCCCCGGGGGCAGCGGGCAGGAGGAAGGTGAGCACCCCAGGCTGGGGCCTGAACAGAGCACACCTGCCGAGAAATGCTTTCGTGCGAGACCCGAGGCGGTGGGATGTATGGTACTTTGTTATCTATAAAAACATTTATGAAGCCCGTGCTGTATATCAGACTGTGGGCTAAGCATGGGGCTTCAGAGACGAGAGATGCGCTTCCCTA
This sequence comes from Neotragus pygmaeus, assembly GCA_006410875.1. Taxonomy (NCBI): domain Eukaryota; kingdom Metazoa; phylum Chordata; class Mammalia; order Artiodactyla; family Bovidae; genus Neotragus; species Neotragus pygmaeus. Next base: position 63,864 of record SJYV01019083.1, read on the forward strand.
GAGTCTGACCTGTAAGCTCCCAGAGGACAAAAAGCATCTCTTCTGCTCACTGTTAGATCCTTGGGAGCTAACAGTGAGTGAATGACTTGTAATACAATGGAGCCTCTTGCCCGTCCCGTGGGGCTTGAGGATGGCTTCCTGGAGATGAACTTACAGAGCAGTTGGAGAGAGCTGGGCAGAGAGATAATGGAAGGACAGAGGGAACAGCCTATACAAAGACATGAAGGTTCTGTGGGCTGTGAGACATGAAGCTGGAAACCAGGCGGGAACCGGGTGTGGAAGGACCTTGCAGGTGGTGGTGAGGAGCTTGGATTCCTTTTTGAATCTCCTGAAGTATTTTAAGTAGCAGAGTGACAAGGTCTGATTGGCATTTCAGATCATGTGCCTGGAGGATGAATGTGCTCATTGTATTTATTAAGACAGTCAAAAATAAACCCCTATTCTACATCCTATTTTGTGCTGGATCTAGACTAGTGCTGTCCAACACAGAAACATAATGTGGGCCACAGCAGTAAACTTATGTTTCTTACTAGTCATATTGAAACATTGAAGCCTCGTAGCCACATGGGTTTCCCTGGTAGTTCAGCTGGTAAAGAATCTGCCTGCAATGAAGGAGACCCTGGTTCGATTCCTGGGTCGGGAAGATCCCCTGGAGAAAGGTTAGGCTACCCACTCCAGTATTTTGGGGATTCCCTGGTGGCTCAGATGATAAAGATTCCACCTGCAATGCAGGAGACCTGGATTTGATCCCTGAATTGGGAAGATCCCTTGGAGGAGGGCATGGCAACCCACTCCAGTATTCTTGCCTGGAGAATCCCCATGGACAGAGAAGCCTGGTGGGCTACAGTCCATGGGGTCTCAAAGAGTCAGACAGGAATGAGCGACTAAGCACATGCGCACATGCACACACGCACACACACACACACACACACACACACACACACACGGACACACACACACACACACACACATTGAAAAAAGTAAACAAAACTGGTGATAGANACAGAAACATAATGTGGGCCACAGCAGTAAACTTATGTTTCTTACTAGTCATATTGAAACATTGAAGCCTCGTAGCCACATGGGTTTCCCTGGTAGTTCAGCTGGTAAAGAATCTGCCTGCAATGAAGGAGACCCTGGTTCGATTCCTGGGTCGGGAAGATCCCCTGGAGAAAGGTTAGGCTACCCACTCCAGTATTTTGGGGATTCCCTGGTGGCTCAGATGATAAAGATTCCACCTGCAATGCAGGAGACCTGGATTTGATCCCTGAATTGGGAAGATCCCTTGGAGGAGGGCATGGCAACCCACTCCAGTATTCTTGCCTGGAGAATCCCCATGGACAGAGAAGCCTGGTGGGCTACAGTCCATGGGGTCTCAAAGAGTCAGACAGGAATGAGCGACTAAGCACATGCGCACATGCACACACGCACACACACACACACACACACACACACACACACACGGACACACACACACACACACACACATTGAAAAAAGTAAACAAAACTGGTGATAGACTTACTATTTTATTTAACCAGTGGATCTGAAATATCACAATACCTTTTACATTGTCTTGGTTCTACATCTTTGAAATCCAGTGTTTCTTTGACTCTTCCAGCCCTTCTGAATTCAACTTGCCTCATTTCAAAGGAACAGTGGCTACTATACTGAACAATGCATGCAGGTATAGACAAGGGTGCAGGTATAGAAAGCGGTGTATGAAGCCATCATGGTCTCTGTCCTCACAGAGCTCAGAATCTAGCAGAGAAGACCCATAATTAAGCAAGCAAACAAAATAGTACAATGAAAGTTACAGTGGTGGTGAGAGTGGAAGGGAGGATCGCTATATGTAATTCAGGGAAAATATGGATCCTTAAGGATGAATGGGGGTTCCGTTAAGTGAGAAGTAGGCATTCCTGGTGGGCAGAACTAATATATGAAGGGCTAATGGCCACACTTAGTGAGCTGCCCTAAGGCCAGGGAGCATGGCTTGAGATGAGTCTGTCAAGGGCACCAGGACCAGGTCAGGCCAGCCTCCAGCCACGATGGGCATTCAGACTTTCTGGTAAGAGCAGTGAGAAACCACTAGAGGGTCATAAAAAGCAGGGGAATTATGATGACCAGATCCTTAAGAATACATCACTGGGCTTGATGTCGCCAGGTTTGGAGGAAAGGGGGCACTGAGAATGGGAAGCAGTGGAAGGATGTAGGGGAAGCCAGAAATTAGAAGCAATAGGACTTAGTAGGGGGTTGGAGGGGTGTGTGAGGGGGAAGCGAGGTAGAGGTGGAAAGAAAAGAGAGAAATAGTGGCTAACTCCCAGGTTTCTGGGGACCTAAAGAAGAGGCAGCTTTGAGGGGCCCAGGAATTAATAGGTTCAGTTTAGAGTGTGTTGAGTTTGAGGGATGTGTGAGAGCTCCAAGATCTGGTTTTACATGACAATAAGTAAGGCCAAACTTGGGAGAGAGGTCTGAACTGCAATCGCATTTGAGAGATGGTCTGTATTCACATGTGTGGTTGGTAATTAAACACATAGTAGCAGGAATTAAGCTGAAGCTCCAATACTTTGGCTATATGATGAGAAGAGCCAACTCATTGGTGAAGAGCCTGATGCTTGGAAAGATTGAAGGCGGGAGGAAAAGGGGCCAACAGAGGATGAGATGGTTGGATGGCATCACTGACTCAATGGACATGAGTTTGAGTAAACTCCGGGAGTTGGTGATGGACAGAGAGGCCTGGCGTGCTGCAGTCCGTGAGGTCACAAAGAGTCGGACACAACTGAGAGACTGAAAAACAAGCAAGAGTTAAAGACATTGAACTCCATCTAGAGCAGTGGTACTCAAGCAAGGGTGGTTTTGTGGCCTCTATCCCTACACTGGCCGGTTTGGCAATGTCTGGATTGATTGTCCCATTCATGGAGTTAGGAGGAGTGCTACTGGCCATTTTTTATCATACTAGGAAGCAGGAAAAAAGGCACCAGATCATAAACTCTTTGAGGGCCCAAGCATACCAGACCTTTTCAAAGCAAAGGAGAATAAACTTGAACCATCCTTCACCCGGCCTCCCAGGGTTTGGGATGTGATGCAGGCAAGTGTTAGATAATAAACTCCAGGGAAACATTTTCTTTTAAGTCCCATGTTTCATCTTTTAAAAATAAATAGATTTAAATATAGTCATAATATATCACTGTGCATCTTAATGTAATAATAAAAATGTTATATTCTTTTCTAGCTGAGTTTCATGATCCCTCCCCATCCTGTTAGTTTTCCCAAGCCTCTGAGAGACACCACCTTATAACCCTGGGAGAGCAAGTTCAACTTGAGATCAAGTCCAACTTGATCACCATAAACACCCACATGCTCTCCTTGGATACCATGGACCTCTTGGATGGTTGACAGATCCCTAAGGATGTAGCGAATGATGAAGTGATGAAGTACAGCCGTGGAAAACATCATGCTGGAATAAAGAGTTCTCCTGGAAAATGGGAGGGGAGAAGGCGATGGCATCCCACTCCAGTACTCTTGCCTGGAAAATCTCATGGGCGGAGGAGCCTAGTGGGCTGCAGTCCGTGGGGTGGCAAAGAGTTGGACACGACTGAGCGACTTCACTTTCACTTTTCATTTTCATGCATTGGAGAAGGAAACGGCAACCCACTCCAGTGTTCTTGCCTGGAGAATCCCAGGGACCAGGGAGCCTGGTGGGCTGCCATCTATGGGGTCGCACAGAGTCGGACACGACTGAAGTGACTTAGCAGTAGCAGCAGCAGAAACATGGGAGGAGGGTTTCTGAATTCTCTACATCTTCTACAAGAACTGTGATTCTCATTTAATTTTTCCAGCTGGCAAAATTCTTCTAAGTAGAGTTAGTAGTTAGCAGGAAACACTGCCAACTTCTTTGAGGCACCGATTGGAGGTGCTTGATGTAGTTTCTGATCACAGTTTAACCCTCACAGGTATTGAAGTTGGAGGTGTTTGCCTCCTGCAAAGTCATCTATTACAGACACTCTCTACAGTAGCAGACATGGCCATCAAGCTGGCTGTCAGAACCTCCGAAGAAGGATGCCGGGAGAAACAGGATGTTGGAGATAATGTCTTCTTTGTCTCTTGGGAAAGAAGTCATCCTTAGGTTGCTCAGGCCAGGATGGAGTTGACTCCTCTGCCACATTCCACGCCTTGCAGTTAAGTGTGCCCAGATTCCGGACAGGGACTACATTTCCCTCTATGGAAAAACAGTCTGCTGATTTTGAACAAAATGGCTCCGAATTTACATAATTAAAATTCCAGTGTCTTTCAGATCACAACAATGGGTAATTAACATTGTTACTTGTCAGCTGGGAAATACCTCGGGGAGGAGGAGATCAGAGCCCAGCCGCTTTATTTTGGGCCACATCTCACGGACAATCGGGGCTAATTGACTCACCCCCATCTCATCGAAAATGAATGAAAAGAACATTGAAAGTCACTCAGCCCGGCTGGCGATCCACGCAGGAAGGCTGCTGGCTCAAACAATCCCGCATGAGAACAGAACCCCAACCCTGCATTTGAGGATGGCGGCCTGACAGTCTAATTTAGAAGCGTTGCTTAAAATCTTAATCAGTGTGTTGAAATTAGCGGAGGCGAGTTCTGACACTGTGTTTGTTGTTTATGGTTATCATTTTTAATAAACGTTAAAGTGTTTTTACAGGTGTGGAAAAAAGCACATCCCTGGGATACCTATCTCCTAGGTTTGTACTCTTCTCTCAAGGAAAAAAAAATATGTCATCGTCAAGAATGAAGACGTAACATATTCATCAGAGCTCGTCTTCCTTTTATTTTGCGGTTCCCCGAAAGCTATCTGCAATCCTAAGCCTGCGTCCATCTTCCCTGCACAAGTATATCTTGATTGACACATCTCCAAATAAGCTTGTGAATAGCTTTCCGTATTAGCCTCAGAATAATTCAGATGTCAAATTACGGCTCACAGACTCCCTGACTCCGCTCGCGCCCCAGAATGAATTTTTTAAATATTTGGGAGAAAATATTAAATTTTGTTCAGGTTGGGTCAAAGTTCATATCATTTGGTAATAAAGAGCCACAGAGGGTGTTTGCACAGAACTGGGGGCTGCATTGATTTTATTTTGTGCGACAGCTGCAGGTCAGGCTGACCCTTGGTGAGCTGTTTGGAGTTTGCGAGCCTGCAGCTTTCGGCATCTCTGGCAGTTTGCCGTGGGTTTCCTTTGGACAGAAAAGGGAACGAGGGAAGAAAGAAGGGGGAAAAAATGCGACTCTTTCTCTCTCTGTGTGCAGGAGTCCTAGCTGATGTCATCTCTAAATATGCAGCCTTAATTGCTCCTCTCGGCAGCAGCAAGGGGAGAGGTGATCTTCTGTGTTTTCATCCCTGTTGAAACTCCACTGCCGATTCAGCCTGGATTCCTGTCCTGCAAACCGCACAGAAGCATCTCTTACCAGCAAAAAGGCAAAGCAGTGCTTGCCTGGCTGATAATGACCATTCTTCATAATATTTGTTGGATGTTCTGTAACGTGTGGCTGAGAAAACTCTCATTATTACTGGCTGTTTGCGCAGCTGTAAATATTTAACCAAGAATGCTACCTGGCTAATTACATCTGCTTCTGTCTATAATTACGTATTGTTGTAAAAATTCCAGGATAATGACACAACTGTGTCTTCTTCGTGCAAGGGGTAAATTTATACCGAGGACAGCACTTGAATTTCCATAAGCAATTAGCCTACACGTTTTCATCCTTGTGTTTTCCTGTGATTTTATTGAAATGAAAGATAATGAATTAAATCCAATTACAGCAAGAAGACATCCAGCAACTGGATGTTCATTGGGAACCACGGTTCTACTTTGTAAGCAAAGTGAGGAAGAGAACTATGTTCCTGCTCAAGACAGTAGAAGCATCTCGATAAATTAGCAATATCAGCCTGATAGCACGGTTCCTGCTGAACAGCCCTTATTGGAGACATTGCTTCTCTTCACAAAATGTTTCTTCTAAAGGTGCATATTTCTAATCTGATGAATGTGAGGTACTGCTCTTGGTTTGTAGCCTGACTATGAGTGGAACATCTCTATAAAAAAAAAATGTTTCCCCAGATGCCATAATAAAGCCCAAGACAATAATCCATAGTTCACAGGTTTGTCAAAGAGAGCGAGAGAAAGAGAGAGTGCTCTGGAATCCGGGAAATATGAGGCAGGTAATATCCTTATCTTCTTACTCTAAAACATGGGCATTCCTATTCTTTTGGAAATCTTAGCTCTCCAGGAGATGTAGAGAGATGTAACCCCTCTCTAGGCTACAGAAAAGGCTCACTTGCTTTAATCAGGAGACTGTTCAAAGACGCACAGCCACGGTTCCCGAAAAACAAAACAAAATGAGTGGCTTGACGGCACAGACATTTCCCAAATCAATACGCCTCTACATCTTTATCGCTCTCTTTTCCTTTTTTGCTCCCTCACCATCTTTCCTCTCCGCCCATCTTCTCCCTCTGGATAAATGCAAACACCTCCAAATGTCAAAAGCGGAGACATGACCCATCCTTTAACCGCACACCGAACGATGATGTTCTGAGTGCCGCATCATTTCAGACACAAACACAGCTCCCTGGCTTACGGGCTCCCCGGAACAGTTTTAAACCTGATGGTGATGAATTCACTTATTTATCTAGTGGCCATGACTATTTCTACTAACACTTTGGTAAATATGAGGGTGATGGTGTAATTATGCCCGGCAGGGGGAGGAGGAACGGTGGCAGCCCAGCCGGCCGGGGCCGGGGAGCTGACAGGCTGCCCTGCCCAGCCCAGCCAGGCAACCATTCTCTTCGATTTCCTCTCAGTGGCCAGGCTGGAGTGTGGCTGCCTAATGGTTTGCTGTCGATAGAGTAAAAATGCTCGCCCGTCTTTACCTCTAATCCATTCTGAGAGCACTCTTCACATGTCTATGCCGTTTCTTCATTTTCAGAAAAGGCAATCGAGTAAGATCGAACCACACAGGCTGTTGGTACAGTGTTTGGGGAAGCATGTGTGTGTTTAAAAAAGCACGATGATTAATTCTGAGACATAGCATTTTGTGTTAAGTTGTCTTTGACTATTTTCTTCCTTGCTGTTTTTTCCTTTTAAAGGGCTCTGAAAATCAATGCTATGTTTCACTACCATCCATCTTTATATAGTAATAAATTAAGTGGGAGGTATTGATATTTTTGACTGAGCTTTTAAAATTTACATACTAATGACAATTATACCCTTGTGGCTGTTGATTTCTGCTGCTGTTTACTGCTCGTGACTTGGGAAAGATGCAGTATAAGTTTGCCTGGTTTCCCTATGTACATAAGGGTTCTGAAACCTCAACCCATGGCTCAGATGGAGGGCAGAGACTTGGTCCCAAGGAGGTGAGAGCTCAGAAAAGCTTTGCCTGTTTTCTGTTTTACTTGTTCTCCTGAAGAAATTCTGCAGGAACTCGCCAAGGCTGAGTGACCTCAGACTGGGCAATGGATGTGCTAGAGCTAAGCTCGGGTGATATCAAAATATCTAACACAGATGTGGGGTGGGCAGTGGCCCCTCGCCAACCAACTCATGGCAGAGATGTCCTGGAGGTTCTCCTGCTTTGCCAGCTGTTAATCCTTTATGTGCTGAATTAAGAGCAGGGAAGAGGTTCTCGGGAAAGGCCAGGGCAATGGGCAGCAGAGGGCTTGGGAGAAAATGACTGTTTATCACCTAGTTCAAAATATCCCAGTATTTACTATTGGTGTCCACTGGGTGAATTTTAGCCCTGGATATGAATCCCTCCACCCACAAATTTAGGAATCTTGGGGAATTCTTAGATGTATTGTGTGCCCTTCCCATTCCTTAAGAAAAAATGGGCTAGAGTTTTGAAACCTTGACATGGCCTCATGCTTCCAAACTATTCCTGATAAACTCTGTTCTTGTTTATTTGCAAAGTTGTATCCGACTCTTTTGTGGCCCCATGGACTGTAGCCTGCCAGGCAGCTCTGACCATGGGAGTGTCCAGGCAAGAACACTGGAGTGGGTAGCCCTTTCCTCCTCCAGGGGATCTTCCTGACCCAGGGATTGAACTTGTGTCTCCTGCATGGCAGGTGGATTCATTACCACCGAGCCTCCTGGGAAGCCCTGATAAACTCTGAGTTTGGGCAAAACTGTGGACGACCATCACTTGCCCTCCTCTGTACTCCTCCTGTCAAGTAGGTTAAAGGCATCGTCTCAGCATTTGTAAATGTTTGTTCTGAAGCAGAGGGAAAGTCCTAGCAGAGAGGGGATTCAAGGAGCAAGGTCAAGCCTCCTATATGATTTTATTTTAGGAAATCAAATCCCTCTGGACAGTCTGAGTGCTACCCACAGGCAGATGACCGGGAAAACTACCCACACACTGGCACAGGGGCCTCCACTGCATTTAAACGATTATTTGGGAGGACTGGGACAGCCTTAAAGTGCACAACAGTTTATTCACAGAGATTAATATGTCAGTAATATTGATTGTTGGAGGCCTGCTTCATTCTATTTAGGATTCCACAGGCCACAGACAGCAGTCATTCAGGCATGATTTTTCCCTCTAGAATTTCTAGCATGTTGAGGCTGCCGGTCCGGGAGATGCTGAATGGCAAATTCTGTCAAACAAGATACTGCCAAGGCGATCCCCAGGGCAAGGTGTGGATGTTGTTTACATGTTGCCAAGGCAGGCATCAATTGTCTGCTTCTATGTCAGGGTCCTTTCCCCCATCCCCTTCTAAATAAAGTAGGTCACCCAATGGCCCAGGCACCTAGGGTGTAGAGGAGCCAGAAGAGTCTTCCAGGATCAGTTCTGAGATCATGATGGAGAATTAACCAATATTGTGGTTGCGCTTTAGCTGCTAAGTTGTGTCCAACTCTTGCGACCCCATGGACTGCAGTCTGCCAGGCTCCTCTGTCCTTGGGATTCTCCAGGCAAGAATACTGGAGTGGGTTGCCATTTCCTTCTCCAGGGGATCTTTCCAACCCAGGAATCGAACCTGGGTCTCCTGCATTGCAAGCAGGTTCTTTACCAACTGAACTACAAAGGAAATCAAATATTAAGGGTGCTACAAGTTCGGTGTCTCTGGTTTCCCACTGCATGGAGATTGCTCCATTACATGCAACTGTCCAGGAAGTGCCTTTGCAAGAGTGTCTGCGATGAAAGAACGGAACCTATGAGAGGTGTGGAGAAGAACTCACTTTCATCAAAGGATCGGCTTTCAGGATGGTCTGGGAGCCCAGAGCATTATTGTATTACACACCACACTGAAACGCGCCTTGTTCTGATTTTTTTCCCTCCCCCTCCTCCTCTCTTTTCTTTGAGTGTTTTTGAAATAAAAGAGTTTTTTCTTCCAAATTGCGCTGGGAGGCAAATTCTTGAACGGTGTAATAGAAAATGTTAGACAATATTCCTTACCGGAGCTATTGACATTTTGGATAGTTGTGACACTTTGATTTTTCTCAAAACATATGGATCAAGCCTGGCTGCCTTATTGGACAGGAAGTCCGGATGAAAGGGCTTCCTTTATCTTTCTTTGTATTTTCCCCCCTCTGTTTGTTCATGCCTTTCTCTCTGAACAGAATCGCGGTTTTCTTAAGCTGTCCGGGGAGTCGTTATTGCCTTACTAAATATTTCATGGTGCACAGCACACCATACCTGCCAACTGCTTCTTATTTGTTGTCAAAAATAAAGGGTTCATCCTTCAGAGGGGGAGGGAAAAAATAAAAAAAGATAGCAGGTTTCTCCTATTGTTTTCATTTTAAAGTGTCTCGCAGGCACCCCATGCACGGGGACACTGGAAATCTGAGGAGGATGCTTTTATTTTCCCAGGGACGCGCGGCTGGCCACTTATTTATTTATTTGCGGCTTATTTATTTAGTTGCCGCACACTCTTTGCTATGATTCCCAGCACTTGTTTCTTGGCGGTTTCCCTTCCGATTTGTTCAAAAGGGAAAAGTTCAAAGCGGCTCTGTCAGTTGAGGGAGAAGCCTGCTGAATACTAACCCTCCAGCGCCCGCCTGCGCTGACCTTGAGAGAGGGGCCCTAAACGGTTCCATCTCGCAGCCCCGCATGTGTGTTTTGTTAGACCAGGTCGGGAGGGGTCAGGACTCACCTGAAGCCAGCGGAGCCCGGGCCGACCTAACCGAGCAGCGGCGTAATGCATTTTTAAAAGGGACATTCTCGCCTCTGAGTGGGCCTAATATGGTCTCTGTTTAAAAACCTGTCAGAATCCCAAGCACACACTCCATAAAATATAAATAAGTACTTACTGTTTGCAGATGTTGCTTGTTTTTTCTAATGTGTGTATTTGAAGTCCCAGAATCCTCACTTCCTGTCAGGCTCCCCCATGCCTCTCTCCTCCGGTTTCTGAAGGAACAAGGAGGGGGGAACTTCAGATCGCAATTTCTCAATGAAGACACCTTCTGTCAAAGCTGTCAGCATCCCTGGAGCAATTAGCATTCCCTTTTTCTTTCTCTCTCTCCCCAGCCTCCTCCCTGTCCCTTTCTCTCTCTTCTTCAACACTGAGGTTTATTTCTTGTCACAGCTTTACCTGGGCCTTGGAGAGCCTCCTCCCTAGTTAGCAGCCTTTGAAAGAGGCTTAAAGTCTCGGGAAAGAGTGATTTTTGGAGGCTCTGAAAGGCAGTGCTGTAACTCGATAGGCCTGTAATCTGCACGCTGAGATTAATTGGAAAGAATTAGGGAAGGGGCTTCAGGGAGCTGCTGTCATCCTTCCTGGGGAAATTCGTAGATGGGGCCTCGTACGTCTTTGCCACCTCCACCCCGAGAGTCCCATTGATAAATGCGCAGTGCAGGTGTCTGATTAATTTAGACCTGTGTTTGGCTGCATCTGGGCCACTGGCCCCTGCGTCTGACCCACAATTTCTAGATTCACCCGCAGCAGTCTTCCTCCTGCTTCAACTGGACTGCACCCAGCTCACCCCCAGCTCCACACCCGCTCCAAAGATGCTGGGTGGGAGTCTGATGGAGAAGTCGACTCCTGGTTCTGCCTCTGTTGTAACCCTTTCTTTCTCCTCCTGTTTCCTTTCTTAGTTACTGCCTGCTGCCCTGGTGGGGGTGTTGAGTAACAGGTGGAACCTGGGCACAGGTTTCTACGTGACCAAGCCAAGTGGTTCATTTAGGCCAGTATTCCCGATGGGCCGTGCGTGAAGAGGGCTGTGGAAGCGACGGCTCTGCAGCCCTCCCGGGATGCACGACAACATTTTAGTAACTCGCTCTCTGGGGACCCCGCCACATGTACTTAGAAAGCAAATCTGTGGCCTTTCCAAAATCGGCAGTTCGGGCTTTTATTTTTTAATTGACTTATTCTTTGCCCTGTATGCACTCCTCGGGTAAAAAGGCCAGATGAGCCCTTGCTTATTGGCCCCTTTCTTTCTTTACTTAGAAAGTGGTGGTTCAGAAGGAATCCCACGGTGAGGTCCCCGCTCTGTCTGCACACCCTCTTATTTCTGACTTTCCCAGTTTTGGAGCCAGTGGTCATCAATAGTTTATCAATAGCCTCATGAACTGAAAGCCTGCTGCCCCAGACCCAAATTACTGCTAAGAATCAAAGACTTCCCCTCCACCCACTTTAACTAGAGACTCTTGACAAATGCTATCCACTTGCCACATTTTAATTATCTATTATTTTTAAAGAAAGAAAAGAAGAGACAGACACCAAGCCTTCCCTTGTTTCTAAAACCATTTGGGGAGGGTCTGACTCTGAACACACACCCAGGACAGCGTGGCTCCATGCTCGAGTTGGGCTAGTTGAGTTTGCTTCATCTTTAAAGCACAGGAACCATAAATCAAGATGAAAATCCTACAGCCCCAAAGCCTTACCAATTGATACAATTTGAAAATGGGCAGCCGGAGAGGCTGGGGAGAAAGCTGACATGATGACTTTTATAATAGCAGAACGTTTAAGGTTATAGAAATAAAAGGAAGAGGATGAAATCAGGAGCGTTGATCTCTGCCTGCAGGCTCTCAGCTCACTGGAAGCTCCAGCAATTATTTCTGCTCTGGCTTTTCCCTCCTTTTTTTTTTTTTCCAACAGTCTGTTTGAAATGAAGCAGAACCGGGCATGGCAGGCTTATCAGTGTCGTTAGCTGACAGGGCGCCCAGCACACCTGCTTTTACTTGCTGCCATTTCAGGCACTAACGCCACAGAGAATGTTGCTTGGGTCCTTATAATGTGTAAAGATTCATTTATTTCACCTTTTGAACCTGCCCGACCCCCTGGGCTTGTGTTGGGGAGTGGGGGGAGGGCGGGAGAGGGTTTGTTTTTTTTTTTTCCTGGCACTTAGAAGAAGCTGGCAATTAGGGATCTGGCCCTGGGGCTGTTGCTATGATAGAAACTTAAAAGAGAGGTAGGGGCTTAGCCAGGGAGGCGCTGGGAGCCGGGCAGGACTTGGGCCACCCGACGGGGACTGGGGGATGGTACCGAGCAGAGTTCCCCTGACTGCTGCCTCCCTAGCCCCAAGGTGTCCCAAGTCTGTGCTAATGACATGTGGGCACCCCTACTTTTGGAGACTCCCCCCATCACAGCACACGTATTCAAATGTACCTACCTCTCTCATCATCGCTAAGACTGTTGACATGATATTAAAAAAAATATGTATTTATTTATTTTTGGCTGCACTGGGTCCTAGTTGCCCACAAGGGCTCCGTAGGCCCATGGCATGTGGGATCTTAGTTCCCCCACCAGGGATCGAACCTGAGCCCCCTGCACTGGAAGGTGAAGTCCTAACCACTGGACCACCAGAGAAGTCTGTGTTGACAAGATTTTTAAAAATCCTTTTGCCGTTGCAATGACTTGGCCATGGGTACCTCATTTTATTGACGGTGGCTAAGACTTCCTGGCAATCATCACATGTACCTAGGAATTCCTGTGGAGAGAAAGACCTACCCTTCACACTGGTGTCCAATGTAATGGAATTTTTATGAATACTAAATTTAGCCATCAATGAAGTTGACATAGTATTAAGTTTTGCAGACATTTGAATTGAACACCGATTCAACTTCATGGTTTTCTTTTTGAATTTTGGAGCTAATAAACATAGTATATGTTTTTTGGTCTCAAATATTTCAATATGTCCCAGAAAAACAGAATCTAGTCCCTCCAAACCTGATGGCCCATGTGCGTAATGATGCTTTTTCTTCCCTTTTCCTTCTTTTCTTCTTGCCTTCCTTTGATATGGGTTTGACCAATACATTTTCCCTTCTAGAAGTCTTAGTTTAAGGTTTTGCTTTCTCAGGAGTAAAATTGTAATTCTTGTTGGTGGGTATTATACTCTTGTAGGAATTTGATTCTGTTTCCTTCTATTTCCTATCTCATGACAAGTACTGGGCATATTCTTCAACCTCAACATGGAAATCTGGGAATTCCTTCATTTCTTGATGTTTCCTTCTTTTCAAGAGGTTGATCATATACCTCTGTTGTTTATGCCTCAGTAGCACTTCCTCTTCTTTCATTAATACAATTCCAGTTTCCTCAGGGAGAGGCATCCCTCCCCAATGACTTAGTGCATTTGTCTCCAGGTCAGTTAGAGCATCCCAGCATCCTGGCCAGTGATGGGTTTCAGAACTTCTATAACTATTTGGGAAAATAGAGCCTTTCTTTTAGTGCAGAGATTGCTTAACAAGCTGCCAAGAGAACCAAGTGTGCAGATAGTATGGTTGAAGCAGAAAAAAACAGACTAAAGAAGTTAAGCTAGAAGAACAAAGTCTTAATGATAGTACAAAAGCCCTTGGATCCAGCCATGCCTGAAAGCCATAATGCGATACCACCCCTAAAAGAATTGATTAGATGAACAGGTAAATTCCTACTTTGCTTAGGCCAGTTTGACTTGGATAGCTGTCACTTGTGATCAAAGGGATCTTGACATGTTCTGATATCATTAAGAGGGCAAGGCCAGGAGAGAGATCTCATTTCATCTCCTCTGTTAGGAAGCAGTTTGAATTGGAGTATGAGATGTGGGTGTTGGAAGTTTGGGGAGGGGAACAATGTTATCAATAAGGAGAATAATGTTGTGGACCAGTCGAGACATGTACTCATGTCTCCCAATAACTCTCAGAAACTCATTGTCCCCAATTCACAGAAAACAAATTGAGGCTCAAAGCCACCTACCCAGGAGAAACACAGCCTGGTTGGTTTTGGACCTGTTTACTCTAAAGTGGCTCAGACCAACACCTAGAACTAAATGTCTGAGCTCAGTGTTTCTAATCCTTAGGGGACAAAGCCCTGGAGGCTCAGGTCCTCCTGTTGGATCCTGTGGTCTTGCATTGCTTTGCTGCTTAGTCATTCAGTCGTGTTCAATTGTTTACAACCCCAAGGATGGTAGCCTGCCAGGCTGCTCAGTCCATGGGCTACTCCAGGCAAGAATACTGGAGTGGGCTGCCATTTCCTCCTCCAGGGAATCTTCCCAACCCAGGGACTGAACCTGCGTCTCCTGTGGCTCCTGCATTGCACGTGGGTTCTTTAGCGCTGAGCCACCTGGGAAGATTTTCTGCTCATTATTCCACTTTTTCCTCTCTGCTACCTCCATGGAATTCCTATCATTTAAAGTTCCATTCCTATGAGTCTGGAGAAATTTTACACTACTTAGAATCTTCTATGAATTTGCAAATTCCAGTTGATATTTCAGGTATTCAGACTCCTTGGGATGAGTTTGGGGAGTGTGGGAGATGGAAGCATGTATCAAAGAAAGAAAAACTTACCTATGTCCCAATCATTTCAAGACTTGGCCCTAACAAAGGAAAAGAGGCCAGACCCTTACCTGGTAAAGAAGAAGTAAGGGTCTAGAAGAAGTAGATCTTGGATTATTCTGCCCGTTTTCAGTCTTGGTGTGACTAAGTTCTCTTTCACATAACCTTCCTCTCCCCATCCTCCCACCTGTGATTCTGACAGCTCTCACTCATCATCAAAGCCAAAGAATCTCAGAATACATCTTAGGAGGTGCTTCATTAAAACCGATTGACTTGGCATCTGGGTTCCTCTATTGATGAACTCCGAATAGAAACCAACTGAGCCTTTGATCTAGTGAGGGCAGGTGTGTGTTCAACCTTGTTGGCCAGGCTACCCAAGTGGGGGAGGTACCAACCAGAAGGTCTTAGTAAGAGTAATGACCTCCTTGCTCCAAGTCTCCTTCTATTCATTCTATGGACTCTCCACCCATTTAGACTCATTCCCGCTCATTCTGGGAGTGATCAGAGGTGTCTCATGAATACTTACATTCCAGTCATCTCAGCTACAATCAAGAGTCTACCATTTTCCTTGCGTCCTACTTTTAATTGTTCAGTTACCACTGCTAATGCCACAGGTGAAATCTTGTCTATTTTCCCAGTGCGTCCGCAGGCAGTCCTGTCCCCTGAGTTCATTCATTCCTTTGATATCAGCTCCTGCCTGGCCCTAGTCTTTGTGCCTCAGTGACAGAGCAGGTCTGGTTTATGCTTTCAGTATTTAAAGAACTCTTATTATGCTTTGAGAAGTTTTTCTCATTAGCTTTCTAATGAAGCTAACATCATTTTCCTCTTAGCTCTTTCCCCACTTTCTTTTGGCTTCTTATTCCTAGAATTCAGAAATCAATTCCCTGGCTGGACTGGACAACCGTCTGAGCAGTAGACAGCCTTCCTTTCCCACACTGACCCATCATTGTAACACGGTAGGTCTGCAGCTTAGTTCTCATTTTCTGTGGGATAAGCTCTTTCCCAGGAATTCCTAGGTCCAATGAAACTCACCCTCCCTACCCTGCTGAACCCAGGGTGAGTTTTCTAACCAAGGGCATCAGTGCTCTACGTTATGAGGTCCTCTTGAAATTCGAAAGAGTTTGTGCCAGAAAAGGGCTTGCTCTTCAAACATAAAACGGAATCATTACTGCCCAAGTTAAAGGCTTTAGGGATTTAGCATCTTTTTGTGAGTGCATGATTTTCCATGGTTCTGTTTTCCACTCTTGGTGGCAAAGTGTTCCTGGATTTGTGAGAAGGTTTGTTTCTTTCTTAAAAACTAAAAATTCCAAATGGCATCCTCCATCAGTGGACTTCTATCTGAATCCCTTCCCTGGTGAAATTTTATTCTTGCAGATGCTGCACAGTTCAAATTTCATAGACTTGAATTCTGAAGATTCTTTGGGATAAAAACATTTTTAGTTCACAGGACTGGGAAGTGAATTTTGCTGCCTGTAGTCTGGGCATGGATATGGCTGCTCTGTGAATTAATACTTGTCAGACCTTGTTACTGTGAAATAGCTGTGGTGAGGTGATGACCATCATTTATTTTATTTTATTACTGTTTTTTATTTGATTTCATTTAGGCTTTGGCAAAGGTGAGAGTACTGACTCGTATTTCCCATTTATGTTTGATATACAAAAGCGCCTTGGGAAGGGGAGTGATGCTAACTGAAATTACATAAATTAAAGAGGAAATTTGCTAAGACACCTTGATAGACTCAGAAATGAGAATATCCTACTTTAAGTGTTTGGTCATTCCCATCCTTGGCTTTGGCGCTCATGCTTAGTGGAAGAGGTCTTGAAGTGGCATGGAACAGGTGTGGTGGCCTAGGGAATGGCTTTTTAATGTCCAAGTGAAACGGTGATTAAGGCTTACTGTGCACAAGCGAAAAAGCTAAGACTGGTTTAGCCAATAATTTAGAATAGGGAACTAGCAGAGTGATGAGACCAGGTTTTATCAACCTACGAATCCTCCCGAGACCTGCAGAAGTACTTGAAATTATGAGCAGGGTCATTTGATGAGACATGGTGCTGGTGGGGGAGGCAGGTGTCCCCCTGGGAAAGAGGTCATTCTAAGTGAACAGAGACTCGAGAGCAGACATTTGCTGCTGGGACAGAAATCAGCGTGGTGTCCTAGAGAGCAATATGGGTTCAAATCCCACTTTTGACATTTACTAGGTATGGGGCTAATTGTAAAATAGAATTTTATCTCTTATTACAAAAGCAATAGTATTTTTTTTTCTTTTAAAATAGAAGTAAAAAGAAGAAAAGGGAAAACTCACTCAGTGTCTCTCATCCAGAAAAAAAAAAATCTACTCTTACTTCTTTCAGGGCTATTTTCCAAAACCAGTTTTGTGCATAGACACATGTGCTTACCTGTGTTACGAAAATAACATTCTGCATGGCATTTTGTAAACCTCCTTTTAATGTTCAATTCCGAGCATTGTCAGCATCATTTTTAATGGCTGTACAATATCCCATCTTACGGACCTACTTTTTATTCACTCAGTCCTCTCTTGTTGGACACATAGGTTGCCTGCAGAATGGCTGTTGTATATACTTGCAGCTGTGAGTATGAATGGAAGGTGTGGTATGGTACACTCGGGTCATGACGTTGTGCCCTCTCCTTCTCCATTCGCATAGACTCATAGAATTGAAGTAGGTCCTCCTGTCTCTGGCCAGGGACCAGGCTGAGATGGGAGCCCAGGCTTATCAACCACTGCATCACAGGGTCTCTTGTTGGAGGCCTTCCGGGAGACACTGAGCATGCCCAGTAGGGTCAGGTCGCCTGGAGTGAAGAATGCAGATGGAGAGAAGCTCTGGAGCTGTCTGACAGGCTTCAGGGCACCAAGCAAAGCTGAGTCACTGTGACCTGGACTTGCCAGCCTCTGAAACCGCACTTTCCAAACTGGTCTTGGAAGGGAGTCTTCTTTCTTATGAAAGTTGCGCTCCAAGCTCTGTTCAGGAGCTGGTCTCAGACAAGTCTCGCTGGGGAATCCTCTATCTTTAGATCACTCTTGTCTCTATGTTTGGGGCGATCATTTACTTCTCCTCCTGGACTCCTCCAGGGAGAGAAGAGACGGAGGCCACACAGAGAGACAGTTGTGTGGTCTGTACGTCCCAAGGAGACACAGGGGCAGCTGTGTCTGGCTGGTGCTGGCTTTGGAATCTGCTTTGGATGCTAAATAGGGCTTCCCTCATAGCACAGTTGAAAGGGAAAGGCTACCCACTCCAGTATCCTGGCCTGGAAAATGCCGTGAACTGTATGGTCCATGGGGTCGCAAAGAGTCAGACACGACTGAGTGACTTTCACTTTCACTTTGGATGCAAAGTGGAGTCTCTGCTTCTGAAGTCATGACTGGACTTCAGTGTCCTTTCCTCCTGATGATATTGTCATTTGAGCCAGAGCTTTAAATAATAAAAATTAAAAGCCATTAGAGGATAAGACTTACATACTTTATGCCCATGAAGATGGCTCTTTTCCAAAAGTCAGAAAAAAAAAAAAAACATTGACAAGGATGTGAAGGAATTAGAACCCTTGTGTCCTGCTGGTGAGAATGTAAAATGGTACAAATTCTGCAAAAAACACCGTATGTATGGCACAACTGTATGATCCCGCAATTCCACTCGTGGGTTTATATCCTAAATAACTGAAAGCAGGGACTTCCATAGCAGCAGTATTCACAATAGCCAAAAGGTAGAAGCAACCCCAGCGTCCCGGTTGTCCCATCAACCAGCTGATGAGTGAATAATAAAATGCAGTCTATACCTACAAAATAATATTATTCAGGCTTAAAGAGGAATGAATCTGATTCGTGCTATAATTTGAAGATATGCTAAGTGAGCTTTAAATAATAAACATTATCAGTTACCAGGAGGCTTCCCTGGTAGTTCAGATGGTAAAGAATCTGTCTACCATGCAGGAAACCTGGGTTCGATACCTGGGCCGGGAAGATCCCCTGGAGAAGGGAATGGCAGCCCACTCCAGGATTCTTGCCTGGGAAATCTCATGGACAGAGGAGGCTGGTGGGCTACAGTCTATGGGGCCTCAAAGAGTAGTACATGTCTTAGTGACTAATGCTTCATGCTAAGTGAAACAAGCTGGACACGGAAGGGCAAAGACTGTATGATTCCACTCATCCGGAGTACTTAGAAGAGTCAAAGTCACAGAGAAAGCAAGTAGAATGGCGGTTGCCAGGGGTTACAGGGAGGGAAATGTGGGGAGTTACTGTTTAATGGGACAGACGTTATGGAAAAGGATGACGGCAATGCCTGTACAATAATTGTGAGTTGAATGTACAGAATCGGGCACTCAAAAAGGGTTAAAATGGTAAATTTTATGTTATATAGATTTAAAGAGTGATTTATCCTTTTTATAACTGAAGAAACAGGCTCTAGGAAAATGAAAGTAGCACAAAAGTTTTACCTTTTGAGGGAAATTAGGTTCTCTAATGACTTTTTTTTAAGATTTTTTTTTTTTTTTTGATGTGGACTATTTTAAAGTCTTTATTGAATGTGTTACAACACAGCTTCTGTTTTGTGTTTTGGTTTCTTGGCCATGAAGCATGTGAGGTCTTAGCTCCCTGACCAGGGATAGAACCCTCACCACCCCCCCGGCATTGGAAGGTGAAGTCTTAAGCACTGGACTATCAGAGAAATCCCTCTAATGATTTTTTCAGCGCATGCTTACTGGTCATCTAATGAGTGTAAATCACATGCACTCTCACTGTGCGCTAAGGACTTGAGACAGTGCCAAGGGGCTCACATTTTAGCTAGTGTGGGTTGAGGAGTGGGGGAGAGTCAGCAATGTAGATGAGGGGACTCTCGGGCGTTGTAAGGCAGAAGGTCACCAGGCTGAGGAAGGTGGAAATGGGCTCTGGAAACGCAGGGGAGTGGGGTCTCACTCCTGCCTGGGGAGGCTAGGAGATCCAAGGGTAGGATGTTGATAAGCAGAGCTGGTGAGAGGGGATTCCAGAAGGATACGGTGTTGATAGAGTAACAGGAATGAGAGATTAATAGTGCCTGTTCAATGCCGGGTTGCATTCTAAGTACTCATTTTATCCTCATAACACTTCAGAAAGGCAGCTTCTTTATTAGCCCCATTATACAGATAAGGAGAAAGAAGCCCAGAGAGGTTAAGAAACCTGTCAAAGATCACACAGCTAGTTTTAACAAATACACAGCTTGGAGGGGGGTGGTGACCGTCCATATTTAAGGATCTTCAGGCCATTGCAGATGGCAGAAGAGAAATGGCAGAAACAAGATAAGAGAGGATGTCACATCCCCTTGGACCTTTAATACAGGATGATAGGTGGGCATTGTTCTATTAAAGCAAATAAGTTAGCTGATGCTTTCTTCTGTTCCCAAAGGAATTTGAGAGATGGTAGCAAGAGGGAATCTTTGTGGGGCAAGTGGGGGGTCTGGGTGCCAGTGATAGGTGGAGTAGAGTCAGAGATGGTGGTGCTTGGGGTTACTGAATATGAATGTTAGTTACTATGGTAGCCAGTCTTCAAGATGGCCCCCAATGAGAAATTCCCTTGTGGTGGCTAACACTCCTTGCTTCCACTGCAGGGAGCATGGGTTCAATCCCTGATCAGGAAACCAAGATCCCGCATGCCATGTGGCATAGCCAAAGAAGAAAAGATAACCCTCAGTGATCTCTGCCTCCTGGTAGGCATGTGTTTGAGTGATCCCCTCTCATACTCAATAGAAATGACCTGTGTAACCAGTAGGATATTATGTAAATGATGGTGTGCAGCTTCCAAGGCCAGGACATACAAGACACTTGGTTCTCATCCCACTTCCACTGGCATCACGTGCTCTGGAGACAACTGGCGGCCATGTTGTGAGGCTGCTCCAGCAGCCTGGTGGAGAAGGTCCACGTGGTGATGAACTGAGGCCTCCTGCCCACCTTGGAAATGGAGTCTCCAGCCCCAGTCACACCTCCTGATGACTGCAACCTCATGAGGAACCCCTGGACCTGCTCTCAAATTGCTGACTTGGAGAAACTATGTGAGATAAGAAATGTTTATTGTCTTATTAAGTTTAGGGCTTTAAACATTTCCTCCAGGTAATTTTTCAGTGTAATACCTAGACAATAAATAGTTAATGTATTAACTAAAATGACTCATTCTCTAGCCCCTGCCTAGACTGCAGTGTTTTCTTCAGAAGGAAACATGGTTTATTGGTAGTTGAACTTTTAGCTTAAGGAATATTTCATTTCCATGAGGAGTAATCTTACATGCTGATACCATATTCTTCATAACTTGGAGATCTTCCCACCATTGACATCACTTACATGCAGAGTCTAAAAAAAAATGAACTTCTTTACAAAACAGACTCACAGACCTAGAGAACAAACTTATGGTTCCTGGGGGGAGGATGGATAGTTAAGGAGTTTGGGGTGGACATGTACACACTGCCATATTTAAAATGGGCTACCAGCAAGGACCTGATGTATAGTACAGGGAACTCTGCTCAGTGTTATGTGGCACCCTGGATGAAAAGGGAGTTTGGGGGAGAAAGATACTGGTATATGTATGGCTAACTCACCTAGAGCCAGACATCCTGGAATGTGAAATCAAGTGGGCCTTAGAAAGCATCACTACGAACAAAGCTAGTGGAGGTGATGGAATTCCAGTTGAGCTATTTCAAATCCTGAAAGATGATGCTGTGAAAGTGCTGCACTCAATATGCCAGCAAATTTGGAAAACTCNCTGGCATGCTGCGATTCATGGGGTCTCAAAGAGTCGGACACGACTGAGTGACTGAACTGAACTGAACTGTCTGACATTTTCACTTAACGTAATACCCTCTGAGTCCATCCACTGCCTGTTTCATTTGATTTGATCTTCCCAGCAGTCCTTTATATGGGTATTTAACATTCCCATTTTACATGCAAGAAAATGGAGGCTCCTAGAAATTAAGTGGCCAGAGCTACGACCAGAATGTTAGACCAGACTTTTTGACTCAAAAACCCACGGTCTAACCATGGCATTTATTATGTGATTAAAGGGACTCAGAGGATAAAACAGTGCCCCCACCCCCGGGACTGTTCTGGAATTCCTCAGGTAGATACTCGGGAATCCCTGGGTCCTGGGAAGGGCTGGGGGGCATGGCAGGGAAACCTGATGCCACACGAGATGCCCTGTGATGAGTCAGTTCCTGCTTTTTGGTTTAATCCTCCCTGCTAATGTGTGTTCATCGTGTAACCCAGGGAAGATTGGCATTCAGGGAAGGAGCGTTGAGGGCGGTAATTAAACTGTCCCCACTGATGCACTCAGGCTCTGAGAGTAGACCTGTTTGATTCCGCAAAGGAAATCACTAGTATTTTAACAGGAGGCAGGAAACTTTTGATTAGCAAGTGATAGATAAACAGATCGATGCCTTTTCTGGCGACATTTTCAGCTTCATTACTGTCACCAGAAAAAGCCGGGAGTGCAGATGTTGGGGAGAGAAGAGGGGAGGTCATGGTGGGTTCTTCGGGGCTTGAATGAGCGAGGGGCTAGGGAAGGGGCTGAGCTGGGGGGGTGGGTCTCAGGAAGATGAGGCTGCCCATCAGTCCCTGATGGGGGAGGTGGAAGAGGGAACTGGAAAACCTCCACTGCTGAACAGGCTCCTCAGTGGTCCCTGCCGCAGCATCGCTGCCCCACCAGGGTCTGATGGGATTCTGCCCGCCTGGCTTCTCCCTGATTGTCTAAATCTCTGCTCCCTGGTGCTCCAGCCCCTCCGCTTTACTGCCGCTTTCTCAAGGTCAGGGGGAGTTAAGACCAGAGATTATACTGTGTCAGGCTTGCCTTTTTGAAATATGACTCAGTGTAATCTCTTTCCACACCAGAGGAGAGATGCCAAAATCGCACTTCAATCTCCAGCTCGCAGTGGGCTTATTGGGATTTTCGCAGGGCTCTGGCGAGATAAGACTTTCTTCTCTCAGGGTGCCCTTTGACAAACTTTGGTTAAGTGAGGCCATAACTTAGCAAGGGCAGGTTTCCAGATGTCGCGGACTCTGGGCCCAGCAGACAGCGCAGGGGCCAGGCCACCCCCAGCCCCACTGATCCTGGCACCAGGGCAGGAGGGAAGGTGTGCTCCCTGGCACCCACCCCTGCTCCTCACCCACAAGCCTTCCAATTGGCCGGGCTCAAGTTCCAGCTCATCTTTCTGAGCCTCAGTCTTCTCATCTGTAAAATGGAGATAGCACGCCCACCTCTCAAGGTTCTCCTGGGGGCTGGGGGTAAGTAATGTTGGAATAGCTGAAGAAGCCATGACTCTCATTTCCAGCATGTGGAGCAAGCTGGCTCCTGATCCCCTCTGAGCTCATTCAGAATTTCTAATTCCTTTCTCCTTCCCTCTGTTTTAAATGGCCTTTTAATTTTTGCTAGTTACCCAAACCCAAGTCAAACTAGTAAGAGAGGACACGTTTTGCCTCAGTTGACTATAACGGTCTTCAGGCACAGGTCTATCCAGGGGCTAAGACGCTGTCACTGGGATTCTATCCTTCCTCTAGCCTCTCTCGGCTCAGCTGCCCTCTCTTTGGCTCCATTCTCATGGTAGCAAGATGGTGACAAGCTGCTCCAGGCTGTCGCCTGTGCCCTCAGGCACAAGTCCAGTGAAGAGAATATTTCTTGTCTGATCAGTCATGATGATCCTGGAATTGACTCTTTCTTACTCTGGTTTGCCTAGATTTGGACACGGCACTTATACCTGAGTCAGTCGCAGTATCCAGAGAGATGTGATGCTCAGATAGGTCAGGCTGAGGTCACATGATGGCTTAGGCTTAGAGTTGGCCCTATCAAACTGCATGGGCAGAATGTGTGGTGGGTGGAGCCTCAGATGCAGTTTCCAGAAGAATGGGAGGTGTGCTGGGCAGGCAGATGTCTGGGACGGAACTTACCACCAGAGTCTAGTTTTGAGACAGAGGAAGTGCATGGCTCTTTCCAGTACAATTAAATAAGGAGAGAATTTTGTTCAGGTCAACTTGGTTTAGCTCTTGGGATCCGAGCCTCACTGATAGGGAACAGTGATTGTGGCTGAAGTTCTTCTTCTTTTCCTACCTGACCAAATTCTGGCCTTACCTTGAAAGCAGCTAACATAGGGCTAAAAAAGGAATCAGGACAAAGATGCAAGGTTCTGGGAGGGTAGACAAAGAAGGGGGAGACCTTCTCCATTTCCCTGAGCCATGGATCCACTGGGCTTGGCGCCCAGCCCCTACCCACAACCTGACAACCTTGGCTTGCTGGCCAAGAAGTATGGCTGCTTCTTGAGTGCCCACGGGAGTGGCCGTTGTCCAAGAGGGTACCTGGCAGGGGAACAAGAGCCCATGAGATCAGGTGGGACGAGTCACTCATTTAGCATCTGGCTTCTGCCAGGGACTGGGTTCAGATCTGGACTCTACCACATTTATGCACGAGTATTGTAGACTCTTGGGCCTCAGTGTTCTCATGTGAACTGGGGTAATGATGGTTATGATGCACAGGGGTAATACTCATAGAACACGTTATGTGCCTGCTAGTATGAACTGAGTTATGTCTCCCTGCCCAACTTATATGTTTAAATTCTAACCTGCAATGCGACCATTTCCAGATAGGGCCTCTTGAGGAGGTGGTTAAGGTTAAATGAGGTCATGAGGCCCTAACCCAACAGGTTCAGTGTCTTATTTATTATTATTATTTATTTATTTGGCTGAATTGAGTCTTAGTTGCAGCACACAGGATCTCTGTTGTGGCCTGTGGGCTCCAGAGCACACAAGCTCAGTAATTGCTTCACAGCATATGGGACCTTATTTACTTGACCATGGCTTGAACCTGTGTCCCCTGCACTGGAAGGCAGATTCTTGAACCCCTGGGCCACCAGGGAAGTCCCAAGGGTTGGTGTCTTTTAAGAAGAAAAAGAGACATTGAATCTCTCTTTCCTTGTGAGCACAGAAGAAAGGCCAGATCACAGTGAGAAGGTGGCTGTCTGCAGGCCAGGAAGAGAGGCCTCACCAGGAACTAACTTGGCCAGCACTTTGATCTTGCCTTTCCCAGCCTCTGGAACTATGAGAAATAAATTTATGTTGCCTAAGCTACTCAGTCTATATGTTTTATTATGGCAACCTGAGCAGACTAACACGCTTGGCTTCGTTTGTTTGTTTTCTCTATTAGAAGCAACTGTTATTTAAAGAAATGTTTTAATTAGGGTATAGCTGCTTTACAGTGTTGTTAGTTTCTATTGTACAGCAAAATGACTCAGCTACAGGTATACATATAGGCCCTCTTTTTCGAATTTCCTTCCCATTTAGGTCACTACAGAGCCCCTAGTAGAGTTACTTGTGCTATACAATAGATTCTCATTAGTTATCTGTTTTATACATAGTAGTGTATACATTTCAATCCCAATCTCCCAATTCATTCCACCTCCCCTTAGCCCCTGTTATCCAAACATTTGTTCTCTATGTCTCTATCTCTGTTTCTGCTTTGTAAATAAGATCTTTTATACCAATTGTTTCAGATTCCATATAGATGCTTAATATATGATATTTGATTTTCTCTTTCTGACTTACTTTACTCTGTATGAGTCTTAAGGTCCATCCAGGTCTCTACAAACAACTCAATTTCATTTTTTTGACTGAGTAATATTCCATTGTACATATGTACCATATCTTCTTTATCCATTCCTATGTTGATGGACATTTAGGTTGGCTTTGTTTTAAATACTCTTTGTCTCTCTCTCTATTAGAGAGAGCTAATTGAAGCTTTACAGGAACCATGTTTGCAAGGTGCTGTTATTTATATTTTACAGATCAGTTACAGGTATCGAAAGCCCAGAGAGATTAAGTCACTTGCTGGAGGACACACAGCTAGTTAGTGGCAGGCAGGCTGGCTCCAGAATCCAAGCTTTCACGATGAATCTGTATATACTTAGCCAAGGCTTGGTGTGCAGAGTAAATGAGATACCATGTGTAAAGGTCTTCTCCGGGTGCATGGCATGTGGGAAATAGCAGAAGTTCCTCACTTTCCCTGCTGACCTGTGACCTCACAGGCAGGTTAACCATCATGCCCCATGCCTGCAAGAGCTAGATGAGCCGCGTTGCAGGGTCCATGGCAGGCGCTGAACTGCTCCCAGCTCCCAACAGCACACATCGAAGACCCACCATGGGAGGCTTCTGTTTGCCCATCTCACCCATCACCAGGCAACACAGTACTGCGGGGAGGCTGAGTAAGCACATACGAAATGAAAATGGTTTTGGAAACAAAGAGCCACCCCGGGAGAGATGTTTGTCTGCAGGACCTTGTGATTTTTGAGGTAGCTGGCAGGGTGGGGGTGGTTGGCAGTGAGATGGTATCATCAGACTAGATGTGGAGGCCTTGGGAGGCAGTGTCGGGGGCAGAGGCTGATGACCGTCCCACCTGCTTGCAGCTTTGATCTCAAAGCATCTGTTTTCATGATGACTCTGGCAGTGGGGGGCTTCCTAGGTGGCACAGTGGGTAAAGAATCTGCCTTCAAAGCAGGAGATGCAAGAGATGTGGGCTCAATACCTTCATGAGGAAGATCCCCTGGAGGAGGGCACGGCAACCTACTCCAGTGTTCTTGCCTGGAGAATCCTATGGGGGAGACTCCCGTGCACTATAGTCTGCTGGGCTATAGTCCATAGAGAATATAGTCATATAGAATCGGACATGACTGAAATGACTGAGCACACACACACACACACATACACGCAGGTAGTGGGGACAAGGCAGCAGGGGCTAGAAAGGTGGGCTTAAAGACAGGAGAGTGGAAGAATCCTGGGAGCAAAGGCAGAGGCATGGGGCAGTGGGTAGGGCTGACCACTTAGTGCCAGGGACTTGATGGACCTTCTCGTTCTATCAGTGGAGCCAGTCTTTAAAGCCATCTCAGGTCAGGAAAGCTCAAAAAGGACAGCGCATTTCTGAGACCATCTTCCATGACCTGGTGAGGGCCCAGGCTGGAGAGAGACCCTTCAAAGGCTCCTGCCCTCCTTTCTCAAGGTGACCTTGGCCTTGAATGAATGTTCTGTCTCATTCTACCCATGATGGAGGGTGGTTATTAACAAAAGTGGGACTCACCGCTGATTACTTCCCCACTCCATTAATTTTCATTTCCCCTGGATCCTTTGAGGCCGGCTGTGGGCTGAGGCAGTGAGGACCGGAATATACTTGTTACTTACTCCTGATTTCTGAGTTAGAACATCTGCCCATCTGCCAGGTGTCTTTCTGCTCAGTGTCCTGGCTACACATCTGTGCTCACTTATCATCAGCCAGTTCTTCTCTTCTCCTCCATGTAATCCAGAGTCCTTTCTCCATTCCCTACATCAGGAAAACTGAGAAACCACAGGTAGACTGAGGCATCCACCTGACGCCTGGCCCCGGTCCTTGGCAGGACAGCAGAGGTCAGCCAGGGGAGAGAGCGGTGCAGCCCCCAGACTAGGCAGTCCCTGGCCTCTCTGCGGGCAGTCCACAAAGAGTGGTCAGTGGTGTGTCTCCTGGTACATTTCAGGAGGTGAAGACTTGCCTGGGGAAGTAGTGCTCAGTACTCACATTGCATCAGGAGGACCTGGAGAGCTTTTCCTAACTCTGGATGCCTAGGTTCTTTCTCCGGGAGACTTAGTTTCGATATTCTGAAGCATGTCCCATGTGACTCTAACATATAGCCAGGGTCAAGAACCGCTGATCCACGGCCTTCTTCCTTTCATGTGGTGAATGCATGACACATGGACTTCCCCCAAGTAATCTGTGTTTTAATACTGCACCTGGTCAACACAAAGGAATGAATCCCTGACGGTGACATACAGGACATGCAGAAGTGTGGGCTTCCCAGATGGCTCTAGTGGTAAGGAACCCATCTACCAATGCAGGAGACGTAAGTGATGCTGGCTTGATTCCTGGGTCAGAAAGATTCCCTGGAGGAGGATATGGCAACCCACTCCGGCACTCTCGCCTGGAGAATCCCGTGGACAGAGGAGCATGGCATGCTACGGTCCATGGCGTTGCACAGAGTTGAGTCAGACATGACTGAAGTGACTTAGCACACACACACACGCGGTGATGGTACATTTGTCTCTTGAGATGTAAAAGTTCCTCTGCAACTCACAAGGCAAGCCCTCATTGCCATAACGGGCACTGCTGCCTATCTTTGGAGGGGATGTCCTGCCAGGAATTAAACTTGCATTCTCTTTTCTTCACCGGAAGAGTTCCCATGCACAGGAACAGACTGAACATCCCCATGTAATCTCCATTTCAATACTGCATCTGGTCAGCACAAAGGAGTGAATCTCTAATGGTGAAATTTAGAGGAAGTGGAAGTGGTGAAGCCTTCTTGGAAAGACAGGAGAAAGGTAAGTAGGTCAGTTACCCTGAGAACAGAAGCAGCCCAGCTGGAGCTGGGTGTTTACTATGGGGAAAGAGGGTGGTGGCCCTGAGTCTGTGGATGGTAAATGAGAAAACTGGTCCAACCAGGGCTTCATGGGGAGACCTTCCAATTGTGGAACAGCCAGGAGCTCCGAGCAATGGCCCTCTGGGCTTGTTGGTAGCTGCATGGACCCATGGGAGCTTGAGTGCTACAAGGGGGGCCCAGTCCGGGCTGAGTCTCCTACTTCACTTTCTTCTGCGGAGAGGTTGCAGAGAGGCCTCTGGTCACATTTTGAGCCCCTCATCTGTGAGGCCTCCTCCTTGGTACCTGGTGGCCGTTGACTTTTCTCCTCTCTTCTGAGCTTGCTGAGGCTACTTCCTCTTCCGGTAGCTCGTGACCAGGACCACAGGTCACCTCCTGGTCTGTGGAGGGTGGGCACTGCACAGTGTGGGAGCTTCAGGGACCTGTACACTCCTGGATTTCAGGGGCACTGCTTGGGCAGCTGGGGTTCCAGGGACTCTGTGTGTGTATGTATGTGTGTGTATGTGACTACACATGATTCTATTTCCTTTCAGTTCTAGCTGGGTCCAGAAGAAAGAAGAACAGTCCCCACTCTGGGAACACTGTGTCTACAGCCATACCACCCTGAACGTGCACAGTTGCATCTGATCTCAGAAGCTAAGCAGGCTCGGGCCTGGATATTACTTGAGACTGCCTGGGAACCCTGGGGTGCTGTAGGCTTTCAGATTCCTTGGTGGCACAGATGGTAAAGAGTCTGCCTGCCCTGCAGCAAACCCGGATTTGATCCCTGGGTTGGGAAGATCCCCTGGAGAAGGAAATGGGAAATCCATTCCAGTATTTTTGCCTGGGAAATCCATGGACAGAGGAGCCTGGCAGGCTACAGTCCACGGGGTCACAAAGAATCAGACATGACAGAGAGACTTCACTTCACTGGGAACACTGGAGCTCAGCCCCCCTTCACCTATGAAGGCTCTTCTCAAATGGATGGAATGGGGCCCATGGACTGCTCTAGGTAGAGCTTTGGAAGCTTGAGGACTAGACCTTCTTAAATGGACTGGATACCTTGGTGCGAGTGATATAGACTTGTGGGTCTTCAGTTGGGTCTCCAAAGGGCTTGAAATATGACAGGAGGCAGGAGGCAGAAATAGCAGAAGCAGAGGCCTGGCAGTGGCTGCTCAACGTGGCTGGCATATCTGCTCAAGGAGTTCCATGGCAGCTGGGTCATCATTTTGCAAGTGGAGAAACTGAGTCAAATGAGTGGAACCAGGACTTAGGGCAAATGGGTGTCTAGCCACTGAGCTTCCTTCTTGGAGCTCATTCATTCACTATTTCCTGAGCACCTACTGTGTGCCAGGCAGTGGCTATGGAGTCATGGAGGGAACAGCTGGGAGACGAACTGGGTAGGAAGTCGGGGAAGGGCTTCCCTGAGGAGGTAACACTGGAGCTGAAGCAGGTATATGATGCTATCTATAGGGACTTCCTTGGTGGTCCACTGGTTGACTTTTCTTCCCAATGGAGGGGGTACAGGTTCAATCCCTGGTCAAGGAGCTAAGATTCCACGTGGCTTGTAGCCAAACACTCAAAATATAAAAACAGAAGCAATGTTGTAACAAGTTCAGTAAAGACTTTAAACATGATCCACATCAAAAAATCTTTAAAAAGATGATACCTCTAGACATAATACAGAGATACATAGATATACATATGCATGATATAGGAAGGAAGGAATTTGCGTGCTCAGTCATGTCCAACTCTCTGCGATCCCAAGGGCTCTAGCTCCTCTGTTCATGGAATTTTCCAAGCAAGAATACTGGAGTGTGTTGCCTTTTCCTTCTCCAGGGGATCTTACCAACCCAGGGATCAAACCCATGTCTCTTGCATCTCCTGCATTGGCAGTCATTGAGCCGTCAGGGAAGCCTACGTGTATGGTATATTACGTAATGATACACCGCATCACATCACAGTCCAGCATTTGAAGACACAGGGCAGGCACAAAGAGCAGTCCAGGAGGGTGCCACAGCCTTGGTGAAAACCTTGAGGTCAGAATAAACTTGGAGTGTTCAAGAGCACAGCTGATTGTGCAGGCTAGTAGCCTACAAGGGGTGGGAGAGGTAAGGGTGGGTAAGGGCCACTTCCTGAGAAGTCTGGTCACTCCAAGCACTGTGGGAAGACACAGAGGGTTTTATATATAAGAGCACCAAGACCTGATGGATAATTTTTAAAAGACCTCTTTGGTTGTCCTCTGAAGGATGGATGGGGGTGGGAAAGAAGCAGGGATGGGCTGGGTTGCCCCCAGGAGTATTCGGGGAGTCTGGATTCCAGGCGACACAGGCTTGATGGCAGCAGCGGACACAGAAAGGTGGGCAAATTCACCCTACACGTAAGCAGGAGAGAGGGCAGTAGTCCAGGATTCTATCGCAACAGGGGGCTCTCATCAAAAAGATTGTTTTCAAGTGGGGTCTTAAGTGTCACTGTCTCCCTGGCATCGCCAGCAGCTCCGGGAGTGCCTTTGTTTTCCATCTGCTCTGGTGTTTGTGATTAAATTGATCTGCATGTAACTGATGCTGCTTCTCACTGGTCTGCAAACTGGACCTGCATCCACGGGGCTGTGACATTGTCCACAGCACAACTGCTCTACACAACCCTCCTCCCCTCCCCTTCCCGGATGAGGGGAGGAGGCATACCCCACAACAGCAAAAAATCTTGGCCCCTATCATCTTTAAGATTCCTAAAGAGTGTCAGCCAGAGTTTCAAGACAACACATGTTCCCAGAAAATAGCCCTGGCTTCGAGGCGCTCCAGGCATTATCCTATTCAGATCACAAACAGATAAATCATCGCTCCACACCATCTCCAGTTAGCCCGCGTCGGAAATTAGAAGAGCTTGCATATTCACTGTAGTTGGCTTCTGTCAGATTGGAAATGCTTATGATAATCGGGATTGCAGCCTACATGCAAAGTTGTGGAGTGTGTAAATAACCAATTATGAGGTTTTTAAAGGAGAAGCTTGTTTGGTTCTGAGAGACAGATTCTCCCCAGTGGAACTCGCTTTTGCCTTTGTACGATATGGATGTAATTTAAAGTATCCCTAGGTGTTCTCCTCGCGCTGTTTATTTAAGGTATTTATACAAGAATAGACTCTATCGAGATGAAGCAGTGTAGATTGAGAGGCGCTTGCTGAAGCTGGAGTGATATTGATTACAATGGCAGAAGACGGTGGTTGTCAGGTCACCTTCCCACCATTGATTGTTGACTGCTCCTTAACACCCCTTCTCCAGCCCTCCTGCCCCTCCCCTCTGCCAATCACA
This sequence comes from Neotragus pygmaeus, assembly GCA_006410875.1. Classification (NCBI taxonomy): domain Eukaryota; kingdom Metazoa; phylum Chordata; class Mammalia; order Artiodactyla; family Bovidae; genus Neotragus; species Neotragus pygmaeus. The sequence continues at coordinate 95,264 of SJYV01019083.1, forward strand.
GCCACATTAATTGTGGGGACAAATTTAATCATTGCTCCCTTGCAGTCCTGTTGCAATTCCAAGTCATTTTTCACACACAGTGAAATTGTGGTCAGGCTGCGCGAAGGGAAATTGTGAGAGAAGCAGGCTACTGCAAAAAGATGCAGCGCATTTCCATCATTTAATGAGGAGAGCTGGAAGGCTAGTTAATTCTCTCTGATTATGTTATGGCTCAGTCTGGGTATTGGGATGTGCAGAAGAATGCAGGATTGACTCTTCAATTGCTAGGAAAATTTCCCTGTCTTTGTCAGTAATGGGTGGCCCTCCCCGCTCTGGGGGTGTGATGGCCGAAAATTAAACAGCCTGGCAGATCAGCCACCTACTTGCTTAATAGGGGCCAGACCAGCAGTTACCACTGTGGTTGATGTCAATTTCATTGTCTCTGTGGCCTGTTTGAAAGGAAAAAAAAAAAAAANTGGACAGAGGAGCATGGCATGCTACGGTCCATGGCGTTGCACAGAGTTGAGTCAGACATGACTGAAGTGACTTAGCACACACACACACGCGGTGATGGTACATTTGTCTCTTGAGATGTAAAAGTTCCTCTGCAACTCACAAGGCAAGCCCTCATTGCCATAACGGGCACTGCTGCCTATCTTTGGAGGGGATGTCCTGCCAGGAATTAAACTTGCATTCTCTTTTCTTCACCGGAAGAGTTCCCATGCACAGGAACAGACTGAACATCCCCATGTAATCTCCATTTCAATACTGCATCTGGTCAGCACAAAGGAGTGAATCTCTAATGGTGAAATTTAGAGGAAGTGGAAGTGGTGAAGCCTTCTTGGAAAGACAGGAGAAAGGTAAGTAGGTCAGTTACCCTGAGAACAGAAGCAGCCCAGCTGGAGCTGGGTGTTTACTATGGGGAAAGAGGGTGGTGGCCCTGAGTCTGTGGATGGTAAATGAGAAAACTGGTCCAACCAGGGCTTCATGGGGAGACCTTCCAATTGTGGAACAGCCAGGAGCTCCGAGCAATGGCCCTCTGGGCTTGTTGGTAGCTGCATGGACCCATGGGAGCTTGAGTGCTACAAGGGGGGCCCAGTCCGGGCTGAGTCTCCTACTTCACTTTCTTCTGCGGAGAGGTTGCAGAGAGGCCTCTGGTCACATTTTGAGCCCCTCATCTGTGAGGCCTCCTCCTTGGTACCTGGTGGCCGTTGACTTTTCTCCTCTCTTCTGAGCTTGCTGAGGCTACTTCCTCTTCCGGTAGCTCGTGACCAGGACCACAGGTCACCTCCTGGTCTGTGGAGGGTGGGCACTGCACAGTGTGGGAGCTTCAGGGACCTGTACACTCCTGGATTTCAGGGGCACTGCTTGGGCAGCTGGGGTTCCAGGGACTCTGTGTGTGTATGTATGTGTGTGTATGTGACTACACATGATTCTATTTCCTTTCAGTTCTAGCTGGGTCCAGAAGAAAGAAGAACAGTCCCCACTCTGGGAACACTGTGTCTACAGCCATACCACCCTGAACGTGCACAGTTGCATCTGATCTCAGAAGCTAAGCAGGCTCGGGCCTGGATATTACTTGAGACTGCCTGGGAACCCTGGGGTGCTGTAGGCTTTCAGATTCCTTGGTGGCACAGATGGTAAAGAGTCTGCCTGCCCTGCAGCAAACCCGGATTTGATCCCTGGGTTGGGAAGATCCCCTGGAGAAGGAAATGGGAAATCCATTCCAGTATTTTTGCCTGGGAAATCCATGGACAGAGGAGCCTGGCAGGCTACAGTCCACAGGGTCACAAAGAATCAGACATGACAGAGAGACTTCACTTCACTGGGAACACTGGAGCTCAGCCCCCCTTCACCTATGAAGGCTCTTCTCAAATGGATGGAATGGGGCCCATGGACTGCTCTAGGTAGAGCTTTGGAAGCTTGAGGACTAGACCTTCTTAAATGGACTGGATACCTTGGTGCGAGTGATATAGACTTGTGGGTCTTCAGTTGGGTCTCCAAAGGGCTTGAAATATGACAGGAGGCAGGAGGCAGAAATAGCAGAAGCAGAGGCCTGGCAGTGGCTGCTCAACGTGGCTGGCATATCTGCTCAAGGAGTTCCATGGCAGCTGGGTCATCATTTTGCAAGTGGAGAAACTGAGTCAAATGAGTGGAACCAGGACTTAGGGCAAATGGGTGTCTAGCCACTGAGCTTCCTTCTTGGAGCTCATTCATTCACTATTTCCTGAGCACCTACTGTGTGCCAGGCAGTGGCTATGGAGTCATGGAGGGAACAGCTGGGAGACGAACTGGGTAGGAAGTCGGGGAAGGGCTTCCCTGAGGAGGTAACACTGGAGCTGAAGCAGGTATATGATGCTATCTATAGGGACTTCCTTGGTGGTCCACTGGTTGACTTTTCTTCCCAATGGAGGGGGTACAGGTTCAATCCCTGGTCAAGGAGCTAAGATTCCACGTGGCTTGTAGCCAAACACTCAAAATATAAAAACAGAAGCAATGTTGTAACAAGTTCAGTAAAGACTTTAAACATGATCCACATCAAAAAATCTTTAAAAAGATGATACCTCTAGACATAATACAGAGATACATAGATATACATATGCATGATATAGGAAGGAAGGAATTTGCGTGCTCAGTCATGTCCAACTCTCTGCGATCCCAAGGGCTCTAGCTCCTCTGTTCATGGAATTTTCCAAGCAAGAATACTGGAGTGTGTTGCCTTTTCCTTCTCCAGGGGATCTTACCAACCCAGGGATCAAACCCATGTCTCTTGCATCTCCTGCATTGGCAGTCATTGAGCCGTCAGGGAAGCCTACGTGTATGGTATATTACGTAATGATACACCGCATCACATCACAGTCCAGCATTTGAAGACACAGGGCAGGCACAAAGAGCAGTCCAGGAGGGTGCCACAGCCTTGGTGAAAACCTTGAGGTCAGAATAAACTTGGAGTGTTCAAGAGCACAGCTGATTGTGCAGGCTAGTAGCCTACAAGGGGTGGGAGTGGTAAGGGTGGGTAAGGGCCACTTCCTGAGAAGTCTGGTCACTCCAAGCACTGTGGGAAGACACAGAGGGTTTTATATATAAGAGCACCAAGACCTGATGGATAATTTTTAAAAGACCTCTTTGGTTGTCCTCTGAAGGATGGATGGGGGTGGGAAAGAAGCAGGGATGGGCTGGGTTGCCCCCAGGAGTATTCGGGGAGTCTGGATTCCAGGCGACACAGGCTTGATGGCAGCAGTGGACACAGAAAGGTGGGCAAATTCACCCTACACGTAAGCAGGAGAGAGGCCAGTAGTCCAGGATTCTATCCCAACAGGGGGCTCTCATCAAAAAGATTGTTTTCAAGTGGGGTGTTAAGTGTCACTGCCTCCCTGGCATCGCCAGCAGCTCCGGGAGTGCCTTTGTTTTCCATCTGCTCTGGTGTTTGTGATTAAATTGATCTGCATGTAACTGATGCTGCTTCTCACTGGTCTGCAAACTGGACCTGCATCCACGGGGCTGTGACATTGTCCACAGCACAACTGCTCTACACAACCCTCCTCCCCTCCCCTTCCCGGATGAGGGGAGGAGGCATACCCCACAACAGCAAAAAATCTTGGCCCCTATCATCTTTAAGATTCCTAAAGAGTGTCAGCCAGGGTTTCAAGACAACACATGTTCCCAGAAAATAGCCCTGGCTTCGAGGCGCTCCAGGCATTATCCTATTCAGATCACAAACAGATAAATCATCGCTCCACACCATCTCCAGTTAGCCCGCGTCGGAAATTAGAAGAGCTTGCATATTCACTGTAGTTGGCTTCTGTCAGATTGGAAATGCTTATGATAATCGGGATTGCAGCCTACATGCAAAGTTGTGGAGTGTGTAAATAACCAATTATGAGGTTTTTAAAGGAGAAGCTTGTTTGGTTCTGAGAGACANCATATTCACCGTAGTTGGCTTCTGTCAGATTGGAAATGCTTATGATAATCGGGATTGCAGCCTACATGCAAAGTTGTGGAGTGTGTAAATAACCAATTATGAGGTTTTTAAAGGAGAAGCTTGTTTGGTTCTGAGAGACAGATTCTCCCCAGTGGAACTCGCTTTTGCCTTTGTACGATATGGATGTAATTTAAAGTATCCCTAGGTGTTCTCCTCGCGCTGTTTATTTAAGGTATTTATACAAGAATAGACTCTATCGAGATGAAGCAGTGTAGATTGAGAGGCGCTTGCTGAAGCTGGAGTGATATTGATTACAATGGCAGAAGACGGTGGTTGTCAGGTCACCTTCCCACCATTGATTGTTGACTGCTCCTTAACACCCCTTCTCCAGCCCTCCTGCCCCTCCCCTCTGCCAATCACAGCCACATTAATTGTGGGGACAAATTTAATCATTGCTCCCTTGCAGTCCTGTTGCAATTCCAAGTCATTTTTCACACACAGTGAAATTGTGGTCAGGCTGCGCGAAGGGAAATTGTGAGAGAAGCAGGCTACTGCAAAAAGATGCAGCGCATTTCCATCATTTAATGAGGAGAGCTGGAAGGCTAGTTAATTCTCTCTGATTATGTTATGGCTCAGTCTGGGTATTGGGATGTGCAGAAGAATGCAGGATTGACTCTTCAATTGCTAGGAAAATTTCCCTGTCTTTGTCAGTAATGGGTGGCCCTCCCCGCTCTGGGGGTGTGATGGCCGAAAATTAAACAGCCTGGCAGATCAGCCACCTACTTGCTTAATAGGGGCCAGACCAGCAGTTACCACTGTGGTTGATGTCAATTTCATTGTCTCTGTGGCCTGTTTGAAAGGAAAAAAAAAAAAAAGACTAACTAAGCACTTTGGACTGCAAAGATTTTAATCTTGCCAATATAGATAGCTAGGCAAATCCTTAATTAACTTTGCAAAGTAGGATCTAAATCTTTACCACTTCAAGTTTTCTCAGTGTAATGGAAAGATCATCAACATCATATAGCATGTAGTCATTCATTCATTCATTGTATTAGTATTTTGGTGCTAGGTGCTGGCAATCGAGCGGTGAACCAAACTTGGCTTTATGGAGTTTATATTCTAGAAAAAACAGCGTTTTTTCTTTTTTTGTGATAAGAACACAACATGAGATCTAGCCTTTTGATTTTTAAATGTGCACTATGTTATTACTGACTATGGGTGCAATGCTGGCCAGATCTCTAGCACTGATTCATCTTACTTAACTGAGACTTTTTCCTGTTGATGAATATGTCTCCATTTCCTCTTCGCCCCTCTTCCTCCTGGCAATCACCATTCCATTTGATCTTATGATTTTGCCTCTTTTAAACACCTCATCTGAGTGGAATCATACAGTACTTGTCTATATGTGTCTGGCTTATTTCAGGAGCGTAACTTCCTAAAAGTTCATCCATGTTGCTGTATATTGTAGGACTTTCTTCTTTTTTTTAAATCAGACTGCATGGCCTTGACACTTATTGCCACCTTGGCCAAGAATGAAGACCTCCTACTTTTTGAAGTCTGTATAGTATTCCACTGTATGGATCCACCACATTTTCTTGACCCATTCACCTGTCAGAGAACATTGAGGCTCCTTCTGTATCCAACAGCACTCAGGTATTTTGCGTAGTGCTGAGATGAACAAAGGCTTGTACAAATGACCAACAGGTATATGAAAAACATGCACTTTGTCACTAGTTATCATGGGAATGAAACCAAAACCACCATCATCTCAAATGTCAGGATAGCTTTATCAAAGCAAGCAAAGTGAAAGTCACTATCGTGTCTGACTTTTTGTGACCCTACGGGCTATACAGTCTGTGGAATTCTCCAGGGCAGAATACTGGAATGGATAGCCTTTCCCTTCTCCAGGGGATCTTCCCAACCCAGGGATCAAACCCAGGTCTCGCACATTGCAAGCAGATTCTTTACCAGCAGAGCCACCAGGGAAGCCCAAGAACACTGGAGTGGGTAGCCTGTTCCTTCTCCAGAGGATCTTCCCAACCCAGGAATCGAACCAGGGCTCTCCTGCATTGCAAGTGGATTCTTTACTAACTGAGCTNGCACATTGCAGGCAGATTCTTTACCAGCAGAGCCACCAGGGAAGCCCAAGAACACTGGAGTGGGTAGCCTGTTCCTTCTCCAGAGGATCTTCCCAACCCAGGAATCGAACCAGGGCTCTCCTGCATTGCAAGTGGATTCTTTACTAACTGAGCTATCAGGTCCCAAGTAAAGCACACAAACAATCCCCAGAATCAGAAGACATCAAGTGCTGGTGAGGATGTGGAGAAATGAGAACACTTGAGCACTGTTGGTGGAAATGCAAAATGGTAAAACTGCTATGGAAAATGATACAGCAATTCCTCAAAAAGTTAAAAATAAAACTACCATATGATCCAGCAGTCACGCTTCTGGGTTTATATCCAAAACCCCCCCTGAAATCAGCATCTCAAAGAGATCTTAAACCATGTCTAGAGCAGTGGCTTTTAGGCTTTAGCATGTTTCGGAATTACCTGGAGGGGTTGTTAAACTATCAGTTGCTGGGCTCCTCCCAGCTCTGGAGTTTCTGATTCAGCAGGTCTAGGGTCAGTTCTGGACTCTGCATTTATTTTTTTTAAATATAATTTTATAATTTTATGTATTTATGTTTGCTGTGCTGGGTCTTCATCGCTGCACGGGCTTTTCTCTGGTTGCGCCAAACTGGGGCTTCTTTCTAGTTGCGGTGAGTAGACTTCTCATTGCCGTGACTGCTTTTGTTGCAGAGTACAAGGTCTAGGGCTCGTGGGCTTCCACAGTTTCAGCACGTGGACTCAGTAGTTTCGGCTCCGCAGCTCTAGAGCACAGGCTCAGCAGTGTGTCACACGGGCTTAGTTGCTCTGAGACTTGTGAGGTCCTTCCTGGATCAGGGATGGAACCTGAATTAGCAGGCAGATTCTTGACCACTGAGCCACGAGCCTGGACTTTGCATTTCTAACTAGTCCCCACCCAGGTACCACTGCCGCTAGCCCAGGGAACCCTGTTTTAAGAACGACTGTACTAACGAGATCAGTAGATGGTAAGTCTGGTTTGCACATTCACATCCCCTTCTGAAAGCTTTTGAAGAATCCCCATGTCTGGGGCCCCACTGCCAGTGATGCCAATTTAATTAATCTGAGCAAGGGTCATGGCAGGGGTGTTTTGAAAAGAGCACCCCAGGTGATTCTGTGCAATTGGGTTCAAAAACACTACTTCATCTGAATTCAAGAGTAGAGGATGGAAGATTTTAGTGCAGGAGCTGAGAGTCTGACATATGTCACTGAGCACTCTGGGTCCATTTCTAACCCTGGCAAATTAAAAAAAATGTTTTTCTTAATTTAATTAAGAATTTATTTTGGCCTCACACACAGTATGGGATTTTAGTCCTCCGACCAGGAAACCTAAGCCTCTTGCATGGGAAGCATGGAGTCTTAACCACTGGACTGCCAGGGAAGTCTCCTTATCCTGAAAGATTACTTGATCTTCCCGTGCGTCATTGTTCTCATCTGTTACAATCAGAATATCCAATTTGTAGAGCTGTGGTGAGGATTGAGGGATGTTATATATATGCCTGGCATATAGCAAGACCTTGATCCATGCTGGCTTTCTGCATTGTTTTTCCAGTGGTGCATACAGCAGGACTCTACCAATTTTAATTATTCAATATGTGCTTAGTTGCTCAGTCATCATGTCTGACTCTTTGCCACTGCATGGACTATAGCCCGTCAGGCTCCTCTGTCCATTGGGATTCTCCAGGCACGAATACTGGAGTCAGTTGCCATGCCCTCCTCCAGGGGATCTTGCCAACCCAGGGACTGAACCCAGGTCTTCTGCATTGCAGGCAGATTCTTTACCATCTGAGCCACCAGGGAAGCCCAATTATTCGGTATATTTCCAGTCAAATGCCTTGCCTATTAAGAAACCAGCAGAGGCTTACTCTGTCTTTCTTAGGCTTGCCATTTGCCCTGATGCTGTCTAGCGGGATCCCTGCCACCTCCCTTCTCTGTCTTCGTTCAAACACCAATAATAAGGTCCTCCTGCTGCTCCGACAATCCCAACTTCTTAGCCAAAGTGTCTTGTTTGCAGCTGTGGAAACATTCATCATTCAGTGTAACCAAGCAAAGCGCCCCGCCCTGGGATGGGTCTAAAACACACGCTGGAGATGTGGCGCCAGGAGAGCAAATGGTACCCGAGGATAATTCCTCAAATGAGCCACAGGCACGTAAGCCGTCGGAAGCCAGAGAACCCATTTTTTAAAGATTTGACTGACAGTCAAGTTTGCGCCTCTCTCCATCACTTTCTCACGCTCTGCTACTTTGGACGCTGATCATTTAAAGAAAGTCATTCTCATTGGGGTGTGGGTGGGGAGAGGGTGGTGATACTGACAAGAGCTTGGGAAGGAGAGGAAGCATGTGCCTGAGGGTGGAAGGCATGACCAGGGATCCTGGGTTGCTCTAGGAGGTGACTGTGGGTGGAGTCAGAGTTCCCAGAGGGAGGGGCAGGGGAAAGAATATGCTCTCCTGTATTTGCTTTGTTGGACTTGGTGCATGCGCACTCAGTCGCTCACTCGTGTCCAACTCTGCGACCCCATGGACTGTAGCCCACCAGTCTCCTCTGTCCATGGAATTTTCCAGACAAGAATACTGGAGTGGGTTGCCATTTCCTCCTCCAGGGGATCTTCTTGCACCAGAGATTGAACCCATGTCTCTTGTGTCTCTTGCATTGGGTGGGCAGATTTTTTTATCGTTAAGCCACCTGTAGGACTTCATGGAAGCTGTAATTGTACATGGCGCCTGCTGAGACCAAGAATCTAGACTAGTCTCAAGGTGGGGAAAGCAAGGAAGTGATTCCAGGCCCAGTTACGGGTGATGTGGGAGACACGGCATCCTCCTTTTGGGTAATCCACAAATTGAGGTCGTGTAGCCTAGAGGTCAACAATACAGGCTCTGGGATCAGAAACCACCCCGGGCATGTGTCCTCACCACCTCCTCTTGCTAGGCTGTGTGATCTTGGGCAAGTGCTTCGTCTAGTTTTGTTGCTGCATCTGTAAAATGGGCATTATAATCGTCCAGTAGCCAGAGTACAGGATTGTCATAAGGATTGAATGAGGTCATGTCTGTAAAGTACTTACACCATCTGGTGTGTAGCAACTGCTGCCCTTCAACCAGCCAACAACTCTTTATTTGTTAAGCCCTACTACCTGCCTGGCCTCACTCACATAGGAGCTGGCACACAGGCGTGAACAAGGCAGGCCTGGTCCCTGTCCTCAGAATGCTTATCTTATATCCTGGAACGGAGAGGTTGAAGAAAGAACAACAAAACAACAATAGTAAATACACAAAGGCAATACCCTGTGAAAACCACAATTCAAAAAGATACATGTACCCCAGGGTTCACTGCTTCACTATTTACAATAACCAGGACATGGAAGCAAACTAAATGTCCACTGACAGAGGAATGAGAAGATGCAGTGTACACACACACACACACACACACACACACACACACACACTGGAATATTACTCAGCCATAAAAAGGAATGAAATCAGGTCATTTGTAGTGATGTGGATGGTCCTAGAGTCTGTTATACAGAGTGATGTAAGTCAGAAAGAAAAAAACAAATATTGCATATTAATGCATATACATGGAATCAAGAAAAATGGTACAGACAGACTTCTCTGCAGGGCGGGAATAGAGACACGGNCAGGTCATTTGTAGTGATGTGGATGGTCCTAGAGTCTGTTATACAGAGTGATGTAAGTCAGAAAGAAAAAAACAAATATTGCATATTAATGCATATACATGGAATCAAGAAAAATGGTACAGACAGACTTCTCTGCAGGGCGGGAATAGAGACACGGACATAGAGAATGGGCTTATGGACAGAGTCAGGGAAGGAGAGAGGGGGACAAACTGCGAGAGTAGCTTTGGCACACAGACACTACCAGGTGTAGAACAGATGGCTAGTGGGAAGCTGCTGTATAACGCCGAGATGTTCAGAGATGTTCAGTCTGATGCCCTGTGATGACCTGGAAGGCTGGGATGGAGGTGTGTGAGGGAGGTGCAAGAGGGAGGAGTATATGTATACATATAATTGATTCACGTTGTTGTGCAGCAGAAACTAACACAGCATTGTAAAGCAATTATGCGTGTGTGCGTGTGTGTGTGTGTGTGTGTGTGTGTGTGTGTGCTAGGTCACTTCAGTTGTGTCTGAATCTTTGTGACCCTATGGACCGTACCCCCCAGGCTCCTNAGGTATAGATTCTTTACCACTGAGCCACTAAGGAAGCCCTCGCGGAATATCTTTTTAATGCATGATTTGGAAGTGGTGAGGCCAGGTGCCCATGTCTCCACCATGAAGCAGAAGAGTGAGATGCTGAGGACCTGGTCAGTGTCATGAACGGACATCTGTCCACTCAGCTTCCCACAGATCCTTATTTAGGGAGCATAGCTCAAGAAACCTAAATGTGCTCTCCACCTGGCTAGCCCAAGGCAACTGGATTAACACAGTGGCTGGTGGAAACAGAACTCTTGGATTGAAATCCTGGCTTGGACTGCTACCAGCTTTGGGATCTTAGAAAGGAAACAGTCTTCGGCTCTTTGTTTACATGAAGCAGGGTCAGCTGCCATCTTGCCAGTACTGGCCAATCAGTTGGTCAGAGTTGAAGTCAGAAACTTCCTGAGCACCTACAGTGGAGACATTTTTTCTCAGAAGAAAGCCCTGGAAGTAATTTTAAAATATCTAGGACCCAGGACTGCTTCCCGGGGCCGTGAGTGGTTCACCACCTTCTGCTTACTGGAGCCTTGCATTGGCTCTCTGGGTGCTCCCACGGCGAGGAGGCCAGTGCCCTTGGAACAGTCCCATTCAGCTTGGACTCTGTGTTCCTGAGTCTGGTGTCAGCTGCTGAAACCCCAAATGGCTTCCTAAGGGTTTGAGGCATAGAGAAATAGCCTGTCTGTGCCCCACATGGAGAGGCCAGAAGGAAAGACAAATGTTTTAAACTCTCAGCCACCCGGCCTCCTGTTCTTGCTATTTCCCTAACATATGCTAACATATGCTTTCCTCCAGAACTTCAAAAACCTGCTTTTAGCAGCAATGAAAATAGGACCGTGCATCCAATTCAACTCTGAGCTTCAGAGTTTCCTCTAATACCATTACCTCATGTACAGAAGAAAATGTAAATCTGAAATATGCTGGTGATTATAACCTTTCTTCCTGACAGACATTGTAATATAAATGCACATAAATTGAATTTCTTCTTTAAAGAAATTTGAATACCTTTGGAGCATTTTAGCAAATCATCTGCAGTCCTCGCGGCACTACATCAATGATCTGTGGAAAAGTGATCTGTCTGTAGCATGACTTCTGCAAAAGAAGGATGGAGCAGGGCCGGGACATGCCAAGAAAAATAGGACCCGCCTTATTGATATTCAAAATTTATTTTATTAAACTTGCACAAAAGACAGAGTCATAGGGAGCGGGCGCTACCAGGGAAGGGGATTCAAATATTAACTCCCAATGTCCTGCTCACCATCATCTGCCTGCCAAAATTGAGGAGAAAATGAAGAAAGAAGGGGAATGACAGGTTTTTGGTTTTCCTTCATTTTGACTCTGCCCACTGGGGCTGTGTTTGGAGGCCCCCCCGTGTTAACTATTAAATCAGAAATAGAGTGGAGTGTGGGTGTGGGAAGCTGCGTGCATCAGATAAGAGTTCTTGGGCCCAGATGTCTCTCCAGGATGGATGGAGACGGGAGGTCGGAACCAGCTTGTGCTTGGACGGGAATGTGCCCGCTCAGAGCTCTTGTCCCTCCCAGGGGCTAAGGACAGAGCTTCCAGAGGCTTGATTGCTGATTGTCGCTGCTAAGCTGATAAGACTTGAAAAATCATTATAATATAAAGTATTTTTCAGTTTGAGTCTTAGCTTTATAGGGTCTTGTTTGCATGACCTTGAATACAGTACAATCTGGGTCACAGTTTCCCCTCTGTGTAGAATGGATCCTCCTGTGATTGTTATAAAGATTAGCTGATTTTTGTATTTAAATCACCAAGTTTCTTTCATATGGAAATTTCTTATTTTGAATAAGAAAACAAAAATTGTTAAAGAAAGAAAGTGCACCAGCTTTCAACCCTTGGCTCCCACAGCTTGAACCCTGGTCCTGTGCCCAGGTTCATTTTTCAGCTCTGAGTTGGCATTTGAAAGTGACCAGTGGACTGGGCCCTTTGGATCCGAGCCCAGGGGGTGCCCAAGAACTCTAAGGCTGTGGCTTGGGGGCTTGGCCTTGGCTTGGCTTGGAGTTTCCCACTGTCTAGAAACCTCCAAGACGGTAGGAAAGGAGCTGGTGGAGTTTGATCAGAAGGAATTTTCAAGTTAGTAATGTTGCTTAGGAGCCCTTCCACCATAAATGCTGGGACATTAACAGAGGATATTGTCCTCTGAGAGCAAACGTGGTCTGTGTTCCCCAGAGTGATACACCAACAATAAGGAATTAGGGGTACGTCCACTTCCACCATCACCTCCCAGCTCCAGGGGCCCATAACTACACTTTTCTTCAGTCAAGAAGCCAGCTGAGGACACAAGACCCTTTGGGCTACCTGGAGGAGGCATCTGGAAGTGCCTTTCTTGGTCCGCTGGCCCTAAGATGGGTCAGGCTCCTGGGCTGCTCTTTCTTAATCTACCAGATCACACACCCCCCTGACAAAACAAAGCCCACTAGTGACAGGGTTACTCTGACAAGACAGTCTGGAGGCAGGTGGGTGATTCAGAGCCTGCCCTCATACCACAGATTGCCCAGTTTGGAATCCTGATTCCATCACTCTGGGAGCATTAGGCAAGTGACTTCCCTTCTCTGTATCTCAATTTACTCATCAGCAAAATGGGAATGATGCTGTGAGTCCAGACCACAAGAAACTGCCATCTGTATAGATCAGAAACAGTCAGTGGCAGTTTCCTATGATTCATCCTAATAGTATATGCTAATGGAGTCATCAGAAATTCACAAGCAGAAAAAACGTGCAAAGCCTGTGGTAAGAGCACAGTAGTGCCCTTGACCTGAGCACTTAACAAGGCAGTCCTGTACACTGGCCTCTCCTGATAAATGCATTCATTCAGCGGACACTAGGGGAAGGCAACACTGACTTCCAGTTGGAGCTATATTTGCTTTTATTTTCCATGAATTTTGATCTTGTGATTTTTGTTTGAAAAAAGCCAATAGCAGCAACTACAAAGCACATGGGACCGGGGCTGTGTGTCAGGCGAACAGAGCTACTGCCGGCCACGGTCTGCCCCCTCTGACAGTGCTTGTTGCAATCACATAATTACTTGTTAGTCTGAACTGTACTGATTTATGGAGGATCAATCTTTCTGCTGGTCTCCATTCTGCAGGGTTCCGTGCCAGGAGCTTGTCAGAGAAGCTCACTTTACTAGAAGAGAGAAAACAAACAGTGAGACAGTGAGTGTGCCCTTGCAGATGGGGAGCTCAGAGAACGAAGTTCTGTCCACCCCACCTAGTACCTTTCATTATTTAAGGGCCACCCAGCCATAGGCGTGGAGACAGCACCTTGAGAACAAGCCTAACTCTGGCCCAGGTCAACTAACTTCTCCTCCAACCCCTCCTTACATGGAATCCATAAAGGATGTGAAGCTCAAAAAGCTGAGCTATGGGGCTTCCTTGGAGGTCTGGTGGTTAAGACTCGGCCTGGCAGTGCGGGAGACATGGGTTCAATCCCTGGTCTGGGAAGATCCCATGTACACTGTTGGGGCAACTACGCCTGTGTGCCCAACTACTGAAGCCCACATGCTTTAGAGCCCATGTTCTGTGTTAAGCCCCCACAATCAGAAGCCCCTGCATTGCAACAAAGACCCAGGACAGCCTAAATAAATAAATAAATAAATAAATAAATTTTTAAAAGCTGCAACTTCTCAGATCTATTCATTTAGAGACCTGGGGGAGAGTTTAATAAGGGAGATTTGTAAAACTCTTAACTTTAGGGGTACAGGAAGGTTCTGGTGGGGACTGGTGAGGGTCAGCCTATCTCAAGGGGGCTGAGAAGATGAGCTCTGAAGTCAGACAACTGAAGGGCAAATCCAGGCTCCAAGCCTTGCTAACTACCTGGTCCTGGGCCAGTCAGTTAACCTTGTCAAGCCTCAATTTTCCCATCTGTAAAATGGCACTTCCTCATTGAGCTAGTGTCCTGTGAAAAGAGTTGGTGTGTGTGAAGCAGTAGGCATAATGCACTGGATATAGTTAATGCTCAGTAAACGCTGGTGAACACAGAAAGATCACAGTGCTGCAGTAAGAGTTTTAAGTGTCTTCTTCGGTACTTCTACCATTCTCAAGGGTAAACTCTGGGAAACAGGGCACATTGGTTCTCCTCTGTATCTAGCACAACGTCTTGTATCTGTGGGGTATCAGAAAATGAAGGTTAATTATGAAAGAAAGGGATTGGGAGCTGGAATATCTGCCTTCTGGTCCCAGCTCTGTGACCTCGGGATGGGTCCCATCTCCTCTCTGGGACTCAGGTTTCTCTCCTAGACTGGAACCAGCATTTCTCAAAGTTTGCCCTGAGTTTCTAAGAATATTACCATGTTATATAGCCCAGTGGGCAAAAGAAGAGGAGAGATGGGCTCTGTGGTCAAGTTCATTTAGGAAAGGTTGAGATGAACCATCAAACCAAGTTCCCTTACAGGACTTCTCAGAGCCCTTGGGGATTCAGCATTTCTGGGATCTCTCTGACCTTGGAGGCCCACTTCTCTGAAATCTTTCTATACCCGGATGTGATTTACAAAGGTGACCCAAGAGAAGTTAAATCTGTTTTGCTGGTCTCATTTCTGAGTCTCCTAGGAGGACAGGAAGTCACGGAGCAGGCAGGCATCCTCCAGGACTGGGAGCCCCTGGTAGCCACCTTCCCTTGGTGATCTTTGCAAGCTTCTCCGGGACTGGGATAGGCCTGGGGGATCTTTGGGCTCCTCAACTCAAGGTCTGAACACAGACGTTTACGTGTAGGATAATGATAGTGACTGAGTGCCTGGAAAGTTGTGCCAAGGAATGTGTCTGGCTTATCAGAAAGGCCACCTCACCTTAGCCCAGAGGGCAACCTTCTCTGGAAGATTAATGTCCATGATTTCCCTGGGACTTTGCTAAAGATGAGGGGTGACTAGAAATGTCCACCCCACGATGTGGAGGACAGCAGACTCAAGAGGGACGGAGATGAGAAAAGGAGCTGGTTTTCCCAAACTGTGGTTGTTTTGTTGCTAAGTCGTGTCTGATTCTTTTGCAACACCATGGACTGTAGTCCGCCACGCCCTTCTGTCCATTGGGATTTTTCCAGCCAAGAATATTGGAGTGGGTTGCCATTTCCTTCTCCAGGAAGTCTTCCCCACCCAGGGATCGAACTCACAATTCCTGCATTGGCAGGCAGATTCTTTACCACTGAGCCACCGGGGAAGCCTTGTTTTCCCAACAGAGTGAGGATATTTACCAAGGGAGTTGCTTTTACTTTCTTAATTGATGATTCATCTGTTAGTTAACATGTTCATACTGAATACCCAGAGCATGCCCGGCATTGTTCCAGGCTCTGGAAGTCCCGCGGTGGACAAATACAGAGTCTCTGCTCTCTCGTGGAGTTTACGTTTCCATGTGGGGAGAGAGTAAACAAAGATATAACAGGTCAGGAGGCTGTTGCGATACATGCTCAGAAGGAAAATGAAGCAGGTTAAAGGGACAGCGTGGTTAGGAGGGCTTCTTTAGGTAGGGTGATCAGGAAAGGGCTCTCAGATTTGGTGACCTCTGAGTAGAGATCTGGATGGAGTGAGGAAGCTGTGTGGATATCCAGGGGAACATGATTCCAGGAACAGGGATCAGTCAGTGCAAAGGCCCTGAGGTACGTATGTAGTTGATGTGTTCAAGCAACAGGGGAGAGGTCAGTGGGACATGAGAGGAGTGAGCAGTGGGGAGAGAAATTGGAGAAAGTCATCAGAGAAGCCTTTAGAACTTGGATTGTGTTTAAATAACTATTGAGGCATATTCTGCACAGTATATAATTTGCCCTTTTCAACTGAATGACTCAATGCTTTTTAAAGTGACTTTACCAAACGGTGCCACCATCACTGTAAATCTGTTTGAGAGTCTTTTCATCACCCCAGTATGACCTCTTGTTAATCCCTGCTCCCCTCTGCCCCCACCCTAGGCAACCACTATCTGCTTTCTACTGTCATTATAGCTTCACCTTTTCTGGAAGTTCCCTACAAATGGCATCTCTTCTGTCTGGCTTCTTTCACTGAGTATAGTGTTTTTTTTTCTTGTGTGTTTGTTTTGTTTTGTTGAGATTTGCCCATGTCTTAGCCCATATCTTCGATTCATCCCTTTTTATCTCTAAACGATATTCCTGCTTGGATTGTGTTTTAAGCAGTGACAGAAATCCATGGGAGGGCCTGGGGTGTAAGAGGGACTTGTCACGACAGCACCTGGGCTTTATCACAGAGAAGCAGAATTTTTGGCAGGGCGAGCCCATAGATGAGCCTGCTTCTGCCACTGACGGGCTGTTGCCCTTGGACAAGTCATTTTACCTGCTTGAGTCTCAGTCATTTCATTTATTTTCTACTGGGGTGAAATATACCTAGTGTGAAATGTATGCTTTTAACCATTTTTAGGTGTGCACTTCAGCGGCATTAAGCACATTCACATTGTCCAGCCACCGTCACCACCACCTTCTCCAGAACTTCTCCATAACCCCAAACTGAACCTCTGTACCCGTTAAGCTGTATCTCCTCCCATCCTCTCGCCCAGCCCTTGAAAAGTTCCATCCTATTGGGCTGGCCAAAAAGTTTGTTCAGGGTTTTCCAAAGCACCTTAGCCAAGCCATACTTCCAGGCTTTTTTGGATTTGACTCAGTGGTTCCCCAACCTTTTTGGCACCAGGGACCGTTTTCGCGGAAGACAATTTTTCCACAGACCTGGGAGGGTGGTGGTTTCAAGATGATTCAAGCGTGTTACATTTATTGTACAGTTTATCTCTCTTATTATTACATCAGCTCCATCTCAGACCGCCCAGTCAGTAGATCCCAGAAGCTGAGGACCCCTGCTCTAGGTAATTTATGTAAGTGGAATCATGTGGTGTTTGTCCTTTTGTGTCTGCCTTACTTCATTTAGCCTGATGTCCTCAAGGTTCATCCCGACTGTAGCAGGTGTTAGAGTTTCCTTCCATTTTAAAGCTGGCTAATGTTCCATTGTGTGTATAGACCGCATTTCGGTGGTCTGCTCATCCATCGATGGACATTTGGATTGCTTCCACTTTTGGCTGTTATGAATAACACCGCTGTGAACTTGGGTGCACACCTCATTTTTAGAATGCAGATGCCAGGAGTCATCTACCTGACATGACTGTCATGCGGGTGGAATGACACGATTCACATAAACTGCTTGGCACGGAGCCTGACACAGGAAAAAATGCCGTAAGAACACCATTCACTAACGACTCCATGACAATAGAGTCATTATTATTAATGATGATCTGTAGCCAAGTATTTGATAGAGAAATGTCACAGAAAGGCAGGCTCACCGGGAAGGCCATGGGCGCTTTCTTTTTTCTTCATATAAACACAATTTCTACTATAAGAGTAATGTAGCCTTAATTTTTAAAATTTAGAGACTAGAGAAGGGAAAAAAAAACCTCCACCCATAAAGATGTGTATAAGAGACAGCCTTTGGGCTACCTGGAGGAGGCAT
>SJYV01019083.1:118229-173597 GCA_006410875.1 Neotragus pygmaeus
TTGAAAGAAAAGTTATGACCAACCTAGATAGCATATTGAAAAGCAGAGACATTACTTTGCCGACTAAAGTCCATCTAGTCAAGGCTATGGTTTTTCCTGTGGTCATGTATGGATGTGAGAGTTGGACTGTGAAGAAAGCTGAGCACTGAAGAATTGATGCTTTTGAACTGTGGTGTTGGAGAAGAGTCTTGAGAGTCCCATGGACTGCAAGGAGATCCAACCAGTCCTTTCTGAAGGAGAGTAACCCTGGGATTTCTTTGGAAGGAATGATGCTGAAGCTGAAACTCCAGTACTTTGGCCACCTCATGCGAAGAGTTGACTCATTGGAAAAGACTCTGATGCTGGGAGGGATTGGGGGCAGGAGAAGAAGGGGACGACTGAGGATGAGATGGCTGGATGGAATCCCTGACTCGATGGACGTGAGTCTGAGTGAACTCCGGGAGTTGGTGATGGACAGGGAGGCCTGGCTTGATTCATGGGGTTGCAAAGAGTCGGACACGACTGAGCAACTGAACTGAACTGAACTGAATGTAAGGCCCAGGAACACAAAGAGAATACAGACATCGGGAGTGCCAGCTGTCTCTGCCCCTGGGTCTCTGGACAGCTCTTGATCCTAAAGAAACAGTAAAATGTCAGATACCGAGAGAAAAGTGGGTCCAAAGCTTCCAGATTTTCTTTATTCCATAAGCATCAAATTAGATGTTATCTGCATTACTTCTGATTGTTGCCAAAGTGGGAGATTCTTCGACTGGCCATTGGAGAGCAGAGAAGGTGAAAGACTGAAGAGCAGAGAAGTTTTTCTGTCTTTCCTTTCTTCTTCTGTTAAAGTACAGTTGATTGTTAGTTTCAGGTCTACAGCGAAGTGCTTCAGTTATACATACATATATACCAATTTCAGATTCTTTTCCCTTATGCTGCTGCTGCTAAGTCGCTTCAGTCGTGTCCGACTCTGTGCGACCCCATAGACGGCAGCCCACCAGACTCCCCCGTCCCTGGGATTCTCCAGGCAAGAACACTGGAGTGGGTTGCCATTTCCTTCTCCAATGCATGAAGGTGAAAAGTGAAAGTGAAGTCGTTCAGTCGTGTCTGACTCTGGGCGACCCCATGGACTGCAGCCCACCAGCCTCCTCCATCCATGGGATTTTCCAGGCAAGAGCACTGGAGTGGGGTGCCATGGCCTTTTCCAACATTGACTGAGTACTTATTATGGCCACCTGATGTGAACAGCCGACTCATTGCTTAAGACCCAGATGCTGGGAAAGATTGAGGACAGAGAAGAAGGCAACAGAGGATGAGTTAGTTGGACAGCATCACTGGTGCAATGGACGTGGACATGGGCAAACTCCAGGAGAGGGTGAAGGACAGGGAAGCCTGCTGGGCTGCAGTCCATGGGGTCACGAAGAGTCAGACACAGCTTGGCGACTGGACAACAAAAACATTATGAGCCAGGCATTATTCTAAGAGCTCTATACAATTGTATAGTTTACTTGCAACAACCTTATGAAGTAGGTATGATTATAGCCCCATGTTTCGGAAATCTGTGATGGGATGAGATTTACCTAAGATCACACTGCTATAAAGTGGTAGAACAAGCAAGAATGATTTGAGTGACTTGACTTGCGCCCAACAGCACGGAAGGGATCACGGCGGCTCCTACAGGAAATTTCCCTAAAGGTCCTTCTTTTGGCTACTTAAACTCTATATATCGGTTTTCTCTTCCATCAAGTAGGGGTGCCAGTCACTGACTGTCTGGCTTCCGTGGGCAGCTTTATTGCAGAAATCATGTAAGAGAATGGATTTAAAAGCACTTATTCGAGTATGAGATGTCACAAATGAACAGAGTTGCTGCTCTGGGTGTAGCATCTTCTGTCTGCAGACCTTTTGCTGCCCTTGGCCTCAACCTTGCTAAAAATCAAGTGAGTGATTCAGCAAAGTGAGGGCTTACGACAGAACATGGTGTTCAGATGAAGTCCTTACCTTTGGAATATTAACCTCGGAAGGCTGGGGTGAGCTGGGAAGTCTGGAGCCTTCCCCGAGGTCCCTGGCAGTCTCTCTGCTGTGCATGTTTTTCCAGCTCGAGGAGAGATGAGCCTCATCTCCACACTCCAGATGTTTCCAGGACTGCAGAGACAGCACTGTCTGGAGTGGACTATCGGGCACCAACTCCTCTGGTCCTGTTCTCCCCTGGGTTCTCTGTATTTGATTTACAATGTTGTGTTAATTTCTGCTGCACAGCAAAATAACTCAGCTATACATCTACATATTCTTTTCCGTGATGGTTGATCACAGGATATTGAGTATGGAGTTCCCTGTGTTATACAGCAGGGCCTTGATGTTTATCCATTTTATGTATAATAGTTTGTATTGGCTAATCCGCCAAACTCCCAATCCTTCCCTCCTCTCCCTGGGTTCTCTTTAAATGGCTTGGTTTCACTGCAGGGAATGCTGAGGAGATGGGAGTATTTTTATTTTTTCTCTCAAAAAATTACAGAAACTGTAATCTCTTTCACATCTGGGTCTGACTGCAGATAGGCAAGAGCGGGAAGAACAGGCTGGTGGGCAAGTCAACCTCAGGAAGAGGCAGGTACCTGTCAGCAGACTGCACACCTGTGCAGGTATGACTGCTGGACCCCTGTGCAAAATCTCAGCAAGAAGAGGTGAGGTGCCTCCAGTGGGGGCTGGGGGAGGGGGTTTGCTTTTATTTTTCCGTGATGTTGGGCTCTTTTCTCTTGGAGTGTTCTGTCTGCGTTTTCTGGAAGCAGTTAGAAGAAACAGTTAAATGTTTAAGGGAAAATGGCTAACACGCCTAGCATCTTTCTAAAGCTGGTTCCCACTCAGAGAAAGTCTTTATCCGAATTGATTCTTCCCTAACCAACTCTATTCTCTCTATGCAAAGGGCTTTCCTGAAACTTCCAAATGTTTATAGGGCAGATTAAACAAGCTTGAGGTCATAAAGTGCAGCTGCTATTTAAATATAAGCATCCAGGTCCCAGGCATCTGATTATTGGTAGGTGTTGAGTGCCACTTGCAGAGCGAGTGGCCGGCCTGCCTTAAATAACTCTAACTAGGCCCAAACAGTCCTTAAGAGGTTTCTAGGATTAGATCACAGCCTGGCAAAAGCAGAGAAAGTCTGGAAAAGTCCTAGGAGGATTTTAAATTTTTTTCTTTTGTTTTAATCTAGCAGATCAAGCAGCTGAGGCAAGCTTTGGACCAAATTAAACATTTCAATAACTCGTATTTTTTAATCACAATCAGCTGGAGGAATGCTGGTTTGTGCCTGGCCCAGAAGAACATTCTTGAGGATATTTTGAAAGGATCACCAATAGGGAGGCTGGGGAAGCAGATTATTGCCATTGCTCCTAAAGGAAAGAAGGACTTGTTTTATTCCAAACTGGAGGGTGCTCAGTGGGGTGACTAGCAGATGGAAAAGGACCTAGCCAAGTGTCTTAGCACAGGCTGCTATGACAAAATACCGTAGACTAGGTGACTTACACAACATGGACTTATTTTTCACAGTTCTGGAGGCTGAGAAGTCCAAGTTCAAGGTTCCAGCTGATTTGGTTACTGGTAGAAGCTTTCTTCCTGGCTTGCAGATGGTTTCTTGTGTGGTAGAGAAAGACAGCTCTTTTTTCTCTTGTATCTCTTCTTCTGTGCACGTATACTAAGTCACTTCAGTCATTTCCAACAGATTCTTTTCAATTCTATGGACTGTAACCCACCAGGTTCTTCTGTCCATGGAAATCTCCAAGCAAGAATATTGGAGTGGGTTGCCATGCCCTCCTCCAGGGATCTTTCCGACCCAGAGAACAAACCTGTGTCTCCTGGAGCTCCTGCATTGTCAGGCGGATTTGGATTCTTTACCACTAGCCCCACCTGGGAAGCCCCTCTCTCTTCTTATAAGGGGACTAATCTCATCACAAGGACACCACCCTTGTGACCGAATTACCTCCAAAGGCTCCACCTCCAAATACAATCACATTGGGAGATAGGGCTTCAGTGTAATAATTTTGGGGAGGCACAACTTAGTCAATAGCACCAAGGTACCCCTTGAGACCATCAAAATATTTAACAAACCAAGACACAAGCGCCTCCCCCAAATTATATCTGCTAGAAATGCTTCTGCATTAGCAAGCACAAAAAACATAAGAGTCCTAATCACTGATGTAGGTGACAGTGTCACCCAGGAAGTATGACTCAGGAAGTCTTATTTCATGCCTTGTCCCTTATGCTATGTGGTAGGACAAAATTAAGTGCCAAAGGACGAGCACTGCCTGGGATTCTCCCTCAACATTTATTCCACAAAAGATGAGTTTGGTCCTTTGGGGCTTAATGTTGAAAATAAACTTGGCTGAGCAGGTAAACTCTTAAGAGGCCAGCTAATGCCAGGTGAGTCTCTCAGCTTGTGAAATCTCTGCCTTTTACTTGGTCATATTTTCAAAAGAGAAGACAGCTAATGGGGGTAAGTTCCTTACATTAAAAACATACTTTGGTTAACAGCACAAAACCACTTAAGTTGGCAGCAGACCAATTATTAATTAGACGAATGGCCTCTTATAAATCCCTCTGCAGCCTCTGGACAGCCGATGGGTTTATGGCCCATGCATTAGGGAACATGGTCGCTCTGTGGTTATAATTATCCACAGTTGCTGGCAGTTTGAGAGTCACAGAGCCAAAAACATCTGCTCTGTGGACATGCTGTCCCACGCTACCACAGGGGTAATGGGGAGAAAGCTGATACAGGAGAGGATGGTTTGTTCTATTGCCTTTCTTAGCTGTCTGTTGCTGGCAAAGTCCCGAGAATTGTTTTCTTTTTAAATTGTACATTCCTTTTTAATTGAAGCATGGTTGACTTATAACACTGTGTTAGTTTCAGATATACAGCAAAGTTATTCAGTTACATATGTATTTTCAGATTATTTTCCTTTATAGGTAATTACAAGATACTGAATAGTGCTCCCTCTGCTATACAGTAAATCCTTGTTGATTATCTATTTTATGTAGAATAGTTTGTATCTGTTAATCCCAGTCTTCTAGTTTATACCCCTCTCCATCTACTTCCCCTGTGGTAAGCATAAGTGTGTTTTCTATGTCTGTGAGTCTGTCTGTTTTCTATATAGATTCATTTCTATTATTTTTTAGAGCCCACATATAAGCAATATATGATATCTGTGTTTTCCTGTCTGATTTACTTCACTGTGTTTGATAATCTCTATGTCCATCTATGTTTCTGCAGAAGGTACTATTTCATTCTTTTTTATGCCTGAGTAATATAATATATATCATATCTTCTTAACCAATCCAAGAGAAGTGCCTAGATTTTTTTTCTTAGTTTCTTCATCTGAACGTGTGTCCAATTGGTACCTCTAGTTTTCACCTGCCTAGTATCCACTTCGCCTCTCTTTTGACAACAGCACTGTGTCACTGTTTTGATTTGCCTTCAGAAGCTATCTCTTCTCTACTCTCAGTCCCTGGGTTTCTCTTAGCACTAGAGATGGCCACATGACCCTGGCCTGGTCCGTCAGAGCAGTGCGTCCCCCTTGCTTCAGTGACTGGTCCTGTCTAGTTGGAAGGAGAGCTACTCAATTCCCTGGCACCATATCGACAACGATTGTTCATGGGGAGCAGATCCAACTTTGGCAGTCAGCTTTGTTCATGTCTGTGAATGTCTGTAGTTGCAAGGTTTTGAAAGTTAGTACATTTTTATAGTTCTTTAAAAAGTATATATTGAAAATACCGGAAAAGAACCCCATTGCTTTCATAGCACTAATTATAGAAGGAAGAGACCCTCAAGATCTTAGCCAATGGAGCCGAGAAAGACGGATGCAATGGGGAGCCCTATAGGCATGTATTAACCCAGAGTCTAACTAGTGATGTGAAAGCACATGAAGCTCAGTGACTTCACACACACAGCTTAGTTTTCACCAATGTCCTGTCCTCCTGACAGTGGGTAGGAGAGAACTCTCTTCCTCCGGTCATTCAGACTCTAGTTTCTTTCCATCTCGTGGTTCTGCCAGCCCCTGCACCTGCCAACCCTACTCTGGATCTTTCAGTTTTGATAGTAGGCAGCAGGAAGAGAAAGCATGGAGTATGATGCTGAGGTCTGATGGGCCAGGCCTAGCAGTGATGCACATCAGCCCATATCCCATTGGGTAGAACCCAGTCACATGGCCACCCTAACTGCAAAGGAAGCTGGGAAATGTAGTTGACCTTGTTGCCCAGGAGGAAGGGAAACACGTAGGTAGGGAGCAGCTAGGCTCTGCTCCACTCCAATGACACCACTACAAGTTGGTGGTTCAGCTGACAGCATGTTTTTTCCTTCTGGGACTATGTATATCACAAGTGTGCTTTCTTTGGGGCAACAGAAAGGTACCAAAGAAAGTAGCAAAAACTCAAGGCCAGCCATTTCTCAGGCTTTCTGGCTCCATGAGATTGAAAATATTTAGAGGTCATAGGCTTCTTGGTTCTCACTGAATGCCACGTTTGTCCTAAGTGATTAGTTTGACGTTGGGTAACAGAGTTGAAGGGTCCAGTGTTGTTTTAGTCAAAACTGGGTTTTCCTCTAACTGTCTGTTCACTTGTTTATTACTGTCTGGAAACCTAGTTCCCAAGAAAGCTAGAGTTTCGTACATGTCCAGGCATCTGAAGACTCCACACTAGTTTGATGGGTGACATTATGTGTGTTCATGAGAAAATCATTTCAAGGGCTACAAATGAGTCCTTTAGTAATACCCAGGAGTCATAATGTCTGTGACATAATGAACCTTCCTAAATTACAACCTACACTAATTAGATCACTTATTGCCACATTCCAGGCCCTGAAACAATTTGCTTAAAGTGATAGTTACCTCTAATGAAAAGATACATAACGGAAAATGTCAGCAACCTTTTAAATCCTCCACAACTTATCATGAAGACTGTCTTGTGCAAAGTGCTCGTAGTGAAGCAACTTCTTTTGTCTCCGGTTCCTCCTAAATTAGCTGAGT
The DNA here is from genome assembly GCA_006410875.1 of Neotragus pygmaeus. Taxonomy (NCBI): domain Eukaryota; kingdom Metazoa; phylum Chordata; class Mammalia; order Artiodactyla; family Bovidae; genus Neotragus; species Neotragus pygmaeus. The sequence continues at coordinate 125,213 of SJYV01019083.1, forward strand.
ATTTTATGATCGCTTAGAAATAGAGGGAATTCCCCGGGGGTCATCAGGAGATTAGGTAAGGTCTGTCTGTCTCCTCCAACCCTTTTCTGACCCCTTCCTGCCTCTGCTTCTCTCTCCCTGCTCTACCACCCTCCTCCCTGTGGCTGAAACACTCACAGCATCTTGCCTAGAATGATTTATGGGGGTCAGTTTCTTAGAAAGTGGGCTTTCCTGGGGTGCCTGGGGGCCCTGAGAGCCTGGCAGGGGTGATGTTCCTTGTCTCTCCTCAAGCCCTCCCCAAGGGTGCCCTGTGTCACAACCACCTCTCTGGTGAGGTTGGAAGGGGTGTTCCCATCACGCATACTGATGGGAAACAAGGTCTGGAGCGGGATGGTACCATCGACGCCAGACTGGCAGTTAGAGCTTCAGTAGGAAACAGAATCATTCGAGGAGGCCATTGAAAGGTACTATAGTAAGTCCCCTTTATAAAAACAACTAACTAACACGCAAACATGCCTTTGGTTTTCCAGCAAGGAACCAGAACCTGCGTCATCAATGTCAGAAAGTGAAAGTGGAAGTCCTTCAGTCGTGTTCGACTCTTTGCGATCTCATGGACTGGGGACTGCAAAGCGCCTCTGTCCGTGGGATTTTCCAGGCAAGAATACTGGAGTGGATAGCTGTTCTCTTCTCCAGGGGGTCTTCCCAACCCAGGAATCAAACGAGGTCTCCTGCATTGCAGGTGGATTCTTTACCAGCTGGCCTACCATGGAGAGAAATTGCAGCTTGCCCTCCGTCTCCTATTGCTGGCGATTCTTCAGTTCTACCATCTCCTGGTCCCTGTCCCTCCTCTAGTCTGTTCCTCTTCTTGTCTGTTCGGCCCCTTAAACAGCTATAGTACTGTACTACTGTACTTTTCAGGGTACTGCATGATTAAAATGTTTTCTTTAATTTTTTGTTCGTTTTTATGTATTATTTGCATGAAAAGCATTGTCCACCTATTACAGTACAGTACTATATAGCCAATTGTGTTAGTTGGGAACCTAGGCTAAGTTTGTTGGACTTAATGAACAAACCGGGCTTACGAACCCTCTCTCAGAATGGAACTCTTTCATATGTAGGGGGCTTACTATATTTGCAAAGATACGGGCAGGGTGCAGAGAAACCTAAGGATGGCACTGAGCTGTTGCCCCCTCTTGGCCCAAAGGGACCAGGGTAAGGAGCAGCCATCAGAATTGAGAAGTCAGAATCTCTAGAAAGGACCTCCGTGAGTTCTCTGCTGACCTCACTGCCTGTCCCAGGTGCCCCAGGGAGGGAGCCAGAGAATAAATTCCCCAGGGGGGAGGTGAGCAGGAAGCACACTGGACCTGTTTGATCCAGACCGGTTGGATCAGCTTCCAGGGCCACAGAGCAGGAGAGGAGAAGGGAGTGCGCTTTGAGGGGTGAGGCATGCAGATGGTCAGCGCCCGGCAGGTTCTGCCCAGAGCCCTGCTGTTTGGGAAACCATCTTCCCTGCCATGTCCTTTTCTTGTTCCCTTGGGTCCTGAGTTGCCACTCTCCTCTGTGTAAGCGAGGACAGCACTCTGGTCTCACCCTCCACTTGGCTTCTTCTGGGGACAAATGGCTGCCCGTTGGGGACATCCGATGACATCCTATCTGTCCTCCCAGGCCCAGAACACAGCACAGGCTCCTTTGTGCTTCAGAACTCACCCTGACAGCCTGAGACGAAGAGGTCGTCTCATCAGAAAAACATACCACACCCATTTAGAAAATGAGATCTCTCTGCTACACTCCTCTTTCTTGGGGAAAAAAAAAAAAAAACAACGAAGAGGAACTGAAAGGGACTTATTTATTGCCTGGACCTTCTGGCTTCCAGAAAGCTTATTTGGAAGCACCTGGGGAGTTGCCTGACACAAAACAGGTGCTAAGAACCTATCAGGGGAATCTGAGTGGTAGGGCCTCCGGGAGAGTTCTCCAAGTTTGGAGTTCTCGTTAAAAACCTTCCTTGATACCACCACCCCCTGGAAAAGAACAGAATCCATCTTGCAACTGAAAAGACCTTCATTTGCCTTCAGGCTTGTGTGTCAGTAATAAGTGTGATAATAGCAATAGCCCCTTTTTAGTTCATTAGGTAATTTAGTTATGTTTTCCCATTTTGGTCCTCAGAACATCTCCATGGATCAGTTAGAGGTGAGGAAACAAGTTCTGAGAGCTTCAGGCACTTCTCCGGGGGCAACACAGCTGGGGGATGCTGTGAGCCAGTTCTTCCTGACAGTAAAGCTGGTGCTCCCCAACCTCCATCCCTCCTTGGCAGGCCCAGCTGAGGCAGAGAACAATCCAGAAGAATTCTAAAATCGTATTTCTGCTCTCAAGGAGCTAAGGATCTGTTCAGGGAGACAAGGTAAACCTTCAGGGAAGAGTTGCGGGTGCTGTCAGCTTCAGAGCCAGATTGCCAGTGTGCGTGTATTTGTGTGTGCCTACGTGTGTGTGTGTGTAGAGGGGGCAGGTTGTACTACATACATCCTCTCATGTAAGCATCTCAACAATCCTATGAAATGGGGACTTGGGATCACCTCATTCTTACAGATGAGGAAGTTCAGTCTCAGAGAGGTTAAGTGGCTTGTCCAAGGTCACCCAGCCAGTAAATTCAAGAGCCTGAACTCTAACCCAGAGAANCAATCCCATCTGACAGGGTTTCTGATAAGCACAGGAGAGATGGATGGTGAAGAATGTAAGGGGGTAAAGTACAGCAGGAAAGAAGGTAGGGAGGACCAAGGTTGCCATTTAAAAAATTATTGTCAGTCTTTTCTCGTGGCTCAAGTGGCAAATAATCTGCCTGACAATGCAGGAGACACAGGTTTGATTCTTGGTCCAGGAAGATCCCACATGCTTCGCAGCAACTGAGCCTGTGAGCCACAACCATGGAGCCCATGTGCTCTAGACCCCGTGCTTCGCAAGAAGAGAAGCCATTGAAATGAGAAGCTCATGCATCACAACTAGGGAGTGGTCCCCCTTGCCACAAAGAGAGAAAAACCTGTGCAGCAACTGAGACCCAGCACAGCCCCCAATAAATCATTAAATAATTTTAAAAAGCTGTCACCCAGAAGGTGGCATAAAATGACATTTCTGTTTTTGTGTGAACTGGCTGATGAAAAGTGTACTAATGCGAGCAGATGCAGACTATTATAAACAAAATGGATAAACAAGATCCTACTGCTTAACACAGGGAACTATATTCAATATCCCATGACAGCCATAATGAAAAAGAACATGAGAAGGAATGTGTGTGTGTGTATATATATATACTGTCTCTTATACACATCTAGATGTGTATAAGAGACAGACACAAAACAGGTGCTAAGAACCTATCAGGGGAATCTGAGTGGTAGGGCCTCCGGGAGAGTTCTCCAAGTTTGGAGTTCTCGTTAAAAACCTTCCTTGATACCACCACCCCCTGGAAAAGAACAGAATCCATCTTGCAACTGAAAAGACCTTCATTTGCCTTCAGGCTTGTGTGTCAGTAATAAGTGTGATAATAGCAATAGCCCCTTTTTAGTTCATTAGGTAATTTAGTTATGTTTTCCCATTTTGGTCCTCAGAACATCTCCATGGATCAGTTAGAGGTGAGGAAACAAGTTCTGAGAGCTTCAGGCACTTCTCCGGGGGCAACACAGCTGGGGGATGCTGTGAGCCAGTTCTTCCTGACAGTAAAGCTGGTGCTCCCCAACCTCCATCCCTCCTTGGCAGGCCCAGCTGAGGCAGAGAACAATCCAGAAGAATTCTAAAATCGTATTTCTGCTCTCAAGGAGCTAAGGATCTGTTCAGGGAGACAAGGTAAACCTTCAGGGAAGAGTTGCGGGTGCTGTCAGCTTCAGAGCCAGATTGCCAGTGTGCGTGTATTTGTGTGTGCCTACGTGTGTGTGTGTGTAGAGGGGGCAGGTTGCACTACATACATCCTCTCATGTAAGCATCTCAACAATCCTATGAAATGGGGACTTGGGATCACCTCATTCTTACAGATGAGGAAGTTCAGTCTCAGAGAGGTTAAGTGGCTTGTCCAAGGTCACCCAGCCAGTAAATTCAAGAGCCTGAACTCTAACCCAGAGAAGTCTGTCTCCGCAGTTAATGCTTTTGACCACTGTCTAAGGCTCCGAGTTGATCGATACATAACCCAGCCTTCCTGTCCAGTCCGTGCAGTGGAGCCTGGAGAAAGCAAGGACAGTCCTGTCCTGGGATTCGTGTTAATGAGATGAGACGGGATTTCCCCCAGGCAGGGACCTGGGGGCCAGAGGCCAGACAGAAAAGGGCAGTCCTCCTGCTCTGGGGACAGCCAAGCTTCCCAGGGGTTTGGAGACTGCTGCCTGCAGACCTGGGCAGAGCCCCACGCCCTAGACCCCCAATCCCTCCTGGGCCACTTGAGAGAGATGGGAGCAAGCTCTGACGGGGAGGACCCCCAAGATCCCTTCTCAGGTCCTGCTCCCCTGAAAATGTTTTTCTTCACAGGCTGGCGAGGCTCCTTTCCCTCTGTAGCCAACATGTCCAAGGCTGACAGGTTAAAACTGCTCGCTCGCTTTTAAGTGTCAGGAGATGTAAATAGTTTTAGTCTTCAGTGGTTTCTGATTGAATCTCCTTTTGAAGTAATGATAGCTATAATTTAAAGCAACAGTTACCATATTTTCCTTGCTGACTGGCCTGCTTTGAAGCACTAAGTATAAATCTGCTTAAAATCTTAAAATAGCTGTAGCTCTGTCTCAATATTCTACCAGGAGCCAGGGAGATTCGGCCTCTAATTGCCATCATCTGTAACTAATATCAGCAGCACAGCGGGCTCGTGACAAGGTGGCTGGGAGAATTGGTCTGACATGGACAGGAAGGTAGAGGCAGAGACATGGTCCCTCTTGGGGACCCTTGGCTTTGGTTGGAGTTCGGAAGAAACCCGTCCTGAAATTAGGACCAAATGGGCTCGGAGCTCTGAGATTTTCAGGACGGTCTTTTCCAGCCCCTTACAGGAGCCTGGGGTGAAAATGAAAGGGGAGCCTCCTTGCAAAATAGTATGTGGAAAGTTTAAGGGTGGGCAGACACTCAGTTTGAGCCAATGCAATTCCCAGGGACTGCCTCCAGGCTTCCTTATTTTTTATAAGAAAAATAAGGGCTGGAGGGGAGATTCCAGTGTGGGTGGTGATCCGTGGGGAATAATGGATAACCTTTTCTGCTGTGTTCCAGCAAATGCACTGAAAACCCAGTTGATATCTTAAATTGGCAGCCATGTTTCATTCATTCACAAACGTTAGTTGATTCAACGAATACTCATTGAATCTCTGCAGTATGCGGGGCAGTGAACAGAGAACAGTCGGCAATCCCATCTGACAGGGTTTCTGATAAGCACAGGAGAGATGGATGGTGAAGAATGTAAGGGGGTAAAGTACAGCAGGAAAGAAGGTAGGGAGGACCAAGGTTGCCATTTAAAAAATTATTGTCAGTCTTTTCTCGTGGCTCAAGTGGCAAATAATCTGCCTGACAATGCAGGAGACACAGGTTTGATTCTTGGTCCAGGAAGATCCCACATGCTTCGCAGCAACTGAGCCTGTGAGCCACAACCATGGAGCCCATGTGCTCTAGACCCCGTGCTTCGCAAGAAGAGAAGCCATTGAAATGAGAAGCTCATGCATCACAACTAGGGAGTGGTCCCCCTTGCCACAAAGAGAGAAAAACCTGTGCAGCAACTGAGACCCAGCACAGCCCCCAATAAATCATTAAATAATTTTAAAAAGCTGTCACCCAGAAGGTGGCATAAAATGACATTTCTGTTTTTGTGTGAACTGGCTGATGAAAAGTGTACTAATGCGAGCAGATGCAGACTATTATAAACAAAATGGATAAACAAGATCCTACTGCTTAACACAGGGAACTATATTCAATATCCCATGACAGCCATAATGAAAAAGAACATGAGAAGGAATGTGTGTGTGTGTATATATATATACTGTCTCTTATACACATCTAGATGTGTATAAGAGACAGACACAAAACAGGTGCTAAGAACCTATCAGGGGAATCTGAGTGGTAGGGCCTCCGGGAGAGTTCTCCAAGTTTGGAGTTCTCGTTAAAAACCTTCCTTGATACCACCACCCCCTGGAAAAGAACAGAATCCATCTTGCAACTGAAAAGACCTTCATTTGCCTTCAGGCTTGTGTGTCAGTAATAAGTGTGATAATAGCAATAGCCCCTTTTTAGTTCATTAGGTAATTTAGTTATGTTTTCCCATTTTGGTCCTCAGAACATCTCCATGGATCAGTTAGAGGTGAGGAAACAAGTTCTGAGAGCTTCAGGCACTTCTCCGGGGGCAACACAGCTGGGGGATGCTGTGAGCCAGTTCTTCCTGACAGTAAAGCTGGTGCTCCCCAACCTCCATCCCTCCTTGGCAGGCCCAGCTGAGGCAGAGAACAATCCAGAAGAATTCTAAAATCGTATTTCTGCTCTCAAGGAGCTAAGGATCTGTTCAGGGAGACAAGGTAAACCTTCAGGGAAGAGTTGCGGGTGCTGTCAGCTTCAGAGCCAGATTGCCAGTGTGCGTGTATTTGTGTGTGCCTACGTGTGTGTGTGTGTAGAGGGGGCAGGTTGCACTACATACATCCTCTCATGTAAGCATCTCAACAATCCTATGAAATGGGGACTTGGGATCACCTCATTCTTACAGATGAGGAAGTTCAGTCTCAGAGAGGTTAAGTGGCTTGTCCAAGGTCACCCAGCCAGTAAATTCAAGAGCCTGAACTCTAACCCAGAGAAGTCTGTCTCCGCAGTTAATGCTTTTGACCACTGTCTAAGGCTCCGAGTTGATCGATACATAACCCAGCCTTCCTGTCCAGTCCGTGCAGTGGAGCCTGGAGAAAGCAAGGACAGTCCTGTCCTGGGATTCGTGTTAATGAGATGAGACGGGATTTCCCCCAGGCAGGGACCTGGGGGCCAGAGGCCAGACAGAAAAGGGCAGTCCTCCTGCTCTGGGGACAGCCAAGCTTCCCAGGGGTTTGGAGACTGCTGCCTGCAGACCTGGGCAGAGCCCCACGCCCTAGACCCCCAATCCCTCCTGGGCCACTTGAGAGAGATGGGAGCAAGCTCTGACGGGGAGGACCCCCAAGATCCCTTCTCAGGTCCTGCTCCCCTGAAAATGTTTTTCTTCACAGGCTGGCGAGGCTCCTTTCCCTCTGTAGCCAACATGTCCAAGGCTGACAGGTTAAAACTGCTCGCTCGCTTTTAAGTGTCAGGAGATGTAAATAGTTTTAGTCTTCAGTGGTTTCTGATTGAATCTCCTTTTGAAGTAATGATAGCTATAATTTAAAGCAACAGTTACCATATTTTCCTTGCTGACTGGCCTGCTTTGAAGCACTAAGTATAAATCTGCTTAAAATCTTAAAATAGCTGTAGCTCTGTCTCAATATTCTACCAGGAGCCAGGGAGATTCGGCCTCTAATTGCCATCATCTGTAACTAATATCAGCAGCACAGCGGGCTCGTGACAAGGTGGCTGGGAGAATTGGTCTGACATGGACAGGAAGGTAGAGGCAGAGACATGGTCCCTCTTGGGGACCCTTGGCTTTGGTTGGAGTTCGGAAGAAACCCGTCCTGAAATTAGGACCAAATGGGCTCGGAGCTCTGAGATTTTCAGGACGGTCTTTTCCAGCCCCTTACAGGAGCCTGGGGTGAAAATGAAAGGGGAGCCTCCTTGCAAAATAGTATGTGGAAAGTTTAAGGGTGGGCAGACACTCAGTTTGAGCCAATGCAATTCCCAGGGACTGCCTCCAGGCTTCCTTATTTTTTATAAGAAAAATAAGGGCTGGAGGGGAGATTCCAGTGTGGGTGGTGATCCGTGGGGAATAATGGATAACCTTTTCTGCTGTGTTCCAGCAAATGCACTGAAAACCCAGTTGATATCTTAAATTGGCAGCCATGTTTCATTCATTCACAAACGTTAGTTGATTCAACGAATACTCATTGAATCTCTGCAGTATGCGGGGCAGTGAACAGAGAACAGTCGGCAATCCCATCTGACAGGGTTTCTGATAAGCACAGGAGAGATGGATGGTGAAGAATGTAAGGGGGTAAAGTACAGCAGGAAAGAAGGTAGGGAGGACCAAGGTTGCCATTTAAAAAATTATTGTCAGTCTTTTCTCGTGGCTCAAGTGGCAAATAATCTGCCTGACAATGCAGGAGACACAGGTTTGATTCTTGGTCCAGGAAGATCCCACATGCTTCGCAGCAACTGAGCCTGTGAGCCACAACCATGGAGCCCATGTGCTCTAGACCCCGTGCTTCGCAAGAAGAGAAGCCATTGAAATGAGAAGCTCATGCATCACAACTAGGGAGTGGTCCCCCTTGCCACAAAGAGAGAAAAACCTGTGCAGCAACTGAGACCCAGCACAGCCCCCAATAAATCATTAAATAATTTTAAAAAGCTGTCACCCAGAAGGTGGCATAAAATGACATTTCTGTTTTTGTGTGAACTGGCTGATGAAAAGTGTACTAATGCGAGCAGATGCAGACTATTATAAACAAAATGGATAAACAAGATCCTACTGCTTAACACAGGGAACTATATTCAATATCCCATGACAGCCATAATGAAAAAGAACATGAGAAGGAATGTGTGTGTGTGTATATATATATACTGTCTCTTATACACATCTAGATGTGTATAAGAGACAGACACAAAACAGGTGCTAAGAACCTATCAGGGGAATCTGAGTGGTAGGGCCTCCGGGAGAGTTCTCCAAGTTTGGAGTTCTCGTTAAAAACCTTCCTTGATACCACCACCCCCTGGAAAAGAACAGAATCCATCTTGCAACTGAAAAGACCTTCATTTGCCTTCAGGCTTGTGTGTCAGTAATAAGTGTGATAATAGCAATAGCCCCTTTTTAGTTCATTAGGTAATTTAGTTATGTTTTCCCATTTTGGTCCTCAGAACATCTCCATGGATCAGTTAGAGGTGAGGAAACAAGTTCTGAGAGCTTCAGGCACTTCTCCGGGGGCAACACAGCTGGGGGATGCTGTGAGCCAGTTCTTCCTGACAGTAAAGCTGGTGCTCCCCAACCTCCATCCCTCCTTGGCAGGCCCAGCTGAGGCAGAGAACAATCCAGAAGAATTCTAAAATCGTATTTCTGCTCTCAAGGAGCTAAGGATCTGTTCAGGGAGACAAGGTAAACCTTCAGGGAAGAGTTGCGGGTGCTGTCAGCTTCAGAGCCAGATTGCCAGTGTGCGTGTATTTGTGTGTGCCTACGTGTGTGTGTGTGTAGAGGGGGCAGGTTGCACTACATACATCCTCTCATGTAAGCATCTCAACAATCCTATGAAATGGGGACTTGGGATCACCTCATTCTTACAGATGAGGAAGTTCAGTCTCAGAGAGGTTAAGTGGCTTGTCCAAGGTCACCCAGCCAGTAAATTCAAGAGCCTGAACTCTAACCCAGAGAAGTCTGTCTCCGCAGTTAATGCTTTTGACCACTGTCTAAGGCTCCGAGTTGATCGATACATAACCCAGCCTTCCTGTCCAGTCCGTGCAGTGGAGCCTGGAGAAAGCAAGGACAGTCCTGTCCTGGGATTCGTGTTAATGAGATGAGACGGGATTTCCCCCAGGCAGGGACCTGGGGGCCAGAGGCCAGACAGAAAAGGGCAGTCCTCCTGCTCTGGGGACAGCCAAGCTTCCCAGGGGTTTGGAGACTGCTGCCTGCAGACCTGGGCAGAGCCCCACGCCCTAGACCCCCAATCCCTCCTGGGCCACTTGAGAGAGATGGGAGCAAGCTCTGACGGGGAGGACCCCCAAGATCCCTTCTCAGGTCCTGCTCCCCTGAAAATGTTTTTCTTCACAGGCTGGCGAGGCTCCTTTCCCTCTGTAGCCAACATGTCCAAGGCTGACAGGTTAAAACTGCTCGCTCGCTTTTAAGTGTCAGGAGATGTAAATAGTTTTAGTCTTCAGTGGTTTCTGATTGAATCTCCTTTTGAAGTAATGATAGCTATAATTTAAAGCAACAGTTACCATATTTTCCTTGCTGACTGGCCTGCTTTGAAGCACTAAGTATAAATCTGCTTAAAATCTTAAAATAGCTGTAGCTCTGTCTCAATATTCTACCAGGAGCCAGGGAGATTCGGCCTCTAATTGCCATCATCTGTAACTAATATCAGCAGCACAGCGGGCTCGTGACAAGGTGGCTGGGAGAATTGGTCTGACATGGACAGGAAGGTAGAGGCAGAGACATGGTCCCTCTTGGGGACCCTTGGCTTTGGTTGGAGTTCGGAAGAAACCCGTCCTGAAATTAGGACCAAATGGGCTCGGAGCTCTGAGATTTTCAGGACGGTCTTTTCCAGCCCCTTACAGGAGCCTGGGGTGAAAATGAAAGGGGAGCCTCCTTGCAAAATAGTATGTGGAAAGTTTAAGGGTGGGCAGACACTCAGTTTGAGCCAATGCAATTCCCAGGGACTGCCTCCAGGCTTCCTTATTTTTTATAAGAAAAATAAGGGCTGGAGGGGAGATTCCAGTGTGGGTGGTGATCCGTGGGGAATAATGGATAACCTTTTCTGCTGTGTTCCAGCAAATGCACTGAAAACCCAGTTGATATCTTAAATTGGCAGCCATGTTTCATTCATTCACAAACGTTAGTTGATTCAACGAATACTCATTGAATCTCTGCAGTATGCGGGGCAGTGAACAGAGAACAGTCGGCAATCCCATCTGACAGGGTTTCTGATAAGCACAGGAGAGATGGATGGTGAAGAATGTAAGGGGGTAAAGTACAGCAGGAAAGAAGGTAGGGAGGACCAAGGTTGCCATTTAAAAAATTATTGTCAGTCTTTTCTCGTGGCTCAAGTGGCAAATAATCTGCCTGACAATGCAGGAGACACAGGTTTGATTCTTGGTCCAGGAAGATCCCACATGCTTCGCAGCAACTGAGCCTGTGAGCCACAACCATGGAGCCCATGTGCTCTAGACCCCGTGCTTCGCAAGAAGAGAAGCCATTGAAATGAGAAGCTCATGCATCACAACTAGGGAGTGGTCCCCCTTGCCACAAAGAGAGAAAAACCTGTGCAGCAACTGAGACCCAGCACAGCCCCCAATAAATCATTAAATAATTTTAAAAAGCTGTCACCCAGAAGGTGGCATAAAATGACATTTCTGTTTTTGTGTGAACTGGCTGATGAAAAGTGTACTAATGCGAGCAGATGCAGACTATTATAAACAAAATGGATAAACAAGATCCTACTGCTTAACACAGGGAACTATATTCAATATCCCATGACAGCCATAATGAAAAAGAACATGAGAAGGAATGTGTGTGTGTGTATATATATATATATGTATGTTTGTGTAACTGAACCACTTTGCTATATAGCAGAAATAACACATTGTAGTTCAACTATTCTTTAATAAAATAAAATTTTTAAGAAAGTGTACTAATATGGATCAACTTAGCATTCTAAAAAAGCCTGTTGGGAAACATTCATAGATGTTGACAAGGCTTATGCCAAGACCGTGGGTGATTTTAACTTTTTCTTCTCTCTGCATACATTTTCTAAACAACCATGATAAAGATGTATGCCTTTTGGGAAAAACTGGTAATTGATTTTGGCAATTCCTCAGTAAGTTAAACACAGATTTACTGTATGATCTAGTAATTCCACCCCTGATTTTATACTTGGTGTTCACACAAAAATTTGTACTTGAATGTTCATAGCAGTGTTATTCAGATTAGACAGATGACATTAAACAACCCGATGTCCTCTAAGGGGTGAACAAATAGTATGTGGTATATCCATATAATGGAACATTATTTGAGCATAAAAAGGAATGAAGTGCTAACCCCTGCTACAACAGAGATGAACCTTGAAAACATTATGCTAAGTGAGAGAAGCCAAATGCAAAAGGCCATGTATTGCATAATTCCATTTAAGTGGAGTATCCTTACTGGAAAACAAATGAGTGGTTGTCTAGAGCTTCAGGGAGAAGGCTTAATGACTGTAGGGGTTCTTTTAGGGTAATGAAAACATTGTGGAACCTAGGTAGCGATGATTGTTATACAACAATGTGGATGTACTGGATGTCGCTGAATTGTGTACTTTATTTTTAAATTTTATTTTATTTTTAGGCTGTATCACACAGCTGGCGGGATCTTAGTTACCCAATCAGGGATAGAACCTAGAGCTGTGAAAGTGCAGAGTCCTAGCCATGGGCACACCAGGGAAGTCCCTAAATTGTTAACTTTAGGGTAAAATGGTAAATTTTATGTTACATATATTTTACTGTAATAAAGAAGACATGGCAGCATGGTTAAGTTACTGGAAAAACTTAGTGGCCATAGACGCCTGTAAGAGTTGCCTGAGGGATCTTCGTCTGGTAACCAAGAAGTCGGGTTTGGAGACCTCACTTGAAAGACTCATTACTTCCTGTAATTCACTGAGCACCGCCTAGGTGCCAGGCGGTGAGGCTGCGATAGTCACAGTGACAGGCCTTCTCGGATGGATCCCCTGCTGGTCTGGCTCCCCAGGTGATGAAGCAGTTGATGGGCAGAGGTGAGGAGTCGAGGTGAAGCTGTGTGGACCACTGGCCCTGGCATGCCCCTCTGTGCTGAGGATGGAGGTCTCAAAGAGAAGCCAGGCAGACGCTCTGGGAAGTGCCTGCTGGGAGTTCACTGGGAAACCAGCTGGGTGGCTCTGGGGACCCATAAGGAATTAGTGATTTTTCACAGATGATCCACAGAGAGGGTACAAATCATTGAGAAAGAGCCTGTTTTCCTGAAACCTGGGCATTCCAGTTGTCCTTAAAAGTTCCCATGCTTTTTAGGATGAAGGAAATCAAGCTGTCTGTTCATGGGAGGGAAGAGGGGCATCTTCCCATCATGGGGGCAGGAGGCAAGCCCTCTCATCACACCTGCCTCCTTGCCTTTGCCTCCCTGAGAGCCCAGGCACCATCGCTCATGTGTACCTCTGAGATTCTGCCCCATGCCCTGGGACTCACTACAACTTTCTGGGTCAGGCTTTACAGCTGAAAACTTTGGTGCCAAGAGACGAGAGAGATTTTCTCAAAGCAACCTGCAGATCCGTGCCTGATTCTCCTCCTCTTTATCCAATGAGAAGGGGCAAAGTCTCGCTCCAATCTGAGGCCCACAGATGTAGGCAACTCCCGGGCGCAGTGGGGGCTTGGAGCGAGAATGCACTCCAGGCAAGGAGTGCACTTTCCCAGGCAAGAATACTGGAGTGTGTTGCCGTCTCCTTCTCCAGGGGATCTTCTTGACCCAGGGATCGAACCCGAGTCTCCTACATGACAGGCAGATTCTTTACCACCTGAGCCACCAGGAAAGTCCAATAATAATAGCACCTACTTACAACACAGATGTCCCTTGAGAATTAAATAAGAAGATGTTGTATATTGCAAAGCAGGACCACTGCCGAGGTTAGGATGAGGAAAATGAGATGCCCAAGGTGCAAAATTAAGGAGGTATCCAGGGGGTCATTAAAGTGCAGGCTACCTCTTTCACCTCACTTTGGTCCTGACCCTAATGCAAGTTACACTGGACAGGTTAGAGGACCCAGTAAGGGATTGTGGGATATACCAAGCACACATTCAGAAGCACATGTAGAGATCACTCCTGTGTTTGTACAACTCCCTACGTGTGTGAGTGTTTGTAGGTACATGTATAAGTGTATGTATATATACACATATATACGTACATTCATAGGTGCATATATCCATCCTAAAGGAGATCAGTCCTGGGTGTTCATTGGAAGGACTGACGTTGAAGCTGAAATTCCAGTACTTTGGCCACCTGATGCGAAGAGCTGACTCATTTGAAAAGACCCTGATGCTGGGAAAGATTGAGGGTAGTAGAGGAAGGGGACCACAGAGGATGAGATGGTTGGATGGCATCATCGACTAGATGGACATGAGTTTGGGTAAACTCTGGGAGTTGGTGATGGACAGGGAGGCCTGGCATGCTGCAATTCATGGGGTTGCAGGACTGAGCGACTGAACTGAACTGATACATATATACATATATATGTACATTTATAGGTGAATTAAAATGCCTGGAAAAATACATCAACAGTGATTTCAGAACTGGAATGGAAGAACTTTGCCACTATGCTCTTTAGTAGTTTTTCACACTTTTATATTACTTTTTTAATTAAAAATTAAACAGAAAGATATCCAATGAAGCAATTTTGACTCAGGATGGGATTTTTTGCTCTAATATTTTCCTGCTTTGTGACCTCAACATCTTTGTCTCCCCACCTCTCTCTTTGTTCTTGATTAAGAGGATGGGGAAAATTGTCCTGGCCTGCTCAGATAGCTGTCTCTTTATCATCTGCACTTAACTGCATGCATGCTCAGTCACTCAGTCGTGTTCAGTTCTTTGGGACTCCCTGGACTGTAGCCCGCCAAGTTCCCCTTTCCATGGGATTTTCCAGAGCAAGAATATTGGAGTGGGTGGCCATTTCCTTCTTCGGGGGATCTTCTCAATTCAAGGTTAGAACCCATGTCTCCCTCGTCTCCTGCTTTGGCAGGAAGATTCTTTACCGCTGAGCCACCTGGGAGGCCCTAGTCTGCCTCCTTATCCTGGGACATTTCAGTTCAACACATATAAACTAATCAATTCAACTACTTGCCAAATATTTATTGAGTTCCTACTATGTGTTGGACAACATGGTAAAGTCCAAGGACTCAAGGATGAGAAAGAAGATACTGGCCACTCTCCTAGACTTGGCATCCAGTGTAGAAACAGACGGTGGTCCAGCAACCAACGAAGACGTGCATGGTTACAAGTGTGCTCACGATGCAGAGCGAACGACTAATGCTGTCCACAACAGAGGGTTCTGGGGGCTCAGGGAAGTTTGGGGGCTCAGAGAGGACCCGCTGGAGAAGGAGGAAAGAGTTGGTTTAACTGAGCAAGACCGTGATTGGGGAGGGGAAGATAACTGGTGGGAACAGCTTGTGTAAAGGCCCCCAAAAAGGGACTGTTGAGGAATTCCATGAGGACCAACAAGCTGGGACAGAGAGAGCATGGGGTTGAAGGACAAGTAAGATTAGGCGGCAGCCGTGGGCAGTAAGGTCCTGGAAAAGTCCACTGGATTTCTGATCTTCCACCCCACAGGCAGCAAGGGGTCAATGAAAATTAAGGAGGTAAGAGACTGGATCAGAACTGTGGTTTAAAAAGATCTTTCACCCACAGACAAAAAGAACAAATTAGTGGTTAAAATGGAGAGAGGGAAATGGGGAGCCATATAGAGGCAGGGGAGTAAGAGGTACAAATTGCTGTGTATAAAGTAAGCTGTTACTACAAGGGTATAGTATGCAACACACGGAGTATAGCCACTACTTTATAATGATTATAAATGGAGTATAAACTTTAAAAATTGTGAATCACCATTTGGTATACCTGTAACTTACATGATATTATACATCAATTGTACTTCAATTAAAAAGTAAAAAATAAAGAGATATCTTTTCAATCCGTGATGTTTCAAGGCAGATGGCATATTACATATCAGGGGCCAGCAAACTTTCTGTAAGGGCAAGGGTAAATATGTTAGGCTCTGTGGACTGTATGGTTTATGTTACAACTGCTCAACTCTGCTGTTGCAGCTTGAAAGTAGCCCTAGGGAATAAGAAAGCAAATGGGTGTCACTGTGTTCCAATAAAACTTTATTTATAAAAACAGGCAAAGGGCCAGATTTGGCCTGAGGTCTGAAGTTTACTGACACCTTTTGTATGAAAATGTTAATTTTGTCAGTGATAGCAATATTATAATTATAGTTTTTTAAAGGTTCTTATCTGTTAGAACTAGGGACTGTAGAAATTGTGGATGACATGCCATGATGTCTGAGACTTACTTCCTATCTCAGGCAAAAACATAAGGGATAAACAGATGGGACAAAACTGACAAAATATTGATAGTTCCTGAAGATGGTTGACAGGGGCCCATCAAACCGTTCTCTCTCTCTCTCTCTCTCTCTCTCTCTCTCTATATATATATATATATATATATAGGTGTGTGTTAGGAAATTTCCATAATAAAAAGACTTAAAGCTCTCTCCAGATCTTTTAAAGCAGGATAGAGAGTGGCCTGTGGGGGCTGGGGGCAGAGGGGCACTGACCTTGTGTGAGCTCCAGGAAAGGCAGACGTAGATAGGTAAGATCGGATCCTCACCCTCAGAAAGTTGACCATCTCATAGGGGTGATTAAGGAGTCCACTAATAACAGCAGCTGGGGGTGTGTGGTTGGGCAATAGAGGAAATGTATTTCAGCAAAAATGTCAAGAGGATGTTGATGAGTGAAGATGTGTCCATCTGAGTGATGGACCCGGTGTGGCTGGGACAGGAGGAGAGAGCAGGGCTGGTGGAAGGTCAAGACAGTTCCTGGCAGTCTGTGAAGGGAGGTGGGACCATGAACGGGTGAAGCACTCAGCTTTTGGTGCCACCTTGCCCAACCCTATGCCTACTCTTGTCATCATTTACTAAATGCAAGGTCTTAGGCAAATCACTAAGCCTCCATGTGCTTCAATTTCCAAGTCTTCAGACTAGGAAAAGTCATGTAAGACAGAAAGCAAAGCAAGTGCTTAATAAACCTCACCCACAATGATGCCTGAGGACGATGTTGTTTGAGCAGGTGAATCTGTGCATTGAGAAATCCCTCTAGTTGCGGTGGGTAGGATGAATTATGGAGAAATGAGGGCAGGGAGGTGCTGAGGAGGCAGGAAACCAGATAGTCAGAATGGGAAGGAGAAGGATGTTAAGAGCTGAAAGATATAGCAGAGATAAAGTATGAAGAACTGGGTGATGGATTAGATGGAGGAGACTGGCAGTGGGGGTAGGAGGGGAGTGAGAGGTAACAAGGAGGCAGAGAGAAGACAGTTCTAGAGCCTGGGAGGAGAGTGCTGTTGTTAAGGGGGAGGGTCGCTGTGTAGTGACACTGGGTAGGGGACTCCGAGTTTGAGGGACTGTAGGAATGCAGATTGGAATCCTGAAGCAATGAGGGTGTGGCCCTAATGAAACATAAGTGATGTAAGATTTCCTGTCACCTTTAAAATAGGTTCCTGATTTATGCATCCTGAGGTCTTAGAACTGATTATTAAAAATGTAGTGTCACATGCACATCCTAGCTGCCTTCTCCTAAAGGTAATACAAGGGACTCTGGTTGCCTTTATTACAAGGAAGCATGTTGTTTCTCAAAATATATTCCAGGTCTGCCTGGAAGGGTGTGTGTGTGTGTGTGTGTGTGTGTGTGTGTGTGTGCAGGCATACACATGTGCATGTGAAATACTTCTTTTGAAACTACCCAATCATCTTAATTAGATTGAACAGTCTTCCAATCCCTTATTTAGAATGGAATTTGGGGCCCAAGCTCTGCTTTCCTTTAACATGGAGAAGGGGAGAATGAAAATAAGCTTTGATTTCACTGTGGCTGAGAAGCAAAGTCGGGGGGGGGCAATCTGGATTTTGAGCTGTGGATGCCCTGTGCCAATGGTTGTCGCTGGACACGGGCGGGTCTCCCAAGGCAAGGAGGTTTCTGGAACCTGAGTACCACCCCCGCAACGCCCTCCCATCCAAGCCCTGCTCTTCAGCCTTGGAAAGGTCTTCTGCTAAAGGGCCTAGCCTTTTAAGACCCTAAGTTTGGGTTACATGGCACTAGGTTTCAATCCCATTTATCTACTATTTACTAGATCTGTAACTTCAGACATGCCCCTTAAGTTCTCCAAATCTCACTTTAGTCTNGCCTTGGAAAGGTCTTCTGCTAAAGGGCCTAGCCTTTTAAGACCCTAAGTTTGGGTTACATGGCACTAGGTTTCAATCCCATTTATCTACTATTTACTAGATCTGTAACTTCAGACATGCCCCTTAAGTTCTCCAAATCTCACTTTAGTCTCAGGAAAATGGGGGTAATAACAATTGCTTCCTACACCTGCGTGATGGTTGTCAGGCGGAGAGGAGATACGCATATACAGTATAAAAGCATACTTGTTTAGGCTAAGTCATGTCTGATTCTTTTGTGACCTCACGGATTGTAGCCCGCCAGTCTCCCCTCTCCGTGGGATTTTCCAGTCAGGAATACTGGAGTGGATTGCCGTCTCCTTCTCCAGGGGATCTTCCTCATCCAGGGATAAAACTCAGGTCTCCTGTATTAGAGGCAGATTCTTTCTCGGTGAGCCACCTAGACCCAGCTTCAGTATTTTGAAGTAAGTGTAGCATACTCTGAGTGCCTATATGACTACAGACTGTGTAGCAATACTGAAGATAAAATGCACTAAAGGGGACAATGAAACATAGTAGGTGCTCAGTAAATGGTGACTTTCTTTTCCCCCTTATCCAAGAGAATCCAGTGAGTCAGAGCTACTGTGCTTTCCACAAATTTGCTTTATGGGCATGAGCACTTTCTGATACTTTAACTATTCAGAGTGGGGCTTTGATTGACTTCTCCAAAGAGCCTGAGGGAGAAACAAGGGACATGTCCAGAGGCTGAGACGTGGTCAGGGCTGCATGTCCAGTGGACACTGCGACATCACTAAATTATAGGTTGACATCCCTGGAGTCCTGAGTATGAGGGAATTGACTCCTTAATGGCCAACGCCTTGGGGACAAAAGTCCTTATGACCCAGCATGTTGAAATGTGAGAAAGGAAACGTCAAATGTCCTCTGGTATCTTACGTGAGGGGGCCTCTGTTGGCCCCTGAGGCCATCCTTCTAGCCTTACCTAGTGGAGGGTTACGAGGTTCAGCCAAGGAGAGTGGAGAGTCCTTTAATGCTGCGTTTCTGCCTTTGTCCTCCCAGGGCTTCCCACAGGCAGACTTGCCTTGTGCAGGAGGAGCTGGTAACTAGACACTGACACCCGGGGAAGGACCGCTGAGAGCCTTTGTAGTCAATGCTACAATAGTGACTATTAATGAAATAATCGCTTTCCTGGATCTTCTGTTTGTTCTTTAATTTTGACTATGCTGTGTTGGTTTCTGCCATACAACGATGCGAGTCAGCCATAATTATACACATATCTCCTCCCCCTTGAGCCTCCCTCCTCTCCTCCCATCCCATCCCTCTAGGTAATCACAGAGCGCCAGACTATCCGTTTCACACGTGAGCGTGTATGTATGACGATGCTACTGTCTGCATTCACCCCGCTCTCGCCCTCCCCCATTGCGCCTACAAGTCCGTCCTCTACAGCTGCTTCTCCACCGCTTCCCTGCAAACAGGCTCACCAGTACCATTTTCCTAGATTCTATACATATGTGCTAATATACAATTTTTGTTTTTCCTCTTTCTGACTCAATCCATCTTTTAATTCCTTCCACATGCTCCAAGCTAGAGAATAGTGTGTGGAGGAAAAAACTGAGCCCCAAAGAGGGGAAGTGATTTTGTGGTTGTTACACGTAAAGCTGGGGTGTGAACTCACCTCTGTTGGATGCCAGAACCCTAGTGTCTTTCCCCACGGCATCCCTGGGATCCCCTTTTCTGGGTCCTGGTGCTTGAGTCCATCACCTCAGTCTCACCACCTCCCCATCTAACCTCATCCCAACCTAGTCTCTGCTCCCAGACTTACACAGAAACTCTGCTCTTCTGGAACCTCCAACATCATTCAGTTTGTACTTAATGCTGCTTCAGATGACAGTCCTCATCCACCCCCCCACCCCCCGCCCTGGGATGAACCAGGGCACTTTTTAATGTTTCCTAATACATTTGGTTCTCTGGCTGACATTGAATATCTTGTTCCTTTCACCTCTGGTGAAAGGCAGTTGCATCTGGCTTCTGGGCTTNACTGAGCCACCCCCCCACCCCCCGCCCTGGGATGAACCAGGGCACTTTTTAATGTTTCCTAATACATTTGGTTCTCTGGCTGACATTGAATATCTTGTTCCTTTCACCTCTGGTGAAAGGCAGTTGCATCTGGCTTCTGGGCTTATCTCCTGTGCTTGCTGAAGGATCACTGTATTTCCTCTTCTCAAAATACCTGACCCTTCTTGTGGCTCAGATAACAGAGGTGGTCCCCAGTGGCTGCTGTCTCAGGGGCATTCCTGGTCTCCAAGGGGAGGAGAGCCTTGCACTGGCTCAGAGCTATGAGAATTCTCCTAAAATTGTCCCAAGTACCCTAGGGCAAGAAATGACTTTTTGGGTTCACTCTTGTATGTGAAACATTTATTGGTTGTTTAGTAGAATGGAAGGGCTGAAACATTCATTGTAGTAACATGGTAGAGATTGTTAGTTTCCCAGTTAATGCCTAATCTTCCCTTATGTGATTACAGTGCAGACAGCTATAAGACTGTTTCCCCCAACCTTCTCTGAGACTTAATTCTGGCCAGTGGAATGCATGTAGAAATTGTTGGGAGAGCCATTCAGGATGTCTCCATAAATAGTGACTGCTGAGGAAAGCCTTTTTTGTTCTTACTTCCTTCTCCCTTCTGAAGCATAGATGTGATGGCAGGAGTATCAGCAGCCATTTTAGATCATGAGGTAGCTGCAGATGGAAACAACATACTAAGCAGAATGGAAGAATAGGATGACAGAAGGAGCCTGGGTCCCTGAGGAACCATGGAGCCGCTGTACCAACCCTGGACTGCCTACCTCAGTATTTCTTTCATATATATAACAATAACCCGTTAAACGTTTCTATTATTTTGTGTTTTCTATTACATGCAATTGGGTCTAATCATTACTGATACATAACACTTAAAAGCAGATGGCATTCCAGCAATGAGAAAATATGTATGTGAAAGGTTGTTCACTGCTGTATCATTTGTAATTGCAAAACATTGAAAAACCTCTAAAAATCCACAATATGAGACTGGTTGCATAATTGTGATATAGCTACCCATGGAGTTCTATGCTGCTGTAAAAATGATTAAGGATAAGATCTGTGGCCTTAAGTGGGAGTGATTTAAAGGACATATTGTTAAAGCAAGATGCTACCTTTTGTGTAGAATGAGGGGAGAGAAAAAAATATATGTATTTGCTCATTTGTGCAAAAAAAAAAGTGCTAGAAGGATAAGACAGAAACGAATGAAACTTAGTCACAGGAAGTGAGTGGGAGTGGGGTTGAAAGAGGAGAAGGAATGGGACGGAGTAACACGTCTCGGCTGCTGCTGCTGCTGAGTCGCTTCAGTTGTGTCTAACTCTGTGTGACCCCATGCAGCCCACCAGGCTCCCCCGTCCCTGGGATTCTCCAGGCAAGAACACTGGAGTGGGTTGCCATTTCCTTCTCCAATGAATGAAAGTGAAAATTGAAAGTGAAGTCGCTCAGTCCTGTCCAACTCTTAGCGACCACATGGACTGTAGCCCACCAGGCTCCTTTGTCCATGGGATTTGCCAGGCAAAAGCACTGGAGTGGGGTGCCATTGCCTTCTCCAACACGTCTCTAGTATACTTTTTTGTACACTTCTGGCTTTTGGAACCATGTTACTATTTCATGTGCTAAAAAAAGAGAAATAAAATCAACAGAGTTGGGGAAAAATCTTAAAATGAGATACAGGTGAAAACAAATGAACTGAACCATTTTTTCTGAAAGAAATGCAATGCCATACTGAAAGGAAGGGTCAGGGAGAGCCGAGCCCAGTGATTTTGGAACACAGTGTTTGGACGAAAGATAAAAAGAATCCTACTTGAGTCTTAAACTCTAGATAGCTTGTTTCTTTTTTGCAGGTGTATAGGTTAGCAATGCTGGAAATACTGGAATTGAGCAGATAAGTAAATACATTGTATATAATGGGAGCCAGGTTTCTCATTGACAGGGAAGGGAATCACATATAGGGAAAAAAGAAAGATCTAACAAACTCTGACATGTTGGATTGGAATTGGAGGTACAAGGGGTAGGGGTTATGTACGGAACCCCTCAGTACAATTCTTGCAAGGTTTTCTGTAAATCTGAAAGTAGGTCAAACTTGAAAAAATTAAAAGAAATTTAAATGGATGACTCGCTTGTGAGAGCTGAGACTGCGGCTTGAACGCAGTCCTTCAGGTCCCCAGTGAGGGGGTCTCTTTCTTATCGCACAACCTTCTCTTCCTTCTGGGTGAGGACCTAGGGAGAAACCTCAGGTGAAGGTCAACACAGGCAAATGGATTTCCCATCCCCCTGCTCATTCATTGGTGGGCAGGATCCCTGACATGTGCACAGAAGAGGAGCGGGCACCCTCTGTGGGGGCTGAGGCCACATCTCTAGGATCTTTTGTTGCTGCTGGAGCACTAGACCAGGAGGTGTCTGTCTGGGTCCCAGTGTGGACACAGGTAAGGGGGTGTGGCTCAGCCTTGGAGGGTTTTCTCTGCACACTCATCTTTCTCGCTTACCCATTGATCCTCCCTTCTTCCCTAAACATGTGCAGGAAGATTTTTTTCAATGTGATATATCCCTCCCCTTAGTAACTCTTTTCCCTTATCTTGGATAGGGCCATTCCTCTCATAGGCTTCCTTATTTCAAAATGTTGCTTCCCTAGAGTTTCAATAGTGATTCGACACAATGGCCAAAAAAAGAAAGGAATGAGTCTTTTCCCTCGTTAGCCATTCTTCCTCTTGTTCAGTAGCTAAGTTGTGTCAGACTCTTTGCGACCCACAAACTGCATCACGTCAGGCTTCCCTGTCCTTCACTATCTCCCCGAGTTTGTTCAAACTCATGTCCGTTGAATCAGTGATGTCAGTCAATCATCTCATCCTCTGTCACCCCCTTTTCCTCTTGCCTTTATTCTTTCCTAGCATCAGGGTCTTTTCCAATGAGTTGGCACCTCACATCAGGTGGCCACAGTATTGGAACTTCAGCTTCAGTCCTTCCAATGAATCTTCAGGGTTGATTTCCTTTAGGATTGACCGGTTTGATCTTGTTGCTGTCCAAGGGACGCTCAAGAGTTTTCTCCAGCTAGGAGTTTGTTAATATGTGTTCAGAGCACCTGAGTGATTGAGTTTGGCAACTGGGGTAAAAACTTCACTCCGCCTTTGGGACCTCCATTCTCCACCTGCAACGTGGGACATGACAATGATCCTGACCTTGCTGAGTGGTTCTGAGGATTAAAAGAGATAAAGCATATAGGTGTTTATTCTAGCATCAGTGAACGTTAAATGGTAGTACAATTTGATGGTAGGGATCTTGTGCAGTGGTGCAAAAGAGGAACCACTGAGAAGACCACATTGTTTTCCTGAACCCAAACTCATCTTCTCTGGAATTTCACTTAACCAGTCAGTGTGTTTGATAAATTTCATGGCCTTCTGAATAAATACGTGGGTTTAATCTGCTTGGCAAATATTCTTCCCCCAGTCTTTCCCACATGGTGTGTAACTGAGGCCTCCCTGCCCTGGCCTGGGGGTGTGTGTGTAGCTCAAACTTCCATCTTTCCTGGACACAGAACAGCACCGTGGTGGCGCAGTTTTCCAGAAAGCGTGTTCTTCCACTGCCTCTTCATAGTGAGTGTCGGACAACAGCAGTTTGCTGACGTGGAGGGAAGGTCGTCTGCTTTTTTAGCCCCATGCAGGTCACCCTTCAAATATGGCCTTTTGGAGTCTTATTACTGTAATAATAGGGAGATGAGCACAATCCAGGAGCTTCTCGAATAAGAACATTTCAGAACATCATTATTTGAGGGTACGAAAGCTTATTCTATGGGGAGGTAAAATCATCTGTAAAATCTGTTAAGTAGTTTCAACAGGACCTCTTATGCCAAAACTCCGCAACAACAATTCACTTTCCTTTACCAGCCTGTTTGTGTTGACCTAGTTCTCTCAGTTTCTTTATCTTGCACTTGTGTCTGGCTGCTGTTGTTGTGTGTGTGTGTGTGTGTGTGTGTGTGTGTGTGTGTGTGTGTGTGTGAGCGCGTGTCTGAACATTTTGGGGAGCGTCTTCAAATAGTATGTATTGGCCAGCGGGGCACACCCAACAGTTTTTGAGATACAATTCAAAGGAAATTGTAATTCACTCATTTAAATGTACAGTATTCAATGGCTTTAGTGTACTTACAGTGTTGTGCAACCGTTACCGTAATCAATTTCAAAACATTTTCAATCACCCAAAAGAAATCTTGTACCCTTTAGTGGTCACTCCTCGCAGTCTGCCCTGCCCTTACAACCCTAGGAAACCACTAAACAATTTCCTGTCTCTATAGATTTGCTTATTCTGGATATTTCAGATGAATGGAATTACGTAATATGTGCTCTTTTAAAATGGGCTTCTTTAACTTAGCAAGGTTTTGAAGTTCATCCATGCTGTAGCACAGAGGTCCCCAACCTCTGGGATTTAATGCCTGATGATCTGAGGTGGAACTGATGTAATAATAATAGAAATACAGTGCAATAGGTATCATGTGCTTGAATAATCCCCAAACCTCCCCCCACCTCTGGTCCATGGAAAAATTCCATGAAACTAGTTTCTGGTGCCAAAAAGGCTGGGGACTGCTGCTGTATCATGTATGAGTACTGCATTCTTCTTTAAGGCCAAGTAGTACTGGATATACTGCATTTTGTTCATTCATTCATCAGTTGAGAAACATGTGGGTTGTTTCCACTTTGGGGCTGTTAACACTTCTGTGAACATTGGTGGACAAGCTTTTGTGTATGTCTGTTTTCATTTCTCTTGAATGTGTATCTAAGAATGGAATTGCTGGGTCATATAGAAACTGTGTTTAACTTTTTGAGTAAAGGTCAGTTTATTTTTTCAAGGGATTGCCCATCTTACATTCCCATCAACAATGTATCAAGGTTGCAATTTCTTCACGCTGTCACCAACACATGTTAATGTCTATCTTTTTATTGTTGTCATTTAGTTGTTAAGTCATGTCCAACTTTTCTGCAATCCTGTGGACTCCACCAGGCGCCTCTGTGCATGAAATTTCCCAGGCAAGACTACTGGAGTGGGTTGCCATTTCCTTCTCCAGGAGATCTTCGCAATCCAGGGATCGAACTAAAGTCTCCTGCTTTGGCAGGAGAATTCTTTACCATTTGAGCCTCCAGGGAAGCCTGTCTTTTTAATTACAGATAACCTAATGAATGTGAAATGATATTTCATTGCGGTTTTGATTTGCATTTTTCTGTTGACTAATCATGTTGAGCATCTTTTTATGTGCTTATTGGTCATTTTTCTTTGGAGAAATGTATATTCAGCTCCTTGGCCCACTTTTAAATTGGATTATTTGTGCTTTATTGTTAAGTTGAAATAGTGTTTTAATATATATATTCTAGATACAGTTTGTCTCATCAAATATATAATTTGTAAGTATTTCCCCTGTTATGTGTGTTATCTTTTCACCTTCACAGCACATTTAGAGCACCTTTATAGTTACCCTTTGTAGTTTTACATTTTGATAAAGTCAAACTTACCTATTTTTTTTTTCTTTTATTACTTGTATTTTGGTTTCATATCTAACAAGGCTTTGCTTTGCTCAGGGTCGCAAGTATTTTTGCCTGTATTTTCTTCTAAGAGTTTTATAGCTTTAGCTCTTTCAGTTAAGTCTATGACATTTAAAACATTTTGATTTAATTTTTATATATGGAATGAGGAAGGATCCAACTAGGTTCTTTTGTACATGGATATCCCGTTGTCTCCATTTTTAAAATATAGAAATAGTTGTGTGCTGGTTGGTAAATTGTGTCCCCTCTTTTTGCTCTGACAATTCCCCTACTTCCTGGACATTCCCACNTGATCCCCCACCCCGCGAAATGGCCCGAGCCCCTGGGTCTCCAAGCAGCCGCGATGCGCAGCAGCACCCAGAGCTGCCGGGATTGGAAATCTGGCCCTCAACGCTAGTGATGTTACTTCTCTTTACCTCTCCAGGATCATCTTTTCCACCTGATTCGAGCAGTTTCACTCCCTTCCCCTCCCTCGTTTTTTCCTCTGTCTTTTCCACTTTCTATATATTCGATTTCTAGGTCATTGATTTTACTTCTCATCCCTCAATTCCCCCATTCGCTGTTATCTTTTTCTCCCCCGTCTGGACCACTTTTCAGTTCACTTTTCTCGATTGTGCTCCCTCTCTCTTCCCTTAATTCATGTCTCTTTTTCCCCCTCTCTGACTCTGCGTCTCTCCCCCTCTTCCTCATTTCTCGTTCTTTCTTTTCTTTTTTTCCCGTCCCTCTCGTTCATCCTAATCTATTTCCTTCGCCGATTTCTTGGTCTGTCTCTCAGGTCCTCCGCGTGTGTTTTCTCTGCTGTTCCTCTCTAGTATTCGTCCCCTCCCCCCGTGGATCTGCCTTGCCGGCGGCGCCCCCTTCTCATCCATCTTGGGAGATGAATATGTCGCTTTATTAGATGCCGAGGCCAGAGCTGGGTGATGGGGCTCGGCCAGCCTAGCGCATTTTCTTCATGCATATTGACGAGATGGTAATGAGCGCGTTTGCATTGTTGCGTGGAGATGCTGCGTTTCTTGCCGCAGTTCGGAGCCGGCGAGGGTGTCACGGGCCCGAGTGACCGCACTGGGCACCTGGCCTGATGGCCTCAGCTGGCCCTCAGCGGGTTCACGGTGCTCAGGGCCCGGGGAAGGAAGTGACCTCGGCGAGGGCCCGGGCGGGCCACCGCCTCCTTGGGCTCCTCCCCAAAGGCTGTCTGCTCTCCCCTCATTAAAGCCTCGTTATGGGAACCCCCGCCTGGCTCGCGACGGTTCTTTAGGCGCCCCCAGCCCAGGGGCCTTGGACCTCCCTCCCCTGTTGTTTTGAGGCCTGGGATGGAGCGCCACCAGGAAATTAGTGCCTGACAACAGCGTCTAATGGCAATAAATTGTTTGCGATTCCGAGCGACACGTCGCGGGATCAAACACAGCCGCATTGTGTACGGTACCCGGCTCGCTCCTCGTTAATCTTGCAGTGCGCAGTGGCCGCGCTTGGCCAGGGAAGGTTGCGCTCAGGCCCTGGCCTCTCAGCCTACCTGGAGGACCAGTCTTTTAGAGGGGGTTGCCCTTTCCCGAGAAGGTCTGCAAAGCTCAGGACCAGGACCCAGGCTCGCCTCTCCAAGAGGTGGTTTCTGAACGTCAGGATCTCCAAGAGCACAAACTCTGAAATGAGCTAAGCGGAACCGACATACTCTTTGCTGGAAATTCAGAAGAGTGTGAAGCCCCCATTCTAGACACAGTGGAGTGGGGGTTCTTTGGACATTAGACTTTTGCATTAGTCACCCCACCACCACCATTCTCTTCCAACTTCATACTGGGAAAGTTGAGAGGTTTTGGTTTACAAGCAAAAAAAGTCAAGATTTGGCCTTGTCTGGAATTGTGTTGGATCTTGTCCCCCAAACTTCAAGCCCTCCCTACCACCTCTACTATTATTTGCTTAATATTTTTCCTTTCGTTGACTCAAGTTAAATATTTAAATACATGTTTTTAGAAAGAAAACTTGATATCACTACTGTAAATGGAAAAGTGGCTACCACTTACCATAAAAGTAAATTGTAAAAGATCAACACAAGTAAAACCAAGCTATGTTAATACATTTTAGCCATGATTGCTTGCTTGGGAATGACCTCTAGAGGTCCAGCTGTGTGTGTGTGTGTGTGTGTGTGTATTAGCAAGTATTGTTTTTCAGTTGCTCATTCATGTCTGACTTGCGACCCGTGAACTGCAGCACATCATGCTTCCCTGTCCTTCACCATCTCCCAGAGCTTGCTCAAACTCATGTCTATTGAGTCGGTGATGCCATCTAGCCATTTTGTCCTCTCTTGTCCCCTTTAGCAAGTGTTGGGAATGTCAAATACTGAATCTTTCTAGAAGATGAGAGAATTGAAAAGGAAATGTTTCTCACTATTTAATAATGTTAGCTAATTTTCTGTCTCCACACTACCTACTATTATGTTCAGGATCCTAAAAGCTGCATTGGTTTAGGGTTTACAAAAGTCTGTTGAAGAGTATGTAAAAAATTCAAGATAAAAGAATAACATGTTGAGTTATTATTAATTACCAAATAATTTTGTTAAGCATAGTCACACAAAATCACATTTAATTCTCACAATAGACCTATGAGAAAGAGACTAGTTTAGGGTGGCCACGTCTGGTTGTGCAGGATGCTTACTGAACAAGGGCACCTAACTGAANACTCTGCTTGTTTAACTTATATGCGGAGTACATCATGTGAAATGTCATACTGAATGACTGTCTCTTATACACATCTGACTAGTTTAGGGTGGCCACGTCTGGTTGTGCAGGATGCTTACTGAACAAGGGCACCTAACTGAAAAATTAAGAGGCTCTGAAGTCCAGTCTTTCTGTGCTCAGGGCTACACTCAAGGAAAAGCAGATTTCTCCAATCTGTACAAAGTTGGGATATGACCTAGCCTTAGAGAAGGGGAAACAAGACTTAGAGAGCTTGGCAAAGCCCCATCTAATATTTATCCCTCCTCTGGGAGGAAGATCAGGGCCTTTGGGTGACTGGGGGAGGTGGTGTAAGGGTCTGGGGGGAGGTTACTGGAAGACTAGTTCCTGGTTTGACCAAAGGTAAAGGCAATGGGCCTGCCAATGCAGGAGATGCAAGAGACTTGGGTTCGATCCCTGGGTCGGGAATATCCCCCTGGAGTAGGAAATGGCAATGCACTCTGGAATTCTTGCCTGAAGAATCCCCATGGATAGAGAAGCATAGGGGGAGGGGGCTACAATCCATGGGGTCGCAAAGAGTTGAACATGACTGAGCGCGTGCACATACACACACGCAAAGACACACAGAAAAAGACAACAGGACTGCTGTTGTTCCCTTCGCCTTGAGCCTCACACTTCTTGCAAATATTTGGAGAGGACTTGGGAAAAATACAGCAGATCGAATGTACATTATCTCAGCTAGCAACCAGGTTGGGGCAGGGGGAGAAGATGTTCTTGGTTTGCTTGACCTAACCATGGGTGTTTCGACTGTTCCTTGCCTTTTTTTGGTTCAGTTTACCTGCATGAGTTTGTAGCCCAGAGTCCTGCTTTGTTGCCATCCATACTGTTAAGAAGTTTCAGATTCTTAAGGGCAAACAGGAATTGCATTGCATCAGAGATTGAGAATTAGGGTGACCTCTGGAGAAGGGAATGGCTACCCACTCCAGTATTTTTGCCTGGGAAATCCCAAGGACAGAGGAGCATGCCAGGATACAGTCCATGGGGTCGCAAAGAGTTGGACAAGATTGAGTGACTAACACTTTTTTCTGGTCATAGACATCTTTGGGGGGAAATTTTGTCTCCGTAGAATCTTTTTTCTTTTTTTAAGTTGAATTGCTTGCCAATACTTGCTAATTAGGTGATTTTATTTAAAAGTCTAGATTTCAGGTTGTTAGAAAAACCAGACGGCTAAGAAATCAAGACTGTCTTTAGTGAGATCATAGCAACTACCCATGTATATGGACACCCATTTGCTCCAGTTTGCTCTGTTGCCTGCAGGCAGCTGAGTGATAGCACTTCTTTGCGTCCTTAGTTGAGAGAATGGAAGCCCTTGCAGTAGATGCTGCTCCTCCACTGAATGGCACAGAGTGTGATCTGGGCAAGGTGTCGTAAGAGCTTCTTTCCTTTTCTCTCTACCACACTCCTGGTTAGCTGGGTAGCTGCTTTTCCAGCTAATCAGGTGGAAGGCAGGTTTCCAGGAGGCGAAGAAGTGAATAGGCCAATTCTAAAGCTTCTGGGAAGGGAATAGACAGACTGGTCCCTAAACAGCCATTTGTGGGATGCCTGCACCCCTTTGCTTTCCCATCCTTAGCATCAGCCCCATTCCCCCCCTTTTTTATTTGGCTGCAATGGGTCTTAGTTGTTGTTGAATGGGGGATGGGAATCTAGTTCCCTGACCAGGGATTGAACCTAGGCCCCCTGCATTGGGAGGGTAGAGTCTTAACCATTAGACTACCAGGGAAATCCTGTGCATCAACCCTTTCTTGATTCCCATTAGCTGTCTTAAAAATGTCAAGCCACAAAGCCTACTTCCTCCCTTCTTTTCTCCCTCTCCCTTTCTCCTTGCAACAAACATTTATTGAATGGCTTCCTCAAGCTAGGAACTGTGCTAAGTTCTGGGAAACATGAGCTGGACAGGCCAGGACCCTGTTCTCATGGAGCTTACATTTTAGTGGGACAATCAAATACCAATGAGGAAAACAAGGAGGACAAATTAAGATGTGTTAAGTTCTACAAAACAGCACAAACAGTAATACAGGGTGTACTGAGTTGGATGATGTCTTCCTCCGATTCATGTCTTTCCCAGAACCTAAGAACCCAAGCTTATTTGGAAATAGGGCCCTTGAAGATGCAATGAATTGAGATGAAACTTAGATTGGAGTTTCATCTCCTATTGGAGCAGAGTGGGCTTGAAATCCAGTAAGACCAGTGTCACTGTAAGAAGGGGAGAAAAGACACAGAGACAGACACAGAAGGGAACAGGTGATGTGAAGACAGAGGCGAAAATTGGAGTGATGCATCTATAAACCAAGGAATGCCCCAAATTGCTGACAATCACCAGAAGCTAGAAAGAGGCAAGAAAGAATTCTCCCCTAGGGCCTTTTGAGAGAGCATAGCCCTGTCAACACCTTGATTTCAGACATCTAGTCTTCAGAACCATAAATGTCTGTAGTTTCAAGCCATCGAGTTTGTGGTAATTTGTTACAGCAACCCTAAAAAACTAATGTACAGAGGGATAAGAGAGCTGTTACTTTAGATAGCACCATCACAGATCTGTAAGGAGGAGATGATGTTTTAGCTGAGATGGAGTCAGTCGTGAAATTCTTGGAGAAGTGTGTTTTAAAGCTGCTCAGTCCAATACGGTAGCTGCTAGCCACATGTGACCACAGCACACTTGAAATGCAGCTGGTCCAAATTGAGATAAGCTGAAAGAGTGAAACACCCACCAGATTTCAAAGACTTAGTATGAAAAGAAAAGAATGTAAACCATTTCATTCATTTTTTAATATTGATGGCACATTGAAACAATATTTTGGATAACTCGAGTTAAATAAAGAATATTATTAAAATTAATTTCACCTGCTTCTTTTACCATTCTTAATGTGGGCAGTAGGAGATTTTGAATTACATTTGTGACTCACATTGCATTTCTATTGCGTGGTGTTGTTCTAGAGGTAAGAACAGCATGTGCAAAGGCCCTGGGGCAGGGAGGAGTGGTTCACTACTCAGCTTGCATGTTGATATTTATTTGGTGATGTTGCTAGGCATGGGGAGCTGATCTGAGAAGCCCTGTGGAACTTATAAAAAGTAAATATGTCTTTGTTCCTTCTTAGTGGAAAGGGTGGCCACGAAGTTCAGTCCTTCAACCTGAAATGGTGCCTCCTTTCTATTTGCCAACACCCTTAGACACAAATTTTGCCATCCTTTCTGCTTGGTACATTCATCTCATCCTCTCCCTATGCTTGTTAACATGAGGACTTACAACGAAGCCTAACTCCTGGTGCCGAGGCCCTGGGGTGATACATAAGCAGAGTCCGCCCTCCCCAAACCCACAGCTTGCAAAGTGAACGTCAAAGACCATATTAGTCCACTTATGAAGCTAGAATTTTGTTCTTTCAAGACAGAGGTCGCAAAAGGATACTCTGGACAGTGGGGTGTTGCCTCTGAGACGAGACTATAAAAAGACTATGGCTTCTGTCTCGGGCACTTCTGACTGTCTGTCTTTGAGATTACCAGCTGCCGTGTTGTGAAAACGCTCAGACCGCTGTTGAAGGGGTCCACCTGGCAAGGAACAAGGCTTTCTGACCACCAAGTGGGTGAGCTTGAATGTGGATTCTCCAGTCCCTGCTGGGTCTTCAGGGGACTATAGCCCAGGCTAACCACTTGAGTGTAACCCATAAGAAATCCCGAGCCAGCTGCACCTGGAGTCTGACTCATGAAACTGTGAAATATTATATGTTTGTTGTTTGAAGCTAAATGTTGGCAAACTACAGGTGGGTAGGCTGCCTGTTTCTATAAATAAAGTTTTATTAGAACACAAGAATGCCCATTGTTTGTGGTTGCTTTCAGACTCCACGGCAGAACCTGTTGAGTAGTTGCAGTGAACGTCATACAACCCACAAGCCTGAAGTATTTACTATTTGGCTCTTTAAGGAAAAGTTTATTGATTCCTATTTTAAGATGCTGTGTTGTAGAATAATTGTTATACAACAATAACTAACTGATACAATGACTTTAGGATCTGGAACAATGGGCCTAACATGGCTTGTATGTTATAGGTTAAGGCTTCTGCTTTCAGTTTAGCTTCATGTAGTAGGTGTTGCATCAAGGAGTACGTCAAGGCTGTATATTGTCACCCTGCTTGTTTAACTTATATGCAGAGTCCATTGTGTGAAATGCTGGGCTGGATGAAGCACAAGCTGGAGTCAAGATTGCTGGGAGAAATATCATTAACCTCAGATATGCAGATGACACCACTCTTATGGAAGAAAGCAAAGAGGAACTAAAGAGCCTCTAGATGAAGATGAAAGAGGAGAGTGAAAAAGCTGGCTTAAAACTCAACATTCAGAAAACTAAGACCATGGCATCTAGTCCCATCACTTCATGGCAAACAGATGGGGAAACAATGGAAATAGTAAATAAACTTTATTTTCTTGAGCTCCACAATCACTGCAGATGGTGACTGCAGCTGTGAAATTAAAGGACGCTCACTCCTTGGAAGAAAAGCTATGACCAACCTAGACAGCATATTAAGAAGCAGAGACATTACTTTGCTAACAAAGGTCCATTTAGTCAAAGCTATGTTTTTTCCAGTAGTCATGTATGGATGTGAGAGTTGGACTATAAAGAAGGCTGAGAGCCAAAGAATTGATGCGTTTGAACTGTGGTGTTGGAGAAGACTCTTGAGAGTCCCTTGGACAGCAAGGAGATCAAGCCAGTCAATCCTAAAGGAAATCAATCCTGAATATTCATTGGAAGGACTGATGTTGAAGCTGAAGTTCCAATACTTGGCCACCTGATTTGAAGAGCATCAGGTGGCCTCAGAAAGATTGAAGGCAGGAGGAGAAGGGGATAACAGAGGACAACATGGTTGAATGGCATCACCAACTCAATGGACATGAGTTTGAGCAAGCTCTGGGAGTGGTAAAAGACAGGGAAGCCTGGCGTGCTGCAGTCCATGGGGTCCCAAAGAGTTGGACAAGACTGAGCAACTGAAACTAAACTAGTATGTTAATGATGTTAAATGTGAACTGAGCATTTACTGTGTGCTGGGCCCAGTCTCAATCATATTCCAGAATGCTGCACTCATTCCTTTACCTATGGTCCCCTCAGACACTTCTGCAGTTGATGACATTCTGTAGGTATGACAAGTGTCTGTGGATGTAAATTGCCTTTTAGGGATTGGAATTAGCAGGACACACAATGGAAGACTCTGTAATCATGGGGTGGTGAGCAGAGAGCAAACATGTTCAGCGGCTAAGTACGTTTGTTGGTTGTTAAACTCCAGAAATATTCCTATCACCTTTTCCTGAGCCTCTCAGGGCTCTCCTGCTGCCGCAGCAGCCCACTGGCCCCTTCCCTCTCCCACCATCTCCCCGACCCTTGGCCCAATGATCCAGCAACCAAAGGGCATAAGGCAGGCACAGCGGGGGCCTTCCAAGTCTTTAGGGTCTACCCTGACTGGTCGGGCTTCCCAGGTGGCGCTAGTGGTCAAGAACTCACTTGCCAATACAGGAGACGCAGGAGACAGGATTCGATCCCTGGGTAGGGAAGATCCCCTGGAGGAGGGCAGGGCAACACACTCTAGTATTCTTGCCTGGAGAATCCCATGGACAGAAGAGCCTTGGGGCTATGGTCCATGGGGTCCCAAGGAGTCAGACAGGACTGAAGTGACTTAGTGTGCAAGCACACTGATTGGTCAATTCCCATGTCATGCCGATGGTAGCATATTTAATGTCACCCAAAGACAAAACCCCAACTGCCAGCCACTACTCCACCTTGATCTTGGCTTGTGGAAGAAGAAGGCCCATCACCACTGCTCTCCAAGGCCAGACCTCAAGCTGGTCCAGAAGAGACACTCAGCAAAGCTGACAGAATTCACAGGTGTCTACTGAACATTTGCCCCTTTACGGGATTAACAGGGGAGAGGATGCAAAGAACAATAAGACATGGGAGGGTCTATAGCCAGACCTTCTGCTCATAATCAAACCCCACTTCTGACCTCAGGCAAGCGACTCAGTTCTCTGTGCTTAAGTTTCCTCTTCTGTGACAATAATGGTTCCTATATCATGGCATTTTTATTAAAGAGAAGTAATTATTTTCTCTTTTATTAAAGAGGAAGTAATATTATTACATATATATATATATGGTTTCCCCAATGGCTCACTTCCCTAGTTGCTCAGCAGATAAACAATCTGCTTGCAGTCCAGGAGACACAGGATACATGAGTTTGATGCCTGGGTTGGGAAGATCCCCTAGAGGAAGGTGGCAACCTGCTCCAATATTCTTGCCTGCAAATCCCATGGACAGAGGAGCTTGGGAGGCTACAGTCCAAAAGGGATGCAAAGAGTCAGACATGACTGAGTGACTAAGCACAGAAGCACACACACACACACACACACACGCATGTATGTATACATTCCCTTCTCCTGGGAATCTTCCCAATCTAGGGATCAAATCCAGGTCTCCCGCATTCAGGTGGATTCTTTACCAGCTGAGTCATTAGAGAAGCCCAGTATATATATACATACATATATAATTACAATAGGTATGTGTGTGTTAGTCGCTCAGTCATGTCCAGCTTTTTGCAGCCTCATGAATTGTAACCCACCAGGCTCCTCTGTCCATGGGATTCTCCAGGCAAGAATACTGGGGTGGATTGCCATGCTCTCCTCCAGGGGACCTTCCTGACCCAGGAATTGAAGCCTAGTCTCCCCCAGTGAAGGCAGATTCTTTACTGTCTGAGCCACCAGGGAAGCCCCACTATATGTGTATATATATTGCATGTCAATATATTATACCTCTATAATACTGTCTGAGCTACCAGGGAAGTCCCAAAATATATATATATTGCATGTCAATATATTATACCTCTATAATATAATCATATATAATTTAATAATACAAAGATAGCACTAACACAAGTGCTAAGAATAATACCTGTACTTAGTAAATACTCAGCAAATGTTAGAGAAAGAGTCTAGGGGCCAGAAGAATAAACTCAGAGCGGGTCTTGACAATGGCAAGATGTTCATTCAGCCAGTGTGTACTGAGGATTCACGAACTTTCCACGCAAGGGCTGGTTTCCTGGGCATATGACCTGTGCCCAGTGACCCATGCATGCTTAAAAGCACCCTGGACTTGGTTTAATGCTCTGCTGCCACCATCTCAAGATTCTTAAGTACTTTTTGAACAAGGGGTTCACATTTTCATTTTGCACTGAGCCCCAAGATTATGTAAGGATCTTGCACACAGCAGTGGGTGAGGCTCAATTCTGTTCCTTGAAAGTTTTGCATGCCTGCTATGTGGGTGGATGGACCCAAAGTAATCACATCACAGAGCTATACACATCCTGGGGGAACGTCAGACCTGCGCATGTGCACCCACGCATCTATGATGGGGGAGAATGGCCCAGAAGACCTGTTTGAAGCTACAAAGAGAACACAGCAAAGGCCAAGCCTGCCTGATTCCACCATGGCAACCCCGAGAGGAACTGCGACTGGGAAACCAGGTCCCATACATAATGCCTCTGTTCAGGGAATTCTGCTTGGATTTATTTTCTGCAAGAGGAAAAGGGTCTTGAATTCTGAAATATTTTTGAAACCTTTGGAAAATCCCACTTAAATCACTGATGACAGTTTGACATTTTTCCAGCTGTTTGGAAGCAACAGACAAGTCGAGTCGCTCGGCAGGGCACAGGCTGGCATGCTGGGAGGTGTGTGGGTTCTAAACTCCCTCCTCGTTCCTGGCTCCTCTAGGCTTTTAGGAAAAAGGGAAAGGAAAAAAGAGAGAAAACTGAAACCCAGACTCTTTCAGGGTTTGTGCCCACTTGCACCATCTGCATTTAGGGGGTTTATCCTGAAAGTGAAATCTTAATTGGGCAACTATGTCTTTCCTCCTTTTCCACATCAGTGGACTCACCTCCTTCTTGCCAGCAAAGATTCCAGTAGCTTGTCTTTCCCTCATTAAATTCACATCTTGGTCGGTAGGATTGTTTTCTTGGCTCATCGGGTGCCACTGATGGGTCCTTAATTTTTTTTTTTCGTGGTCTGCCACAGGCAATCAAGATGTGGGTATGGATTATAACTCAGGTTCCATCTTCAGCTAGATCCATTGCATAAGAGCATGTGCTCAAATCTTAGCTTTGCCGCTCACTCTCGGGGACCTCTGGGAAGTTACTTGGCCTCTCTGTGCCTCAATTTTTCCCATCTGTAAAATGCCCAGAGGAAGATTAAATGACTTAATACATATGAAGTACTTAGAACCCATAGTTAAGTGTTTTGATATATAAGTATACGTGTATAACATTTTAAAGACATCTTTCCTACATATTATTATGTATGGATATACTATTGTCTCCATCATCATATGTCTATCCATTAAAAACACAGGTATATAATGTTTTTTACATCCAGGTGTAGTTTTAAGCCCTCTCCAAGAATTACCTCACTCAAACCTCAAAATGACAGTAGGAACTGATGTGTCCCTCATTTTAAAGATTAAGGAAACTGGGGCACAGAATCGTTAAGTAACCTGCCTGAGGCCACACAGCTAGAACCAAGAGACACTCAGGCTTTTAGCGCTATGTTTACCATCCCCCCCCCCCAACCCTTACCCTTTGGGATCTGCTTATACATACAACTCACACTTTGCTAAACATTTAGGATT
The DNA here is from genome assembly GCA_006410875.1 of Neotragus pygmaeus. Lineage (NCBI taxonomy): Eukaryota > Metazoa > Chordata > Mammalia > Artiodactyla > Bovidae > Neotragus > Neotragus pygmaeus. The sequence goes on from SJYV01019083.1 coordinate 161,901, forward strand.
TTTCGTTTTTCCATAACGTCTTCAACTTCTTATTGAAGAATAACTGACTTGAAACGCATGTACCCTAACTGTAAGAATGCATTTATTTCCACAAAGTGAAAACACTCATGTAAACACGTAAGTATCCACACCAGAAAATGGAAGATGGTGGTCCCCCAGGCACCCCCTGGGTCTTCTGGTCACTGCATTCCCACTCCCTGCTGGACTAGCCTGACTTCCAACAGCAGAGATTAGTTTTGTCCAGTTTTATGCTTCATGCAAACAAAATCATGCAACATGTATTCTTTTGACTCTGGCCTGTTTTGCTCAATATTATGTTTATAAGATTCATGCATATTGTTGCTTGTGGTTGTAGATTATTTATTCTCATACTTCACGGGATCTCATTTATAATTTATCTATCTGCTTCCCTGGTGGCTCAGAGGTTAAAGCATCAGCCTCCAATGCGGGAGAACTGGGTTCGATCGCTGGGTTGGAAAGATCCCCTGGAGAAGGGAATGGCAACCCACTCCAGTATTCTTGCCTGGAGAATCCCATGAACTGAGGAGCCTGGTGGGTTGCAGTCCACGGGGTCACAAAGAGTCGAACATGACTGAGTGACTTTACTTACTTATCTACTGTTGATGGGCATTTGGGTCATTTTCAGGAACGGTGCTGCTAGGAACATTCATGCCTTTTTTTTTTTTTTTTTGATGTGGGCCATTTTTTAAAAGTCTTTAGAATTTGTTACAATGTTGGTTTTGTTGTATGTATTGATATTTTCACTGGGAGGCATGTGGGATCTTAGCTCCCAACCAGGGATAGAACCCGCACCCCTTGCATTAGAAGGTGGAGTCTTAACCACTGGACCACCAGGGAAGCCCCTGGCACACGCCTTTGGGTGGACATATATATGCATTTCTGTCACGTATACACCTAGGAATAGGGTGTAGGATGGGCATATATTCAGCTTCAGTAGATAGTGCTAAACATTTTGCCAAAGTTTTTTTCAGGATGCCCTGTGGTGGTGATGATGGTGGGGAATGAGATCAGGGGTTGGATATTTTGCAAATGATTTCCCTTTCTGACCATTGAGTGGAAATGAAATGTGACATTTGGACCTAGTGGCAGGCAGAGTCTCATCAAGGCATGCCAGGGGCTTATTTATGGGGTTTTGTTAAACATCCCACCTTTCTTTAATTTCTGCAGGATATCCTCTTCCTGTAAAGTTGGCCAAAAGGGCAAACCACGCAGGACTCGTGATGGGGCTGTTGGAGCTGAAAGGCGGGGTATCAGTGGGGTTGACGGTGACACTGTTCCTGGGCGGGTGTGAGTCAGGCATGGAGCCCCTCTCACCCTCTGAGCCCACAGAGCTAATGTGATGGAGTGACCCCTCTGCTCACGGCCAAACATCGACTAAGTTCTCTCTGCATGCCCTCCCCTGAGCTGGACATCAGGGACACAGTGGTATACGAGGTCAGCTGGATTCCTGTCCTCTCTGACCTTACCTTCTTCTGGGGAATGCAGACACAAACATGGACCCAAACCAATTGACACAAATATATTCAGAGCATGGTAAGAAAATGAAAAAAATAAATAAAACAAGAGATGAGAAAGCAAGAAATCAGAAAGAGGGGTGGCACTGGAGACAGCCCAGGGAAAAGACACCAGGCATCAGCTTAGAAATACCTTAATATTTAGAAATACCTCAATATTTACAAATACTGAGCAGGGCCAGCCTCGTGGGTATGCAGATCTGTGCCGCTGCTCTGATCCTCTGCTCTTCCTGTCCTTAATTTTTTTTTTTTTTTGGATCAAGCCTCATGATATGTGGGATCTTCGTTCCCCAACCAGGGATCAAACCCTTGCTCCTTGCACTGGAAGCTTGGAGTCTTAACCACAGTACTGCCAGGGAAGTCCCCCCCAATTAATAATTTTTGAACAAGGAGCCTGAGTTTTCATTTTGTCCTGGGCCCTGTGGATCATGCAGCTGGTGCTCCCAGGTTGTTGGGGTGAGGGACAAAGATACTGCATGTAAAACATCCCAAGGGCTGAGCCTGGAGGACCCTTCAGTTTCTCCTTGCTCTTCTCCTTTCCCCTCATTTCTCTGCATCTTACAAGCTCTGAACCTGGCACTGAGGCTTCGGGGAGAGCAAATTCGGACTCAAATGGGGCAGTTGCTTTTGATGTGGGCTTTTCAGGGTTTAGAAATCCTGCAGTTCCTGTCCCTGGAGGCCCTGGGTGATTAATGATAAAGGGGCTTTCTCCATTGTGTAAGCCAGAAGGAAGGAAGGAAGAGCTCTTGAAAAGCAGAGAGTGTCCAAGTGCTAGGCCCTTGGACTTCCAGGCCTCTGGGGAGGGAGGTGGAGCCCTTCAGCAGAGGATCTGTCCCGGGTAGCTCGGGGAGCCGGATGGGCTGGTGACCCGAGTCGGATCATTGGGCTGTGACCCCGGGCCATCTCTGTTGTGCTTTGATAATCCAGCTATGGCCTCAAGTCCAGCTGAGGCTCGGAGAGTCGCTGCTGAGGATTTGAGACTCTGGCAGAATCCAAACCCTGGCCTGGTCCTCTAGAATGTTCCTAGTGTCCTGGGAGACCCTCAGTCCCAGTCACACTGTCAGGCAGGGTCTGGGGCCCCTCAGGGTCTGAGAGGAACCCCACCTCTGCTGTTATGAGCCTTTCCATCATTTCAAAGGGAAAAAAAATGTCAAGGTGAGGTTCCAGAAGATCGTGGTTTGCTAGAGACATTTGCCACCAACAAAAGAATTCGTCTGAAAAACACACACAGAATATCACGCAGGGTGATCATGTGAGATGGGACTTTTATATTCTCACTCACATTTATATTTATAGTTAGTTAACTAATTGATGGGGGAACAAACAGGCTCATACGGATACACAGCTCAACTTACCCATCCCCCTGGGGCATGATTCTTAGGCAGGGTCTCTGCGGTTCCTCTGAGGGTCCCAGGGGCTGAGTCCCAGTAGTAACCTGCTCCCTGTTGCACCTCTCATGGCTTGCCTCCCTTCCCTGCCTCGCTTTGCTCCCACCTTATTGTGCTTCTGGGATCAGCCCCCTAATAGACTCCCTGCACCCCAGTTCTTTTCACCCCAGTTCTTTTCTCAGTCTATGCTTTTAAGCTCCAGATTAGGACAGTGCCTCAGCAACTCGGATCTAGCATGTCAGTCCCAGAACCCTTGAACATCCTCTAGATTGTGGTTATTTATTTATTTACTTATTTTTGGCTGCACTGGGTCTTTCTCGCTTTCACATGGACTTTCTCTAATCTAATGAGCAGGGCTATTCTTCACCATGACACTCAGGCTTCTCACTGTGGTGACTTCTCTTGCTTCAGAGCACAGGCTCTAGGCATGCGGGATTCAGAAGTTGCAGTGTGCAGGCTCAGTCGTTGTGGTACATGGGCTTAGTTGCCCTGTGGCATGTGGGATCTTCCTGGACCATGGGTCAAACTTGTGTCCCCTGCACAGGCAGGTGGATTCTTATCCACTGTGCCACCAAAGAAGTCCATTCTCCAGATTCTAACTACATTTCAAAGTATTGACACCTTGTTCTGTGACCTTAGGTAAATTACTCTGTCAGGGGCCCAGATATTTCACCCAAATATTAAGTGAAACAGCATTAAGCTAATATGGCATCACTGACTCGATAGGCGTGAGTCTGAGTGAACTCTGGGGGTTGGTGATGGACAGGGAGGCCTGGTATGCTGCGATTCATGGGGTCTCAAAGAGTCGGACACCAGTGAGTGACTGAACTGAACTGAACTGAATAATATCCATATCTCTACTTTTCCAATATGGTTATGGACATCAAGTGCCCTCAGGAATGGTGGTGATCCCCGAGTAGAGGGATTAGAGTGCTATCAGTTTTCTTTGTTCTTTTTCTTATTTTCCAATTTTTGTGCAAGTTACATGTAAATGTTTTGATATCTGAGAAAATCAATATAGGCAATTGGAAAATGAATTTGAGTTCAGTTCAGTCTCTCAGTCGTGTCCAACTCTTTGCAACCCCATGAACTACAGCATGCCAGTCTTCCCTGTCCATTACCAACTCCCGGAGCTTGCTCAAACTCATGTCCATTGAGTCAGTGATGCCATCTTAACTTCTCATTCTCTGTCATCCCCTTCTCCTCCTACTTTTAACTTTTCCCAGCATCAGGGTCTTTTCCAATGAGTCAGTTCTTTGCCTCAGATGGCCAAAGTATCGGAGCTTCAGCTTTAGCATCAGTCTTTCCAATGAATATTCAGGACTGATTTCCTTTAGGATTGACTGGTTTGATCTCCTTGAAGTCCAAGGAACTCTCAAGAGTCTTCTCCAACACCACAGTTCAAAAACATCAGTTCTTTGGTGCTCAGCTTTTTTTATGGTCCAGCTCTCACATCCATACATAACTACTGGAAAAACCATAGCTTTGACTAGATGGACCTTTGTTTACAAAGTAATGTCTCTGCTTTTTAACATGCTGTCTAGGTTGGTCATCGATTTTCTTCCAAGGAGCAAGCATCTTTTAATTTCATGGCTGCAATCACCATCTGCAGGGATTCTGGAGCCCAGGAAAATAAAGTCTCTCACTCTTTCCATTTGCCATGAAGTGATGGGACTGGATGTCATGATCTTAGTTTTCTGAATGTTGAGTTTTAAGCCAGCCTTTTCACTCTCCTCTTTCACTTTCATCAAGAGGCTCTTTAGTTCCTCTTGCTTTCTGCCATAAGAGTGGTATCATCTGCATGTCTGAGGTTATTGATATTTCTCCTGGCAATCTTGATTCTGGAAAATGAAGAGAGCTTCTGAAGACTGAAGAACATTAGGTAAGAGGAAAGAAGAGGTTAGAGAGAGTGGAATTTGAGGCAAGCGTCTGTCATTTGGGGCTCTGGGTCCAGGAATTGATGACAAACATCAGTATTTTTTGAGGGCAACATGGAGCCCATGGTCTCAGGTGGGTCATGGAAGCCTGGGCTGGGGTCTAGAGTGGGAGACTCCTTTTCAGAGCCTTGAATGAGGGAGAAGGGGCTGATGCTGAACTTAGCATCCAAATTGGAGCAGGATGGTGGGACGACAGCAGGAGTGTGGGGAGAGGGGATGAGAAGGAGTTGTGGGAAGCGGGGGGGAACCCAGCCCTGAGGGATGGATCAGGGCAGAGCAGAGACCCTAAGGCAGATATTCACACCAAAGGACAGCTTGGATTCACTCGGATTTTCCCTCACATGATTTGTAAAAGAAGAAAGAGAAAGAAGCTGTAATATGTCCAGAACTCCAAGTGTCTTGAGCACCCCATTTCCTGATTTAAGCCAGCCCTCTGCTGGACTTCTTGATCTGTGAGGATGGGCATCTCTGTCTTAGTTGTTGCCACAGACCTAGAGTATCTGAAAACTAGTATTATTCAACTGTGCTGCATGCTATGTCGCTTCAGTTGTGTCTAACTCTGTGCGACCCTATGGACTGTAGCCCGCCAGGCTCCTCTGTCCATGGGATTCTCCAGGCAAGAACACTGGAGTGGGTTGCCAAGCCCCCCACCAGGGGATCTTCCCGACCCAGGGATTGAACCTGGGTTTCTTGTGTCTCCTGCACTGGCAGATGGGATCTTTACCAGTAGCACCACCTGGGAAGCCCATGTTATTCAACTGGTTTAATCCAAAATATAAGCTGGGGACTCTTTGTGGCTTAGTCTTACCTCAGTGTGGGATTTAGAGAAACAGGGCCCCAAATAAAAAATACACAGGATTTAAAAACGATTCTAATTGTATTTGTGACTCATGGGACACTTGCATGTGGATTTAATTCATAATCTAGAGCCACGCCTCCTGCAGCGACACCCCTCTTCCCCTCTTCTCTGGTCCTCACACATCCTGAGGCCACTGCAGAGATGCCAGCTCTCCAGATGCCCCCAAGTCTGTTCCTCATCTGTAGCCTCTGTGGCATTTCCTCTTCCTCCTTCCCACATGTCACGCTGCATGGCCTCACTGCCAGATGTCCCTGGGATGTCTGCTCTGGCCAAAAGAACATGCTAGAAGGGTTGGCGAACACATGAGCTCTTTGCTCAGAGTCCTTCCTCATTTTTTCAGAGAGGGACTCGTGCTGAGATCAGTGATCACAGGCACAGATGAAGGAGGACTTGGCTAACCGAAGCATCTGGGTTTGGATCCTGGATCTTCTCGTTCGCCACGTGACGTTATGCAAGTGATGAAGCCATTTGGAAAGTCAGCTTCCTTGTGAGCAAAACAGGGAAGTAACCTACTTACTTTAGAGAGTCATTAGGGTCAAATGAGTTAACTTATTGAGATGTTCTTCCAACACCTGACACGGAGTGAGCTCACTCCATCACCATTCTGAAATGTCTTTTGCCAGCAGGGAGAAAAGAAAGATTGGTCCTCTTCTGCCCCAGGAGAGAAGTGACTGAACTCAGCTTGGCTTGAACCCAGTTTCCCCTGAACCCTCAACACTGGCACCACCATCCTTCCCCTCCACCCCCATCCTTTTCTGCTCCTCCTCTTCCCCTCCCTCCTCTTCTGCTCCCCCTTCTCTCCCCTTCCTCTTTCTCTCCCCCTTTGATGCTCCCCCATTTCCTCCTCCTTCTTCTCATTGCATTATCATTTTATGGGCTCTGGGACCAGGCTGCCTGAATTAACATCTTGACTCTAGGACTTACTAGGATCCGGGTAAACTGCTTAGCTTCTATGCACCTTCTTCCGATGTAAAAAAAGATTAATAAGAGTATATACCATATAGAATTGCTGTGAAGATTGAGAAAGCTCATACCATATGTAGAAGAGCTGAGAAGAAAATTTTCTTACAGTAAGTGCCCAATGAATGTTAATTATTCTGTTGTACGTAGAGTAACAGGCAGAATCTGAATTGGAAACCAGTTTTATCTGGCAGTGAAACTGTGTTTATAATAACGGTCCTGCCTCCTTCCTTCAGGCTTAGCATGGGGCCACTTTTAGTTACAAAAATGTTCCCTCCCCTTATGCCCCAAGGAATGAAAGTAGAATCTCAAAGAAATATTTGTACACATATGCTCATAGCAGCCTTACTCCCATTGGGAAGAAGTAGAAGCAACTCACGTGGCCGTTGATGGGTGAACGGATAAACAAATGTCAATGCTTACAGTGCAATATAATTCAGTCTTAAAAAGGAAAGAAGTCCTGACGTAGAGTACAACACGAATAAATCTTAAGGACACTATGCGAACTGAAATAAGCCAGTCCCCCAAAGACAACTTACTGTATGATTCCACTTATACGAGGTACTTAGAGTAGTCAAAATCAGAGAGATGGCAGGTAAAGTGGTGATTCCCAGGACCTAGGGGAGGGAGAAATGAATAGTGAGTGTTTAATGGGTACAGACTTCCATTTTCCCAAGATGGAAGGAGTGCTGTGGATGGCTGGTGGGTATGGTTGCCCAACAGTGTTCATGGACCTCGTGATGCTCGTTATGATGGCACATTTTTAATGAGCTATTTTTGGCTGCTCTGGGTCTTCATTGCCGCACATGTGCTTTCTCTCATTGCACAGGGTCTCTGGCTTCGGAGCACAGGCTCTGGGTGCAAAGGCTGCAGTAGTTGCAGTACTCTGGCTTAGGAGTTGTGGCATATGGGCTCAGCTGTCCCACAGCATGTGGGCTCTTCATTCCCGGACCAGGAACTGAACCCTTGTCTCCTGCACTGGCAAGCAGATTCTTAACCTCTGGACCACCAGGGAAGTCCCATGATGGTAATTTTCTTGTTCCGTGTATTTTACTGCAAAAAAAATCCACAAAAACAAAAAAAAATGAAACGCTGCCCCTCTTCTGCCCCCAGGAAAGAGATGACAGGACTCAGTTTTCTCTGAGTCCTTTTGATGCTAATCTGGGAGCTGTGGTGGCCCCAGTCAGTGACTCCATCTCTTGCTTATGCGCTGAATTTGTGGTGTGATGACGTTAGTGGTGACCAAGAGCATGGAGCCCCCGATATCCTGCTGAGAGTGGCCATGCATGGCCGAGACCCATCCTCACTCCACCTTTGAGAAGGACCAGCACTGTGAGAGGGTCAACAGAGCCAGTGGCTCAGGCAGTCAGGAGGCTTTTTAAATCGATTCACTGTGAAGTTTGGGGGGAAGCGCCTTATTATTATCTGTGCGTCGTTGAGGGCAAAGGAGGAAATGTGTGAGTTTTTGCTGTTGCTCCGTTGCTTCGTGTGAGTATCCATGGCTATAGAGACCTGACTGTCTCCCCTCTTGTCACAAAGCTCCCAGGTCTCCTGGCCTCGTTCTGTTTAGGGTCCGGGCGGTGAGTGAACCTACTGTGTCAGCTGGAACACACTGCAATGACCTGTGGATAGGTTTTTTTTTTTTTTTTCCAGTTAAATTGCTAATGTCCACTGGGTCTTTTTTAGCTAAAGTGTTGAGATCTTCTTCGGGGTTGGAAGGAGGCTAGACCGTCCACGGGCAGAAATTGCCTCCCTTGCAATAGGCTTGATTGGAATTCAGAGAAAGTGAAGGCAATTTGGGACTTGGAAAGAGAGAAAAGCAGTGGGCTAACTGGCAAATTGAGGGTTTTTTTTCCCCCCTCTCTCTCTTTTTTTGGCTTAATTTTTCTCCCTGTCTTTCTGGGGGTTTTGGTCCCATTTCTCTCTGCCAAGCTATTTCTACTTTCTACTTAAAATCCCAGTTCAAATCTCTAGCTCTCCAGGAACTGATTATTTCTTATTAAAGCATTGTCTTTGCCTGGACTCCCCCAAAGGCAAGATTCTTGGGCAAAAGCTGGCATATAGGTAGCTTATTTGGGAAAAATCCCAGGGAGCTAGGCTCATAGGATGGAGCAGGGGTGAAGTGAGGAGGGTGAGAAAGCCACCACAGGAAAGCACCATGGACCGCGTCTCAGCGTTCATGAGATTTTCTGTCACTGGCAAGGAGCTTGTTATGGTCTCAGGACTGTCATGAGCCAGAGAAAGGAATGCCCACCCCAAGCACGTGCCTTCCACCCTTCCCTTACTCTCAAGTTCAGAGACTCCCAACTTCGTGAAGCTCCATTAGGGACTCATTCTCTCTCCTTGTTCAGGGAGATTCTGGAGAGTGGAACATTTTAAGGTCTGGAAGGCACACAAGGTGCTAGAAATATTTTCATGTTCCTGGTCTGTGTTTCCAGCTGATCAGGAGGGGAGAGATCAGTGTCTAAAATCAGATAGACCTGGATTTGAATTCCAGCTCTGCCACATCTAGACTGTGTAAGTTTGGGCAAGTCACTTATCTCTCTAGACTGACTTTTCTTTCTTGAAAAATGGAGACCAAAATATTTGATTTATGTGGCTATGGTATTCATTTGGTTAGTGCTTAACCTAACTGTTTTAATAGGAAGCCTTAATCTCAGTGGCTTAAACACGGAAGATTAGTTCTCACTCAAGTGATGTCCTAAATGGTTGTTTCTGATTGGCGGGCAGCCCTTTTGCAAGTGATAGGTTTCTTTAATCTTAGGTCAAAGATGCTTCTTCCATCTTTGGTTCTTTAACACATGGCTTCACAGTTCCCATATTGTGTGTGGACAAGGAGAAGTAAGCATGGAGGTCATGTTTCTCCTGGACTGCTCTCAGCCAAAACTAATCATGGCAGAGACCAGGGACTCTTCCAGTGGGTGACTCTAGCTTGGAGACCTCACGTTGGCCTGGCAGCAACTTTCTTGGAGGTGCGGTGCAGTCTGAGACTTTTCGTACTCCTTCTTCCTCCTAACTTTATTCCCACAAGAGTCAGACCCTCATGCGTCTTGAAAGTTCTTCATGCATTCTCCTGCCACCTTCAATTAAACCCTTGCATGTCTAATTCCATTATGATGTCTACTTCTCAGCCAACCTGAACTAATGCACATGCCTACTCTTAACTGCAAGGGATTCTGGGAAATGTAGTTTATCTGTGTATCCAGGAGGGAAAGGAAGTAGGTCTAGTGAACAGTGAGCCAGTCTCTGGCATAGACATTATGAGAATTAAGATACTATGTAATAAACTACTTAACTCTGTACCTGATACAGAGACAGGCAGCAAGTGGCTGCTCTTGTCATTGTTGCCGTTTGTACCCTGATATCAAGTCCCTGCAAACATGTGGTGTATCTCTTTCTCATCCCCACACTTGACCTGGCCCAGCAGGTAGTCTGACACTCCCTCTGTTTCTTACAAATCAAAGTAGGGAAAGTCATAGGCACATGTTCCGAAATGAAGGCGTTAGTGGAACAGAAGCCACCTCTAAGAACGTCTTTCCAGCAGCCCCAGTTCACCCCCAACTTGGCTCACCCCTCAGATGAGAGCAGGATCCCATGGTGTGATACGACCAGTTTAGCCAATGCTGGCCCTCCGGGAGAAGCCCAGGTATTTCAGAAGGAACATCTTTGCCCATCCCCAGCCATTCCCCTCCATGCCTGCTTCCAAGGGCCACCCTTGCTTTAAGAGTTCCATAAATGCTGATAATTGTTGCATTAAGCTTCAGTTTATTATTTTCTCTAGGTGCAGGTATGTGGATGATAGGAGGCCTCGCTGCATTTACATACAAATTGAAGATTTTTATTAATCAGTCCAGTACCAGAGATCCAACGGTAACAGTCCATCAGGCCCTTAAATACATTTGGTGACATTTTTACCATGCATTAGCATGGTAGGGCAAGGCGAGTATAATGTCCCAATGATTGCTTTTCCATTGAAAGCACAAACGGTTTCATTTTTCCTGTCATCTCAAATAAGTGTTAAAGAGGGTTTGGAGGCTGTTGTGTCCGCGCCGTATGCTCAGGACTTACAAACACTGATGAGGGCATTAAATAACCATTAGCGTCTCGGCCTGGATCACAGGACCGTCCCTCCTCTTCAGAATTTATTCTTTGATTTAAAGTGAAGGCAATCTGTGGTTGCTTTCATAAAGTCCTGAGGCCCCTCCATTCTCCCTCCAACAAAATGCATTACAACAGTAATTTTATGACTGTTAAAATAACTGTCGTTAACAAGCACTTAATTAAAATGTACAATAAATAGCCGACTGCCGCCTTATCTGCTCTCCGGAGCGGCCGCGGCCCGAGACTGCAATGCCCAGGCCTGCTGTTGCCCAGCTTGTTTGCAGATTAATTGCTTTTCGAGCTGGCAGGAGCTGCCTCTTCAGCAGCCAGATCGTAAATGACCAGATAGGGACTTTATCAATCAGGCGAGTGCGCCTGTGACCGCCAGCAGACAGGCAGGAAGGCTGGGGGCGGGCAGAGGGCAAACCCTGGGTTGGGATGGTGGCCTTCCTGGCTGGGGGTGGGGTGGGCAGCCATGGAGGTGGCAGAGTCTGGGCGATAGCAAAAACCTGAGCCGAGGGGTCCCTGGCAGCTTAGCCTCCTCCAGCATTCATTTGGATAGCTGTGGCATAAAAACAGTTGTGATCATCATAAGAATAATCATAGGTAGCACTTACTTGGGTCGAGAAGATCCCCTGGTGAAGGGATAGACTACCCACTCCAGTATTCGTGGGGTTCCCTGGTGATTCAGACAGTAAAGAATCCACCTGCAATGTGGGAGACCTGGGTTCGATCCCTGGGTTGGGAAGATCCTCTGGAGAAAGGCATGGCAACCCACTCCAGTATTATTGCCTGGAGAATCCTCATGGACAGAGGAGCCGGGTGGGCTACAGTCCCTGGGGTTGTAAAGAGTTGGGACACGACTGAGCTACTAAGCACAGCATTACACTTACTTAGTATGGGTACTTTATTAATTA
>SJYV01019083.1:173649-187798 GCA_006410875.1 Neotragus pygmaeus
TTTTTTTTTTTTGTCCAGTTGAGAGCAACTAGGAGGCATTCTTCATAAGGTCTTAATAATCTTACGAGCTTCCAGGTGATTCAGTGGTAAAGAATCTGCCTGCCAAAGCAGGAAACTTTAGAGACCCGGGTTAGATCCCTGGGTTGTGAAGGATCCCCTGCAGAGGAAATGACAACCCGCTCCAGTATTCTTGCTTGGAAAATCCCATGAACAGAGAAGCCTGATGTGCCACAGTCCGTGAGGTCATGCTGAGAGCTAGACGTGACTGAGCACGCGATCGTCTTATAGACACATCCTTTACTTGGTCTTGATCTAATACCACATCGTACTAGCATCATCCCGGCTTTGATCTTTTCCCAGAGCTATTTCTTACTTTGCCAACTTAACCATCTGGAGAGGCTTGGAATGAGAAACAGTTTTATTTTCCATCCTTAAAACTTAGGTTGAAAAACTTTCCTCTGAATTCCGCTTGAAATCCAAACCATTGCTTTTGGTCTGCTTTCTCTTTCGTCACTCCATTATCAGCAGTTAAATGCAGCCAGTTGACACTTTCAACGCTCTGCCTTGAACAACTTTTGCAAAATCCACAAGTTTATTAGTTGTATTTTATATCATCCATATTACAATAGGCGACAATGTTGTCAAAGCTTCCATCACTGTAGAAGACTGGATGCCTTTTCTCTAGCCTTTAACATTAATTTCCTCCTGACCTTATCAGCTTCTACTAAGTCTCCACACTTGTCTTCATTCCTCTACCCACAGTGCAGTCCCAAAGCCAATGCCATGTATTTTAAGTTTGTATTATGGCTTTGCCCCATTGATATACTGTTCCAAAACTTAGTTGCTTAAAGCAATAAAAAGACTCTGTCTTGACTATTCTCTTTACTATGTTGTTGGTTGAACTGGCAGGATAAGTGAGAAGTCAAAAATAGCATCACTGACATGGTTGGCAGCTGGTTCTGGCTGTGTTGATAGCTCATCTGATGATGTCAGCAGGAGTCTTGGTTATCCTTAACAGAGCCCCTCCACATACCTATTTGGGCCCTTTGACATGTTTTATCACATTTAACTTATCTCTTACTTTAGCATTGTGAGGTAGATTATCACTCTCATTTATTTTATTCATTTATTTAGCTAATAACATCAATTAGTAGCTGCTTATGAGAACAGAAAGTCAAATAAGACATAATTCTTGCCCTAAAGGAGTTTATATCCAGTGAAGGAGACAATGATTATTATGCAAAAAAAGAAAAAAAAAGAAAAAAATGGAGAAATGGAAGTTCAAAAACATTAAGTAAATTGATTTTCCTTCAATAATTGACTCAGATATGAAGCTAGATCTGCCTGGCTTCAAAACTATGCTTTCTCTGGAGCACAACTGAGCATTTGGAAAGTTAATATACATTTCTGGACCAATGATAATGAAGATTTGGAAGCTGGGAATGAAAAAAAAATGGATCAAATGCAAAAATTTGCCCAAGCAAAATAGACAGGACTTGATGACTATTTAGATAAGGCCAACAGAAGAATCTAAGTTTAATCCTGTAACATGAAGAAGGCTGAGTGCTGAAGAATTGGTGCTTTTGAACTGTGGTGTTGGAGAAGACTATTGAGAGTTCCTTGGACTGCAAGGAGATCCAACCAGTCCATTCTGAAGGAGATCAGCCCTGGGATTTCTTTGGAAGGAATGATGCTGAAGCTGAAACTCNTTTTAATAGGAAGCCTTAATCTCAGTGGCTTAAACACGGAAGATTAGTTCTCACTCAAGTGATGTCCTAAATGGTTGTTTCTGATTGGCGGGCAGCCCTTTTGCAAGTGATAGGTTTCTTTAATCTTAGGTCAAAGATGCTTCTTCCATCTTTGGTTCTTTAACACATGGCTTCACAGTTCCCATATTGTGTGTGGACAAGGAGAAGTAAGCATGGAGGTCATGTTTCTCCTGGACTGCTCTCAGCCAAAACTAATCATGGCAGAGACCAGGGACTCTTCCAGTGGGTGACTCTAGCTTGGAGACCTCACGTTGGCCTGGCAGCAACTTTCTTGGAGGTGCGGTGCAGTCTGAGACTTTTCGTACTCCTTCTTCCTCCTAACTTTATTCCCACAAGAGTCAGACCCTCATGCGTCTTGAAAGTTCTTCATGCATTCTCCTGCCACCTTCAATTAAACCCTTGCATGTCTAATTCCATTATGATGTCTACTTCTCAGCCAACCTGAACTAATGCACATGCCTACTCTTAACTGCAAGGGATTCTGGGAAATGTAGTTTATCTGTGTATCCAGGAGGGAAAGGAAGTAGGTCTAGTGAACAGTGAGCCAGTCTCTGGCATAGACATTATGAGAATTAAGATACTATGTAATAAACTACTTAACTCTGTACCTGATACAGAGACAGGCAGCAAGTGGCTGCTCTTGTCATTGTTGCCGTTTGTACCCTGATATCAAGTCCCTGCAAACATGTGGTGTATCTCTTTCTCATCCCCACACTTGACCTGGCCCAGCAGGTAGTCTGACACTCCCTCTGTTTCTTACAAATCAAAGTAGGGAAAGTCATAGGCACATGTTCCGAAATGAAGGCGTTAGTGGAACAGAAGCCACCTCTAAGAACGTCTTTCCAGCAGCCCCAGTTCACCCCCAACTTGGCTCACCCCTCAGATGAGAGCAGGATCCCATGGTGTGATACGACCAGTTTAGCCAATGCTGGCCCTCCGGGAGAAGCCCAGGTATTTCAGAAGGAACATCTTTGCCCATCCCCAGCCATTCCCCTCCATGCCTGCTTCCAAGGGCCACCCTTGCTTTAAGAGTTCCATAAATGCTGATAATTGTTGCATTAAGCTTCAGTTTATTATTTTCTCTAGGTGCAGGTATGTGGATGATAGGAGGCCTCGCTGCATTTACATACAAATTGAAGATTTTTATTAATCAGTCCAGTACCAGAGATCCAACGGTAACAGTCCATCAGGCCCTTAAATACATTTGGTGACATTTTTACCATGCATTAGCATGGTAGGGCAAGGCGAGTATAATGTCCCAATGATTGCTTTTCCATTGAAAGCACAAACGGTTTCATTTTTCCTGTCATCTCAAATAAGTGTTAAAGAGGGTTTGGAGGCTGTTGTGTCCGCGCCGTATGCTCAGGACTTACAAACACTGATGAGGGCATTAAATAACCATTAGCGTCTCGGCCTGGATCACAGGACCGTCCCTCCTCTTCAGAATTTATTCTTTGATTTAAAGTGAAGGCAATCTGTGGTTGCTTTCATAAAGTCCTGAGGCCCCTCCATTCTCCCTCCAACAAAATGCATTACAACAGTAATTTTATGACTGTTAAAATAACTGTCGTTAACAAGCACTTAATTAAAATGTACAATAAATAGCCGACTGCCGCCTTATCTGCTCTCCGGAGCGGCCGCGGCCCGAGACTGCAATGCCCAGGCCTGCTGTTGCCCAGCTTGTTTGCAGATTAATTGCTTTTCGAGCTGGCAGGAGCTGCCTCTTCAGCAGCCAGATCGTAAATGACCAGATAGGGACTTTATCAATCAGGCGAGTGCGCCTGTGACCGCCAGCAGACAGGCAGGAAGGCTGGGGGCGGGCAGAGGGCAAACCCTGGGTTGGGATGGTGGCCTTCCTGGCTGGGGGTGGGGTGGGCAGCCATGGAGGTGGCAGAGTCTGGGCGATAGCAAAAACCTGAGCCGAGGGGTCCCTGGCAGCTTAGCCTCCTCCAGCATTCATTTGGATAGCTGTGGCATAAAAACAGTTGTGATCATCATAAGAATAATCATAGGTAGCACTTACTTGGGTCGAGAAGATCCCCTGGTGAAGGGATAGACTACCCACTCCAGTATTCGTGGGGTTCCCTGGTGATTCAGACAGTAAAGAATCCACCTGCAATGTGGGAGACCTGGGTTCGATCCCTGGGTTGGGAAGATCCTCTGGAGAAAGGCATGGCAACCCACTCCAGTATTATTGCCTGGAGAATCCTCATGGACAGAGGAGCCGGGTGGGCTACAGTCCCTGGGGTTGTAAAGAGTTGGGACACGACTGAGCTACTAAGCACAGCATTACACTTACTTAGTATGGGTACTTTATTAATTATTATTTTTAATACTCATTCATCTATTTGACTATATCGGGTCTTAGTTGTAGCTCAGGGGATCCTCTGTCTTTGTTGTGGCATGGGGGATCTAGTTCCCCATCAGGGAGGGAATCCATGCTCCCTGCACTGGAATACTATGAGACTGTGATTCCTAAAATTCTCATTGACAGAGAAGGAAACCGGGGCTCACAGAGGTTAACAGACTCACCCAGGGTCACACAGTTCGTAAGTAGCTCAGCTGCAATTCAGAAGACCCAGGAAGGACTGCTTCATGGGAAGGGTGCTTAAACACTGCTGGGGTGCTGTCTCTTAGTAGATGTGAATTTACTGTATGCCTGCCTGTCAAGTGTCCAGGACTGTGTTAAATTCTTTATATGCATCTCTTTCTGTGAGTATTTATTCCTTTAATAAATACTTATTTATGAAGGGAGATCTGGGTTTGATCCTTAGGTTGGGAAGATCCCCTGGAAGAGGGCATGGCATCCCACTCCAGTATTTTTGCCTGGAGAAACACAAGGACAGAGGGGCCTTGTGGGCTACAGTCCATGGGGTCGCAAAGAGTTGGACACAACTGAGTGACTAAGCACACACACGCATGACTATGTATTAGGTTTAGTTGCTAGGGGTACCGTGATGAGCCTGGGGGATCTGATGTCTGCCCTTACACAGCACACAGGTGGTGGGAAAGACAGCTGTGGAGCAGACAGCAGGACCACAGAGCAGAGTTTCTTTAAAAAAGATACATATGTGTATGTGTGTGTGTGTATGAGTGTTAGTGGAGTCAAGGAACGCTTCCAGGAGCAAGTGACTTTGAAGCTGAGGCTTCAGTGGTGCAGGGACCAGCCAGGTGCTGGGCAGGGGAATGAATGTTCCGGCAGGAGCGACAGCATTGGTGAAGGCATGGAAAACATAGAGCGTGCTGTCTGAGCAGTTCAGCATGGCTGGGCTTTGGGGTGGCATGTACGAGCGACAAGGGACGAGGCTCAGGACGTCGCAGGTGCTAGGTCAGAAGGGACCCTGAGCCCGGAGGTACAGACAGGGCTCTGAATTTTGCTTTAGAAGGGCCCTCTCTGAAGAAGGGTAACTTGTATCTAAAGTCAGCATCTTTGTAGAGCAGGTATCATGATTCCCAGTTTTATAGCTAAGAAAGCAGAGGCATGTAGATGAAGGGGTAAGGGGCTTGCCCCAGCTCACCTGGCCAGAGATATCTGGGGCAGATCATGGTGGGTAGGAGACCAGCATCCCACACAGATGCCCAGAGCTTGTACCCCTCTGGTCAGCTGTCACAGCCCAGGCTGGGGGAGGGTGTCACTCCAGGTTTTGAAGCTGGTGTCTTAGAACCCCTGAAACCACTGAGTCATAAAAATAATTATCTTTCAAGTGTAGATTGTCTTCCTTTGGAAATCCATTCTGCTAGCGTTCTTCCTCAATCCCCACGTTCTTCCTCAATCCCCACGCAGGAAAGAAATATGGGTAAGTCTGGAAAGGATGGGTAGAAATGCTTTAGGCTACAAATAGCAGGATAAAGTATAAGACCCTAAGGACTGGCTGAAACAATGTAGCCATCGAATCATATTCCACAATAAGAGGTCTGAAGGAGGGCAGATCTGGTTTGGGCCAGGAGTCTAACCATACGGTGGAGGACCCAGGCTCTTTTATAATCCCTTCTGTTATTCTCAGCTTGCTAGCCTTTTACTCTTAGACTTTAGCAAAACCATCACAAAATGGCCACCACATTAAAGGTAAAGGAAGGGAAAGGGCTGAAGCAGGAAGAGCTTTCCAGAAAGTTGGTGCACCCGTACCCTTCTGTGCCACTGGTTAGATCTAGTCATGTGACCACCTCTAGCTGCAAGACACTCCCAGAAACATGCTGGGAGTGCAACTCCAGCCTCCATCAGTGGAGTCCTGGGCCCAGGGCCAACCTGAACAAAATCAGATCCCTCATCTAGCAAGAGCGGGAAGGATGGATGGTGAAGGGAAGACATCTGGTTGTGTCTGCCACAGTATCCAGCCATGACTGTGTGTCAGGAGTTAGACTAAGGGCTTTTCAGGAAGGCTGGGGAGACTGAGGCTCAGAGATATCCAGGACTGGTGGGTGGGGGGATGATTGTGGTTCAACTTAGATCTGTCTGTCTCCACAGTCTCTGCTCCCAACCTCCAGGCCTTAGTTATGTGGCTACTGCAGCCCTGGAGGGGTGTGAAGGAGGCAGACCCCAATCCCTGGACACCTGCATACAGATAGCCCCAATGCTCCGTCTGAACCAAGCACACCAGGCCCTCAGCCTGGAGTCTGACTCCTGATTTCCTTGCCCAAGGGTTGCCTTCATCCACCCCATCATCTCCTGACTGCTTGGCAGAGAGCATTTCTCTCTTAGTTTCCAGCAACGAGGTCATCCTGGGCAAAGCATAGACTCATTTTTAAAAGGTCAGTTTCATGATAATAAGGAAAAAAGAAGAATAGACAGCAATGGTAGATTTTTAAAAAAATAAGATATGATTACTCTTTTTGAAATGTTTGTGTGTATAAGGTCTTGAGGGACAGTGCATATAAGCCATCTCATGTTGGGCAGGGGATTGGTAATAAAGTAGCTGTGGGCAGCTGAAGGGTCAGGCTGGGTACCTGGCTGCATCCCTTAGCCTGGAAATGCATGAGAATCCTACTAATGTGCAAGCTTTATTCATATGGATCCATCCCAGCCTTGTAAATCAATGGAGACCAGCCAAAGATGATCTGGAAGCCACTGCATACTGGGAAACTGCTGTTGGCGGGTGGGGTGCCCTGGAAAGAAACACTTCCAGTCTTGGCATCTTGGAAGATACTGAACTGAGGTCTCTACCTGACTGTTATTTAAATAAACACAAAAGATGAAGGCAAGCAGTCCAGGGAGGATACTGGAAACAGTCAGCAAAGAGAAGAGCTCAGCTGGGAGGGAGCTGCTCGGTGTTTCTGTCAAATCCATTTGCATCAGAATCCTGCAAGGCAGAAAGACCCAAATGCAGAGTGAGTATGCACAGCCATTTGCCAGTGTGAAGGTCAGGGAAGGAGCAGAGCTGTCCCTCCTCCCCTGGGGATGCGCAGAGGGCCCCACGTTGCCTGGTGGCTAGTCTCTCCTCTGTGAATTCATTAAAGGGCCCGCTTGGTGGCCCCATGGCCAGAGAGTGACTGCGCCACTTATGAACCAGGTATCAGGCACGCACTGTTCTGATTGACATTGATGAACTGCTTAGGAGTTCTCTTACTGAGTGCAGGCTGTGTTTACAGAGCCTCCTAGCAGCCCGTTTGAGGATGGTCCCTGTCACTGTTCACAGCCTCTGGTTTGGTTTCTCCTGAAACTTGCCCATGGAGACCAGCAAGATAGGGTGGGAAGGACAAAGGCTTATCTTTGGATCAAAAAGCCCTGGTGTGGGAGACTTGTGTCAAGTTGGCTAAGTTACTGTCTGCATGAGCTATAGTTTCCTCTTTGGGAAAATGGGTATAATTTTTCTCAGCGTTGGGAACAGTAGAGGAAATTGTGGTTCCTTTTAGAGGTACGATTCTATTCTCTTCGTCTACTGGTAGGTTAGATTCCAATTTTATTGTGTGCTTGCCAGGAGACTACAGATCTAGAAAATAAACCCAGGGACCACGGATGCATTGTTTGCCAACTGTGGGATGGCTATCAGGGGTTTAGGCCCTGCAAGAAGGGGCGCTGGGTGACATTGTGACATAGAATTCCAGAGCATGAACTATGTTGCCTTTCAATCCTCTTTCTATCATAATTAAGTAAAAAAGAGAATCTCAGTTTGGTGCTAACATGCCCTCAACACTTTCCCAGCTCTTTCTAATCTCCCTTTAAACAAAGACAGGTTATAGAGACAGAAAATAGAATACTGGTTGCCAGGAGCTGAGAGGAAGGGGAATGAGGAGTTACTATTTAGTGCAGATGGAGTTTCAGTGAAACTGATGAAAGAAGCTCGAGAAATGAAGAGTGATAATAGTGCTAATATGTACACAGGGGGTGCTAGTGGTAAAGAGATGTTAGAGATGTGGGTCCGATCCTTGGGTCAGGAAGATCCCCTGGAGGAGGGCATGGCAACCCACTCCAGTTCTTGCCTGGAGAATCCCATGGACAGAGGAGCCTGGCAGGCTACAGTCCATGGGGTCACAAAGAGTCAGACATGAATGAAGTGATCTAGCACGCATGCACACAATACGTACACAATGTGGAGAGGACACAAAACTGCTGACATACCTGGACATGTAAAAATGGTAAATCTTACATTATGTGTATTTTACCGTGATAAAAACAACTAAAAACAAGAACAAAGACAGCAGGCTTCAGGCACAGAGGTTGCGGTAGGTAACAGCATCAAAGTGGCCTTGAACAGCATTAGTCTAAAATGTCACATTTACTGTTAAAGTTGCCTTTTTATCGAGGACAAAGAATACTGGCTTTCCATTTCCAAATATCCACTGGATTGGAAGTGTTCTTTTGAAGTACACTTAACAAAGCTAGGAGAAATTGTAGGTAATAACGGCACACGCAGAGGGCAGAATCACAAATCTGGAGCAGGAATGCTTGAAGTTGGGGCATCAGTGTGTAGTTGCTTCAGTTGTGTATGACTCTTTGTGATCCTATGGACCATAGTCTGCTGGGCTCCTCTGTCTCTAGGTGAGGATACTGGAGTGGGTTGCCATGCCCTCCTTCAGGGGATCTTCCTGACCCAGGGATTGAACCTGAGTCTCTTATGTCTCTTGCATTGGCAGGCAATTTCTGTACCACTAGTGCCACCTGGGAAGCTTGGGGTATCAGTCCTAAATTCAGTGCTGGACCCAAGGCCAGCAGTGGAGCACAGGCTCCTGTGCACCCTCTCCTGCCCACACATCTCCTGATCCCCCTGAGTCTTTGTCTTGACTTTCCACTGCCCTTGTAAGCTGAGAAGGGTGTAGGGTAGACCAGAAGTAGATGATGAGGCACCCTGGGTTTTTGCCTGTGCATTGACTTCTCAGAGATGTCACCTTTTAGGAGATCTCTGCCCCTCCCTCCCTCTGAATTTTCAGCTTTTAGAAGCAGTTGGTGGGTCCATGGATGCTCAGCTAGTTGGGACCAATTAATAAAGGTTTGATGGCTCAGCACCAGCCAGAATATCACATCCAACCTAAATTCAACCCCAATACAACTTCATATGTGTTATTTTTCACATATGAGTGATTGTAAAATATGGACCCTTTCTTCGGTACCAGTGATGGGGGCCCCTGACTGTGGTAGGGCAGCAGGGGCTTGGGAGTCTAACTTGGCTGATGGTAAGGTGCTGGGAATCCTTCCGAGACTGGGTGGTGTCGAGACAAGACTCAGGGCCTCTGTCCCCACTAAGGAGGTTGAGCTAAGCATCAAAACAGTATCTCCAGGCTGGGATATCAGCGATCTCTGGGACTTGACTACATTTTGAAAGGCATAACTTGAAAAGTATTCATGAAGCAGAATTGGTAGGCCAAGGAGATCAGATTTCTGGTTAGACAGAGGTTCAACCCTGCAGAGGCTGGTGGTGGAGTAGGAGGGGGCTGCCCATCCTGCTGTTGCAAACTAGGGGCTGCTGCTGTTTAGTTGCCAAGTCATTGTTTGACTCTTTGCGACCCCCATGGACTGTAGCCTGCCGGCTCCTCTGTCTGTGGAATTCTCCAGGCAAGAATACTGGAGTGGGTTGCCATGCACTCCTCCAGGGGATCTTCCCGACCCTGGGATTGAACCCTTGTCTCCTGCATTGGCAGGCAGATTCTTTACCACTGTGTCACCAGGGAAGACTTGAGTTTATCCTGGTTCTGCCAAATCTGCTCCACATTTGACCCAGACATTGGTGCCGCCTCCCTGCTCCCTCTCCCCAGGGGGCCACCACAGAGGCAATAGGACTGCTTCTATTTCACCCTGGTCTCATGAAGGATCACGTTTTGGTGTTTTTCTCTGCCACGAAGTTTTGTTTCTAATTTTAATGTTTGGATCATGTTCTGGTCAGATTGGAAAGATCTGTCTGTTCATCTGCAGAAAGAACATCCTATTCCCACCAAAATCTAAGTAACAAGACCTGATGGTTTCTGAGAATCCTCCCCTTTCTCCTCCCCCCGTGCCGCATGGAACCCCTACAGGTTGCCAGAGTAGAGAGACCTGAAGTTGCCTCCTTTCTCACAGCCCTGGCCCGCTTACACCAGTCAGGAGAAGCTAGGTTATAATGTCATAACAAATAGCACCCTCGTCATGTCACATGTCACTGGCTTTAAGCCAAAGTCTATGACTCACTCATGAGGG
The DNA here is from genome assembly GCA_006410875.1 of Neotragus pygmaeus. Classification (NCBI taxonomy): domain Eukaryota; kingdom Metazoa; phylum Chordata; class Mammalia; order Artiodactyla; family Bovidae; genus Neotragus; species Neotragus pygmaeus. The sequence goes on from SJYV01019083.1 coordinate 184,024, forward strand.
CTTCCCAGGCGGCGCAGTGGCGCGGGTTTGATCTCTGGGTTGAGAAGATCTAGGGAGAAGGAAATGGCAACCCACCCCGGTAGTCTTGCCTGGGAAATCCCATGGACAGAGGAGCCTTGTGGGCTATAGTCCATAGGACTGCAAAGAGTTGGACATGAGTGAGTGACTGAGCATGCACGCCTGCACACATCCGCCCACTCACCCTCCCACACACACATTACACATTCACACTTCATGTCTGACAGGGCTTGGTGTGGAAACTGGAGCTAGAGGAAGGGGGATTCTCCTCCATGCGGTTTGTCACTCAGGGGCTCAGGCTGAGGGAAGGGCCCAACTGATGCCACAGGCATCTTCGCATGAAGCTTCCAGGGTTCTCTCTGATGCCACAGGCATCTTCTCATGAAGCTTCCAGGGTTCTCTCTCACCAGGGGAAGTGGTGGCTGGAGAATCGACCTTGCTCGCATCTCACTGGCCATGAGTACTGATATTGTTGTTCAGTCGCTCAGTTGTGTCCGACTCTTAGCGACCCCATGGACTGCAGCACGCCAGGCCTCCCTTTCCTTCACCATCTCCCGGAGTTTGCTCAAACTCACGTCCATTGAGTCAGGGATGCATCACCGACTCAAAGGACTCAATGACTGGTGCTAGAGGTGGGGGGTTACCATTCTTCCCATGTCCCACAGGAGACGAGGAGCAGATCCTGGTGACAGTGATGTCTGTGCCCCACTGAAGCCCCTGGGCTTTTGGCCCTTTCTGCACGACTCTCCTCAAAGTCCAAGTCCTTTCTTCCTGCTTGGGACCCCCTCCCAACCTCCACCCCTGTGCACTCCTCAGTAGAGTCCTTTATTAAAAAAAAAAAATTAATTGGAGACAATTGCTTTAGAGTGTTGTGTTGGTTTCTGGCATATTGCAAAATGAATTGTTCATAAGTATACATATGTCCCCTTCCTCTTGACTCTCCCTCACACCCCCAGCCTATCCCACCCCTCTCGGTCACCACAGAGCACCAGCTTAATCGCTCTGTGCTATACAACAACTTCCCACTAGCTAGCTGTTTTGCATATGATAAGGTATATATTTCAATGCTCCTCTCTCAATTCGTCCCACCCTCTCCTTCCTGCACTGTGTCTCAGTGGAGCCCTTTTGGAAGAACTTGTCTTAGACTTTCTCCAGACCTGGTATAGTGCAGTGGTGATAAGCACAGATTCTAGAGCCAGACTTCTCGGGTTTGAATCTGAGCCCAAGGAAATAGTCTAACATTTCTGACCCTCACTTTCTCAAATAGAGTCAAAAACAGTACCTGTCTCTGAGGCTTATTGTCAGTGTTAAATTGCCCATGTGTGTAATATGCTTCAGGAAGTTGCCTGGCACACAGTAAGCTCTCTGTAAGCTGTTTGAGTTCTGTTACCTGTGGCACCAAATGCATGTTATGAATCAGGCTACAAGATCCACAGGAACATAGATTGCAGGCCAGCTTGGTGCTAGACTGGGGGTGTTGGGGTCAGCAAGCCATTGCCATCCAGCCAGGCTGCAGCTCTTCGTGATTCCTCACTCTCTGCCAACTTCCTTGCACTTTACGGAATGAAAATCCAAGACCATGACAGGGATGTTTGCTCATTCTTGTGTACCTTCCAGACCCTAGTGGGGCCTGGGCCCAAAGCCAAGGGCAGAGCAGAAAGGAGCTTTGCCCCCTCAAGAGTTTCTGACTCTTCTGAAGATGTCCCCACAGAGCAGCCTGGTTACTAGAACCGGGGAAGCGGGGTTGGGCTTTGCATCCTTTCTCCGCCGCTAGCAGAGTGACTGTGGCCAAGTCAAGCTTCAGTTTCTTAATCTGTAAAATAGGGATTGTATCTATCAATCAATGATATCATGCAGCAACATGCTTACGGTTACAGTATCAATCGATGTTATCATGTAACAACATGCTTACAATCAGGTCTGGCACAGAGTAAGTGCTCAATAAGGCTCCTGTTATTTATTTATGGGCTGTGCTCCGTCTTCATTGCAGTGCCAGATCTCTCTAGTTGCAGCACGTGGGTTCTCTAGTTGCAGCACACAGGCTTTAGAGCAGGCAAGCTCAGGAGTTGCGGTGTGGGGGCTTTTCTAGTTGCTTAGTGCAGACTTCTTCCCTGGTTTGTGGGACCTTAGTTCCCTGACTAGGGATCGAACTCATGTCCCCTGCATTGCAAAGTGGATTCTCTTTTTTTCCTTGGAAGGTGGGTTTTTAACCACTGGACCACCAGGGAAGTTCCCCCTGCCCCTTCCTCTTATTAGTACTGAGGAGAGTATAGGGAACTGGGGAAGAGAAAGCCAGAGAATTTAACAGGGGTGGGTTTATGAAAGCGCTATAATCATTTGGGCAATTCAAACTATCCCAAGGACAAAGGGACAGCCTTGGAGCTTTTAATCAAAGCATGACATCACTGGGTCTCTACTTTGGGAAGATTTCTCTGGCTTCCTTCTAGAGAGTGGATTAATGGAAACAGGATAAGGCAGAAAAGCATCCAGAGAGTGTTCTGGATTAGGGTCATATCAGTGGAGGATATCCAGAGAAAAGTAGATTTATAATGTATTAAGCAGACAGCATACTGTTATAAGCAAATTCTTACATAGCATTAACTATGCACCAGGGACTGTTCTAAGCATCTCACACTGTTTACTCACTTAATTGTCACAGCCACTCTATGAGGTAGGTTCTTTTAGCATCATCACCATAACATGGCCAGGTTCACACAGCTGGCTAGGAGTTGGAGATGGGATTTGAAACTAGGAGGTGTGGTTCCAATGTCACCCTCTTAAAACTGAGCATCGATTTGATAATTGATAGGATATGGAGAAGTGTATCCGCTATCTGTGACTCCAATGATGCTGAGTAACAAATGTACAAAACCCAGCCGCATAGACCAAGAACCATTCTGTGTGTGTGTGTGTGTGTGTGTGTGTGTGTGCGCTCCTGGATCTCCAGGTTGATTGAGGAGTGGTTCTGCGGCTCTGAGTTCACTGGAGGGCTCGCTCACTGGTCTGGGTTTATTTGTGGGCCTGAAGGTGGCTTTGCTGGGAGGGATTTTCTCACAAGTCCGAGGTGTCTGGTGGACTCAGTACTGTCCCACGTTTCATCTTCCAAGAAGGCATGTTTTCATGGAAGAGCAGAAGGGCTGGGAGGGATTCAAAGCAAGAGAAGAGTGGATCATTGCCATGTAGCCACATGTCAGCTCCCAGGGGAGCCCTGATGCAAGGAATGGGGAAGTGGATTCCACCTCTTAAAGGACCAAGAGCAGGGGGCCAGAGAAAGTCAGACACTTGGGCCATTTTGCTCAGAATTTTTGCTCAGGCAGCTAAGTGAACTTCACACATTGCTGAGAGGAGCAGAAATAAGGGCAGTTTACAGGAGATGGTGAAAAGAAATTCACCTGATTTCTTCCATCCAAGGACCCTGTGGGAACCTACCTACTCTACAGAGATGTTCAGTTCCATTTAGTCGCTCAGTCATGTCCGACTCTTTGTGAGCCCATGAATTGCACCACGCCAGGCCTCCCTGGTAATCACCATCTCTCGGAGTTCACTCACACTCATGTCCATTGAGTCTGTGATGCCATCCAGCCATCTCATCCTCGGTTGTCCTCTTCTCCTCCTGCCCCCAATCCCTCCCAGCATCAGAGTCTTTTCCAATGAGTCAACTCTTCGCATGAGGTGGCCAAAGTACTGGAGTTTCAACTTTAACATCATTCCTTCCAAAGAAATCCCGGGGTTGATCTCCTTCAGGATGGACTGGTTG
>SJYV01019083.1:196112-226604 GCA_006410875.1 Neotragus pygmaeus
TGGCTTTTTGCATCAGGTGGCCAAAGTACTGGAGCTTCAGCTTCAGCATCAGTCCTTCCAAAGAATATTCAGGGTTGATTTCCTTTAGGATTGACTGCTTTGATCTCCTTGCAGTCCGAGGGACTCTCAAGAGTCTTTTCCAGCACCACAGTCCAAAAGCATCAGTTCTTTGGTGCTCAGCCTTCTTTATGGTCCAACTCTCACATCCGTACATGACTACTGGAAAAACCATAACTCTGACTGTATGGACCTTTGTCAGCAAAGTGATGTCTCTGCTTTTTAATACACTGTCTAGGTTTGTCATAGCTTCCCTCCCAGGGAGCAAGCATTTCAGGTTTGAGAAACTAAAAGGTCAGTGTTGTTGCAGTGGAGTCAGGGAGGAGAAGAACTGTACCAGATAAAGTTGAAAAAGAAGCAGGGGCTGGACTTACATAGCCTGGTGGCACATGCTTGTCAGTTTGGGTTTTACTCCTTTTGCAGTGGAAAGAAGTGAAAGGGTTTTAGGCAGGGGAATGGCATGACTGTGATCTGACTTTTGCAAGATCCCTCTGGCTGCTGTGTAGATAATAGCAATATACCACTTCAAGATACCTGAAGCTTGTGTAGGACGATAAGCAGGCTACTAGGGGTGGGGCTAGAGAATGCACTGGGTAATCTAGGAAGGCTGTCAGGAAGAGGAGGGCTGTAGCCAGAGTTTGGAAACTGGTGCTCTTCTTGGAGGGACATGGACTGGCAGGAGCATGGAGGCAGTCTAGCTACTGAACCTTTGGGAATAAATGGACACCAAGTCAGGGCTGAAACACAGGGTATGGGTTTCAAGTTCCTTGAGCAGCCATTTGTATCTCTTGTGGGGCAGATATTTTTATCTTTTCCTGTGCAGTAGATAGCTTTATCCTCCTTTGTGCCAGACATTTTATTTACAACAATCCAAAGAGGTAGGCATCACCTCCTGTTGGTGAAGGGTGGAGCTCTGGGGCCGGATGGTCTGGGCTCAAGTCCCAGTCCATCATGTGTGGGGTCTTGGGCCAGTTCCTTAACTTCTGCAAGCCTCAGAGTCCTCATTTGTATTGTGTACCTGTCAGTGAGAATGCTTTTGGCTGCAAATAAGAGCAAACACCGGGCTTCCCAGGTGACTCAGTGGGAAAGAATGTGCCTGTTAATGCAGGAGATGTCGGTTTGATCCCTGGATTGGGAAGATCCCCTGGAGGAGAAAACAGCAACCCACTCCAGTATTCTTGCCTGGAGAATCCCATGGACAGAGGAACCTGGTGGGCTACAATCTACAGGGTGGCAAAGAGTTGGACATGCCTGAGCAACTGAACACACATGTACAAGAGCAAACATCAGCTTAAACAGCCAGGAGATTCATTCTCGCACATACCTGGAGGTGCCAGCCCTGTGTCAGCTGAGTGTTGGTGACATCTCTCCATCTCTCTGCTCTGCCGTCTCCAGATTAACTTCTTCCGCTAGCGGAGGCGGAATGGTGGCAGCAGTTTCTGATATCACATCCAGATGTGACAATGTCCAGGGGAAGAGGAGGGGCTGTTTCTTCCTAGGGCAAGGAAACTTTTCTCAGAAGACCCCATCTCCCCTTCGTGCCTCATTGTCTGACATCAGGTCCCATGCTTATCCGTGATTCCATAGATAGTGCGAGGGATGGGATGGCCAAACCTGGTCTAGATTCAACACCTTAGGGGTGAGGTGGGGTGGACTGGGAGTTGTTGGAGTGGGGAGGGGAGGGTTTGGGTGATGTCAGGTCAACCACTGCAACTACCATCAAAGAGTTGAGATCCACACTTAAGCGTTTGGAACAGGGCGTGACACAGAGTAGGTGCTCAATCCATGCTTAGTTGTTCAGTGGAGTCCAGCTCTTTGTGACGGCATGGACTGCAACCCACCAGGCTCCTCTGTCCATGGACTTCTCCAGGCAAGAATACTGGAGTGGGTTGCCAATTCCTTCTCCAGGGCATCCTCCCGACCCAGGGGTTGAATCTGGGTCACCTGTGTCTCTTGCACTGCAGGTGGATTCTTCACCCACTNTGGACTGCAACCCACCAGGCTCCTCTGTCCATGGACTTCTCCAGGCAAGAATACTGGAGTGGGTTGCCAATTCCTTCTCCAGGGCATCCTCCCGACCCAGGGGTTGAATCTGGGTCACCTGTGTCTCTTGCACTGCAGGTGGATTCTTCACCCACTGAGCCATTGAGGTGCTCAATAAATCATTAATAGCTATGAGAGTGAAAGAGGAAAAGGAAGAGGAGAAGTCGAAAAAGAAAAAGATCTACCTCTCAACATCCTACTCGGTGGCTGTGACGTTAAAGCCAGTGCTCTTTTGATTTCCTTGTGTAGCCTCTGTTCTGAGTTTTCATGAAAAGGGGTGGAGAGCTAAGGCAGACTTGGCCTGCAGGATCGAGGACAGTTTGCCACCCAAGATGTTTGGCTCCCTGGGGGCAGAGTCTTGATGTCTCCAGCCTCTGCCGAGCAACTTCTCCCCCACCCCACCCCAATTCTCATACAGACTAAGCTGTTCCCTAGGCCTTGCTGTCATTCTCAGAATCCCAGCACCCAGCGCTGCGTAGAATCCCTGAGACTCCTTGATCCCTCACCACCCAGGTCAAGATGTCTGTTCTCACCACCCTGCTGAGCTGACTTACTCAACCTTGAAGAATTTCTGGGTAGTTCTGGGACAGCTTCCATGCAGTGAGCGAGTTTCCTGCTCTTCCAGGAGCAGAGCATGAGCTATGGGGTCTCGGGCAAATTATATCACCTCTTGGAGCCTCAGTTTTCTTATCAGTAAAATGGGATAATAAATCTCATTTTTTTTTTTTTTTCCCTAGGCTTGTTCTGAGGATGAAATGAAATCATGTGGGTGAAACACAGGGTCCAGCATGAAGAAGTTTCTGTGATTCATTTATTTTTATGGAGGTGAAATTTACATAAGAAAATTATGTAAATGTTATACTTAAACTTCAGTGTCATGTAGTACATTGAAATGTCGCACATCCATCACCTCTATTTAGTTCCAAAACATTTTTTTATTGCCTCATATCCATAAAGCAGTCACTCCTGAGTCCCCGCCCTAGCCTGGTCCCTGACAACCATGAATATGCTTTTTGTCTCCAAGGATTCACCTGTGCTGGATAGTTCATGTAAGTGTAATCAAACAGTATGTGACTTTTGGTGTCCGGTTGCTTTCACTTAGCATTTATCTATGTTGTAGAGATTTATCTCTCTTTGCAGCATTTGTCAGCCCTTCACTCCTTATTGAGACTAAATAATATTCCACTTATCCAGTACATTAAAAAAAAATACTATTCATCCATCAATGAACTTTCAGTTGTTTTTCCCATTTGTTGAATAATGCTCCTGTGGTCTTGTAGGTACAAGGATTCCCTCTTCAATTCTTTTTTGTGCATTTACTTAAGAGTGGAATTGCTGGGTTATATGGTGATTCTGTGTTTTAAGTTTCCACCAGCCATGTAGAGTGGTTCCAACTTCTCACCAACACATGTTAATTTTCCATTGTTTTGATTATAGCCATCCTAGTGGGTGTGAAGTGGTATCTTATAATTTACTTTTAAGCAGTGACGGGGAGGGAGATGGATTTAGGGGTCTGAGTGGTTCACATTCCTGAGAAATGGTTTTGTAATGCTCCTCAGCCATAACCAGGGCTGCCTGTTCTTGAGTGTGCTCTACAGCGTGCTCCCTGCAGAGATTCTGACGGGCAGGCGTGCCTCTCCCCATCCACGGCTCCTCGCTCACCCAACCAGAGCTGGGGCCTCTGAGGTTGGTGGGCACTTCCCCACCTGAGTCTGTCCTCCCTGATTCCTGGTTGGGGGAAGGGTAGACTCTAAAGGCAATGGCACCCCACTCCAGTGCACTTGCCTGGAAAATCCCATGCATGGAGGAGCCTGGTAGGNCCTCTGAGGTTGGTGGGCACTTCCCCACCTGAGTCTGTCCTCCCTGATTCCTGGTTGGGGGAAGGGTAGACTCTAAAGGCAATGGCACCCCACTCCAGTGCACTTGCCTGGAAAATCCCATGCATGGAGGAGCCTGGTAGGCTGCAGTCCATGGGGTCGCGAAGAGTCGGACATGACTGAGCGACTTCTCTTTCACTTTTCACTTTCATGCATTGGAGAAGGAAATGGCAACCCACTCCAGTGTTCTTGCCTGGAGAGCCCCAGGGACGGGGGAGTCTGGCGGCTGCCGTCTGTGAAGCCACAGAGAGTTGGACATGACTGAAGTGACTTAGCAGCAGCAGCAGCAGACTCCAAAGGTGCTTCTTTTTTTCTGGTTGAGAGCTGGGTCTCCGCTGCTGTGCCCAGGCCTTTCTCTAGTTTGGGAGGGTGGGCGCTACTCTAGTTGCGGTGTGCAGGCCTCTCACTTCGGTGACTTCTCTGGCCGTGGAGCACTGTGGGCGCTCTAGGCACGCAGATTTTAGAAGTTGCAGCACGCGGGCTTGGTAGTCATGGCTCGTGGGCTTTAGATTTTGGTCTCAGTAGCTGTGGCCCCTGGGGTTCGTTTCTCCATGGTCTGTGGGATCTTCCCAGACCTGGGATCAAACCCGTGTCCTCTGTATCGGCAGGCGGATTCTTGAGCACTGCATCACCTGGGAAGTACTAACGGTGCTTCTGGGAGAGAAATTGCGATTCTCTCCTCCTGCTCCTGCATTTCCCGCGCCGTGTCGCCGTCCCCAAGAAGGCGGCTGGGGTGGAGTGCCGGGCAGAGCTGCCAGGGTTTCAGGTGGAAAGTTCCTGGGTCTCCTGTCAGCCGCAGCTGGGTTCTGGCCTTGGGGAGTGAAGAGACCCAGGCCAGGCCTGGGAAGGTGGGCCTCACTGCGGTCACCCTGACGGGGGCCTGCTTCTCTCCTGCCTCAGTCTCTCCTCAGAGCCCCAGGGAGGCGGCCCCCTCCCTTCGGGCCTTTCCCTGTGTTTTTGGTTTTCTGTCTAAGAACCAAGCCCAGCCCCCACCACCACCATGGGTCTGAGTCTGTGCCCAGCTTTTGGTCCCTGGACTGCTCTCTGTAAAAATGGAGGAACCTCGGTCCCCGTCACTGGACTCCTCTCTGCTCTGGGTGGAGGCTGGTTGTCGATTTGGCGGCCTTCAGCCCCCTCGCCTCAGCTCACGTCTAATTCAAATGGCTCCAAAGTGCCCAGGACACCTCCTTGGGCTCTGAGCAGGGTGGACTGGAAAGTGGTGGCTCAGGAGAGGAGAGTTTGGATACTGCAGACCTGTAGCGCTTTGAGACCAGGTCTCTTACCTTCTAGGTCCTTTGGACAAGGCAGTGGCCATCAGATCCAGGTTTTCTGAAGCATACTGACGGGCACGAGCTCTAAGCCATCTGTCATTCCTTTTCACTAGGACACACCCCAGTCTCCCTATCCAGTTCAGCTCCTCCTTCATCTCCTTTATGTATTTATTTTTTTGGTCCTGCCATATGGCATATGAGATCTTATTTCCACAACCGGGGATTGAATCCGAGCCCCCTGCATTGGAAGTGTGTGGAGTCTTAACCACTGGATCGCTAAGGAAGTTCATTCATCTCCTTTATTAATAATCCTCTCCATCCCCCTTGTCATTCCAAGCAAGGCTCAAACCCTTCTGTAGCCTGAACTCCTGTGGGAGGTGAAATGGGTGAGGAAATGTGGGTAGGGGGCACCTGGCCCACATATCTTGTCTCAGATGTCTGGGAACATCTCGGCCCAGCTTCCTTCAGACCCCTCAGAGAACCCGGCTACTCTCTGCACTCCTCTCCTGGGGGACAGGATCTATTAGAATGAGGTCCTCACATGCTGAGGTTGCAAACCTGCCTCATCTCTCTTTAGTCCCAGGTTATCTCTTTAAAAGCAACCATAACACCTCCCCCAACAACCTCATCAGTTTAAAAATATTTTGGTCATTACAAGAGTCATGTTTTCTGGGAGATGGACAAGCCGAAACAATCAAAAATTAAAACAGAGAAAAGTACCTATAATTCTGTCACCCAGCGTTAACCCTTTTCACATGATGGTAATGACAGCAGGAACCACCCCTTGCTGCTGCTAAGTCGCTTCAGTCGTGTCCGACTCTGTGAGACCCCATAGATGGCAGCCCACCAGGCTCCCGCATCCCTGGGATTCTCCAGGCAAGAACACTGGAGTGGGTTGCCATTTCCTTCTCCAATGCATTAAAATGAAAAGTGAAAGTGAAGTCGCTCAGTCGTGTCCGACTCTTCACGACCCCATGGACTGCGGCCTACCAGGCTCCTCCACCCATGGGATTTTCCAGGCAAGAGTACTGGAGTGGGGTGCCATTGTCTTCACCAAACCACCCCTTACTGAACATTTATTTGGTATCAGATATGCAGATGAATACTTTACATAGATCACTTTATTTGACTGTCACAACAGCTCTATGAAGTAGGAATTTTCTGTATTCTACAGACAAAGGTGCAGACTTAAAGAGAGGTTATACAACTTGCCCAAGGTTGCATAGCTCATAAGATGCAAACCGCAAACCTGTCTGTCTGCCTGCAAAGCACACCCATCTCTCAAACAGTAGTCAAGTAAATATATTTATAGAAAACATTTTAATGGAATTAACTGTAGCTATTTCTCTGTAACCTGCTTCTGCTCCTTCAGCTAACAACAGATAATTAATACCTTCCCTGGGTCACTGTTGTCTTTTGCAATATTATTTTAAGTGGCTGTTTAGTATCTCATCGTAGGCATGTTCTAAGGTTTGTTTAGCTAATCCCCTATTGTTGGGCATGCAGGTTGTTTCTCAAGTTTTTGTTTTTATAAACAACACTGCAAAGAACAGCCCTGTGCTTTTTTTTTTTTTTTAATTTGGCCGCAGTTCACTGTAGGTTTCAGATAAATTCCCAGAGGGAGAGGTTGGGAGGGAGGGGGCATGGTTTTGTTTTTTAAATGTCTGTAACATCATTGGATCAATTACATATAATTTGTGAATACAAGTTGTGCCATTCACCGAGGGAAGGTTGACACCTTTCCTGACTTGCTGAGATTTGCACAACCTGGAATTAGATGGGTTGTAAACAAGCCTTCTAATAACCCTAGATTATCTGTGGCTATTGTCAGGTCATGTAGAGGTGGTAATTTATTAAGCAGAGTTTTCAAATGCGTCCAAGTACCCCCGGGTGGAGTTGAGCCTGGGAGGAGCTCAGGGAAGAAGAGGTGGAGCTGCGGTATTTGGGGGGAGCTAGTAGGCAGCTGGTGGCCATTTGTCTTGCGGCTGGCTCACCACCCTTTGGTCTGATGTCAAGCTGAAGAAACTGCCAGGGGAGGGAGCTGCCCCCAGCTGCTAGGGGGAAGAGATGGAGTGGCAAGGGTGAGGCCATCCGGGCATGCGAAGGTTAACAAGTCCTGCCCTGTTCCTACAAGGCAGTAGGTGCCATTTCAACATGGTTATTACACTGCTTTAGCAGCCAAGAAACACCAGCTGGTGATGGTGAAATGCCACAGAAGAATTTCTTCAGGGAAGTTATTCACCAGCTAAACACTCACTCATTCCATGAAGACTGTGGAGAAGGGGAATTTTCTCAGTGCAGGAGGGACACCTTGCCTCCTGCCGTCCCCCTCTCCCCTACCTCCCCTGTCCCTGTCCCCAAGATGCCCCTTACTGATCCGGTCACATTCTTTGGACATCACTTGTTTGATCACATTACTTGACTTCCAGGCCACCTGCTCCCTGAACAGAGTGGAGGAGAGGCTGTGGGGTGGGGACTTAATGGGTACACACATCAGTTTAGCTGGAACAGAACCAGTTTGGACTTAACTCTGATTGTTCGGCTTCTCAGGTGGCTCAGCGGTAAAGAATCTGCCTGCCCATGCAGGAGATGCAAGAGACATGGGTTCAATCCCTGGGTCAGGAAGATCCCTGGGAGGAGGAAATGGAAACGCATTCCAGATTCTTGCCTGGAAAATCCTGTGGATAGAGGAGCCTGGTGGGCTACTGTCCATGGGGTCACAAAGAGTCAGACATGACAGTGACTGAACACACACATATACTGGTTGTTCCATGAGACATATGGCCCAATTTTCTGGATGGACAGGACAGGGGATACAAGGAGATAGTCTCTGACCAGCGGGACTTTCCTTCAAGTGGGGCCACAAACTTGAGCGCTGGGAGGAGACTTTCTCATGTAGAGGTCCGTATGGTGGGTGACATCCTATGGACTTTGGTGGGTGAGGACTGAACAAACAGAAGCCTGGTGAGGAGTGGTGAAGTAGGGTCCAGGAGGCAGGGCTGTTTCACCAATCCACAATTATCCTAGGGCACTAAGCTTCTGGGCCTTTCTAGACCCTATCTACCCATCCCACCTGCTTTTCCAAACCAGCAGTGAACATTTAGTCCTTTTTCAACAGTCAACGTAGTAAGACTTCTTTTGTGGTCCAGTGGTTAAGACTCAGCGTTTCCAATGTAGAGGACATAGGTTCAATCCCTGGTCTGGGAACTAAGATCCCACGTGCCTTGGCAAGGCNTAATTTATGTGAAAATTACAGATAAGAATGTGGTGTGAATTTTTTTAAATTTTTCTCAACTGTAATTCTCTTACCTTTGATGTGTTTTCCCCTAAAATTCTGGGGGGATATTAGTTACTTAAGATACTTAAGCTTTCACCCATACTAAATTTTATTTTATACTGGTATAAGCAACACAGTTACTTTTTTTCCAAACCAGTTCAGAAACAGGTAGACTTGGATAAGCATGTGTGTCGCTATTAGCACTTCAGAAACATTTTTTTTCAAGAGATGCTTGCTTAAGAGTTTGTCACTTAGTAGAGATTTCATTACAGCAGCTTTATTGAGGTCTGATTTCCATACCATTAAATTCATCCATTTTAAGTGTATATATAATTCAGTATTTTTAGTATACTTGCCTAGTTTTGTGGCCTGTTTTAGAATATTTCTGTCACCATAAAAAGATTTCCCTCATGTCTATCCCCAGTCAGTCCCCATCCCCAGTCTCTTGTATTGAGATCTGTGATCCGTTTTGAGGTAACATTTGTGCATTATGTGCATAAAGTTTCTAAGTTAATCTTCTTTACATGTGATCATACAGTTTTTCCAGCAGTTTGCTAAAAAGACTATCCTTTCCTCTATTGAATTGCCTTGGTACCTTTGTTCAAAATAGGTTGACCATAAATGTAAAGATTTGTTTCTGGACTCTTGAATCATCTGTGTCTATGGTGTTGCTGGAACCATACTGTCTTGATATTTTTATTGTAGTTTTCTTACTGAGGTTTGTGTGTGTGTGTGTGTTGCCTTAACAGTAATGTCAAGTTTAGCCTGTTAAATGCATAAGTTGAATTTGTGGAGCCTGTTTTGCCTGGGGGCTGTAAACTACACAGACAGTTCTTCAAATGATTGTTGAGTAGATTTAGAAATGGATACTGGCCTTGGCCAGGTTGGTGGGAATGGAGCAGAGAAGTGGGCCCTCAGGGACCCAGAGGCACACATTTCCAGAAGGCAGTCCTGCTCTCAGTGAGCATCTAGACAACACTGACTAGGGCTGCTTGCTGCAAACTCATCATCAGTGGAGTGTGGGTTTGTTGATCTCCTTGGGACTCAAATGCTGCCTCACCCAGCCTTTGTGGCCTTGCTTTTGCTCTCTGTGGGCCTCATGGCTCTAGTGGTAGGAGAGCCTCGACCTTTATGTTGAGTTTTGAAATAAGGAAATGAAAGTCCATTGTGTTCTTTTTCAGAATTGTTTTGGTGTGTTTTCATTAAAATTTTTGTTTTGTTTTCTACTTCATTGATTTCCACTTTAACTTTTATTATTTTCTTCTTATTGCTTTGAGATTAATTTACTCTTTCTAGTTAAGATCAAAACTTAGGTTATTGATTTGATGTCCTTTTTTTCTAATAATATAGCTACCTAAATGATACTTAAGTATTATTATATAAATACAAGTACTGGTTTTACTGATCATATAAATTTTCATAAATTGTGCTTTCATTCAGTTCACATTGAAGTTTGATTATGATGTGTTTAGATATGTAACATCATGTTTTTCCTAGTTGAAGCTTGTTGAGTTTCCTGGATGTATAGATAAAAATTTTTTCATCAAATTTGGAAAGTTTTTGGCCAGTGTTTCCTCAGCTGTTCTTTCTCTTCCCTTTCTTTGAGACACACATTACAGTTACATTGGTATACTTGAATGGTTTTAATTTAGGTTTGTGTCGATCCATTTTACACTTTATAAAGCTGCAGAGTACAAGTGAGGAAAACAAGGAGGTCATTATAGTAGTTGGAAAAAAACACACTGGTGGCAGCACATAGGAAAGGAATCAGAATGTCCTTCATGTTTCTGAGTGACTTGTATAACTGCACATGTGACCAGATTAATAAGGAAAAGACTGAAGAATTAGACAAAGTAACTAATTATAGTGTTATGTTTATTTGGTGATTTTCTGTAGGTCTGCATTTGTTATTTGGTTTACTGTTGATTTCATTTTCTGTGTATTCCTAATCTCAATTTCATACCAAACCGATGCCATGACAGAATTTCACTTTACCACCTTAAAGCCATAGTCATATAATGTTACTTAATAATTACATGTATATGAAGTGCTACATAGAAGTATAAAGACAGTATTTAGTACATATAGATTGAATGAATGACTCAATCATAGAACATTACCGTTAGCTCAGACTGTTTTTTATTTAATAAAAATTTTATTGCGATATCGTTAACATGTCATACAGTTCTCTTATTTAAAGTGTTCAGTTTTTCAAAAACATGTTTACAGTGCAGCCGTCACCTTAACCTAATTTTGGAGTATTTCATTCTCCCAAAAAGAAACCCAGTACTCATTAGCAGTCACTTCTTTCCTCTTATTTCCCTACCCTTTCAACCCTCCACCAAATGCTACATAGCCATTAATTTACTTTTTGTCTCTGTAGATTTGCCTCTTTTGGACATTGGAATCGTACAATAGAAAACGATTGACTTCTTTCTCTTGGCATAATGTTTTCAAGGTTCATCCTTGTAGCATCCATTAGTACTTTATTTTTATTGCCAAATACTATTCCATTGTATGAATATACTATATTTTATTTATCCACTCATCAGTTGATGGACATTTGGGTTGTTTCTATTTTTTGGCTCTTCTAGATAATGGTATTATAAATATTCGTGTACAGTTTTTTGTGTGAACTTGTGTTCTCATATCTCTTCAGTACATACCTAAGAGTGGAAATGGTGGAAAATCTGGTAACTGTGTTTCCCCTTTTAAAGAAACACCAGACTGTTTTCCAAAGTGGCTGTGCCATTTTATATTTCCACCAGCAAGTAGATGAGGATTTCAGTTTATCCATATCCTTGCTGATTCTTGTTATTGTCTTTTTTATTCTAGTCATCCTAGTGGATGGACAAGAAATGGTATTCCATTGTGGTTTTGATTTGCATTTCCCTTTGGCNTGTGTGTGTGTGTGCACGTGGGCTAAGTCACTTCAGTTGTGTCCCTCTCTTTGTGACCCTATGGACTACAGTCTCCCAGGCTCCTTTGTCCATGGGATTCTCCAGGCAAGAATACTGGAGTGGGTTGCTATACCCTCCTCCAGGGGGTCTTCTTGGCTTAGAGATCGAACCCTTGTCTCCTGCAGCTCCTACTTTGAAGGTAGATTCTTTACCACTGAGCCACTGAATAAGACTTTTCTTGAGTAAACACCCTTCAAATATTGTAACTTTTTAATTACTATTCAGTTTAAAAATTTATTTTGACAGTTTTTGCCACATATTGATTTTATGGAGGAGTGAATTTTCAGAGGTCCTCCCTACACCATTCCGGAAGCCAGATCTCAGCTCTTCTTTAATAAAAAATAAACAAGTTTCACTGACTATAAATCAATTCTCTGAGTACTATGAACATTCCCAAGAACATTTAAAGATACTTTAAATAATTCCTTGACCTGGAAAATGTCACGCAGAAAGAAAATGATTTGTAAACTATTTTATCCTGACATTGGTTATGGCTGTGCAAAAAAATAACAAGCTGGGATATTCTTCCAATTAGCAAGAAAATTAAAAAAAAAAACAACTCAAATGCAAATGTGCATGCTGTTTTCAATTAGCTGCATTTAATATTCACCTCATTTGTAACACATGTAGCAGTTTTGCAAAACATTCGAGCAAAAAGCAAAGAACTATTTCACATTATTTCAGTTAAATAGTTTTTTATATAATAACAATAACAAAAGTAAGATGACTGTAGCAACTTATTAAACATGGTAGACAATTCCAGAAAAATAATTTATTTAATTTGAAATCAAAAAATAGCAATACTTGAGAGTTAAATTTTAGAATCCCAGGGCTCTTCATTTCATCACACCTAGACTTGTGTAAAATAATGCACATACTTCTGAAAACGTTTGAGTTAAATTATTAATAAATGAATGACATTGTATTTACTTTAGTGGTAAAGATACAGTTTTCCAGTATAATGAGAAAGAATTGAGAATATACTCTGTGAGAAGTATGGATAAATCAAGTGATGTGGCCTGATGACGTAAAGAAAACTTTCATGGCTGCTTAAGAAAGAGTTTCAGGAAATATTTCAATAAAATTTTTGTTTAGCTCACAAACTTATCAAATTAAAGGTGTCACAAAAAGAGAGATATTCTAATTTTACTCTCACTACCATAGGTGGCTTAGAGGTTAAAGCATCTGCCTGCAATCCGGGAGACCTGGGTTCAATCCCTGGGTTGGGAAGATCCCCTGGAGAAGGAAATGGGAACCCACTCCAGTAGTCTTGCNTAAAGGTGTCACAAAAAGAGAGATATTCTAATTTTACTCTCACTACCATAGGTGGCTTAGAGGTTAAAGCATCTGCCTGCAATCCGGGAGACCTGGGTTCAATCCCTGGGTTGGGAAGATCCCCTGGAGAAGGAAATGGGAACCCACTCCAGTAGTCTTGCCTGGAGAATCCCATGGATGGAGGAGCCTGGTGGGCTACAGTCCATGGGGTTACCAAGAGTTGGACACAACTGAGTGATTTCACTTTCACTTTCACCATATAGACCTATCTTTACATAATTTGTTTAAAGGCATACTCAGTTTTTGTTCTTCACTTTATTCACTTTGCAGATGCTGCATTTTTTTTATGAATTGAAGGTTTATGTCAAGCAAATCTTATCAGTGCTCAATTTCTCCAATAACATTTGCTCATTTTGTGTCTTAATGTTACATTTTTATAATTCTCAAAATATTTTATTATTATTATTATATCTGTTATGGAGATCCCTGATCAGTGATCTTTTATGATACCACTGCTATTCCCTGTAGGTTCAAATGATGGTTAGCATTCTTTTATTAATAAAGTATTTTTTTAAATTAAAGTATGTACATTTTAAAAGATATAATGCTATTGCATACTTAAGTATACACTATACTTAAGTATGCACTACTAGTATAGTGTAGAGACAACTTTTATATGTACTGGCAAATCAAAAATAATTATGTGACTCTTGATATTTGCTTTACTGTGGTGGTCTGGAAATGAGCTCACAGTTATCTCCAAGGTATGCCTATATTTATTCATTTCCTTAATTTTTCACTGATACTCTCCTCCTCTCCAATGGTTCCCAAATGGCCACAGAATAAATTGTAGACCTTGTGTTGGTATAAAGAGCTCTTTATCAGTTGATTTCCACATATTGTCCCAGGCTTATCTCTTGTCAATTTCCCCCCATCTGTCTCTAGAAGCCCAAAGACAGGTAAGCAACTAACTATACTGACCATATTTGTAGTCCAGCACATTAGTATGTCTGATTCTTTTTGCATGTTCTGTTTTGGGAACTACCTTCTGGTTTTTGGCCTTC
This sequence comes from Neotragus pygmaeus, assembly GCA_006410875.1. Taxonomy (NCBI): domain Eukaryota; kingdom Metazoa; phylum Chordata; class Mammalia; order Artiodactyla; family Bovidae; genus Neotragus; species Neotragus pygmaeus. Next base: position 209,937 of record SJYV01019083.1, read on the forward strand.
AGGATTCCATTTAAATGTTACTTTGTAAAGCCTGTTGTGACTTCAGGGCAATATTAAACTACCCCTCTACCTCTTATCAGGACTTCCCTGGTGGCTCAGACAGTAAAATGTCTGTCTACAATGCGGGAGACCCAAGTTCAATCCCTGGTTTGGGAAGATCCCCTGGAGAAGGAAATGGCAATCCACTCCAGTACTATTGCCTGGAAAATCCCATGAACAGAGGAGCCTGGTAGTCTACAGTCCATGGAGTCGCAAAGAGTCAGACACGACTAAGCCAATTCACTTCACTTCACTACCTCTAATCACTCCCAAGAACAATGCTTTTAGAATGTAAGGAACTTAGGAAGAATTGTGGGAGATGAAACTGGAATGGAAAAGAGGTGATAATTTTTCAATGGAGTCTGAAGAAAGGAATTAAGAGACAGCAACATGCTAAAACAACCAAATATGGACTCCTCAGTTCAGTGATGGCAGGAACAGGATTTGACTAGAATATTCGGAAAGATCATCTTGGGACCTGAATTTCTGCTGCTGCTGCTGACTCCCTGCACACTGGCCAAAATTTATAATAATGCTGCCTTTAAAGTCTTGTACACTCTCATATTCCTATTACACCCAATTTAGCTGGACTGGAAGAAACACAAGCTGGAATCAAGATTGCCTGGAGAAATATCAATAACCTCAGATATGCAGATGACACCACCCTTATGGCAGAAAGTGANGTTTCCAATGTAGAGGACATAGGTTCAATCCCTGGTCTGGGAACTAAGATCCCACGTGCCTTGGCAAGGCCAAAAGATAGAAGTCCATGGAGTATCTTTCCGTTTATTGAGCAGTGAGTATGTGTCAGGTGCCATCTTAAACACTTTGTATACATTGCTTATTTAATTTTTTCCAACAGACTTGTGACGTAGACACAGTTCTCTTCTATTACAGGTGGAGAAATACAGGCTGGGAATTTGCCATTTGCTCCAGGTCACCAATCATAGAAGTTGCTAGTGAAATCCAGGTTTGTTTGCCCCCAAAGTTTAGTCTCTTGGCAGCAGTGGGCTCACGTCTCTCTGAGGTTTTTCTTCACTCAAATCTCTTAGCACATAGTCGTGTCCTCAGGAAACCCTGAACACCATTCGAGAGCCTCCGCTGCGGTCATGTAACTGTTCTTTTTTTATGTCTCTCTACTCACCCTGCTGGAAGGGGTCAGGGACTGNCTGAGGTTTTTCTTCACTCAAATCTCTTAGCACATAGTCGTGTCCTCAGGAAACCCTGAACACCATTCGAGAGCCTCCGCTGCGGTCATGTAACTGTTCTTTTTTTATGTCTCTCTACTCACCCTGCTGGAAGGGGTCAGGGACTGTGTGTGCTTCGTGTCCATAGCCCAGGGTCTGGCATGTGTAGATGTTTAATAAATATTTGAGGGAAGAACTGAGTCGTAAAATCATAATAACTCAGCTCAATGTCTGGGTATTTATAGGCTTTCTCCTCTGGAAGCTTCTTCTGGAATGTCCAGAGAATAGAGTAAATCCAAGACAGATAGAGGAATCCAGGGTAAATCCAAAATAGAGCAAAGCCAAGGGACACACAGACTCTCAGAAGGGGCAAAGTTTTCTTACCTCTTTGAACAACTCTTTTTGACAGATGTGTTTTTCCTTCTAAATTTTCCATCTTTTTTCCTTTTTCCTTTAGCCATGGACTTTACTGTTTGAAGATGTGCACCTATTATTCCACACACAAATTTTAATTTCTAAAAAACTCTATGGTCCACGTCGCTAGGTGACTTCACGCTGTGCGGTGCCGCGCTTAGTCGCTTCCATCGCATCCAACTCTTTGCAACCCCATGGACTTCACTCTCCATTTTATGCCACATTTCCATCAAGAAGTGTTTCCCCAAACCACCATCTGCCTGCTTGTGTGTTGTTGTTCAGTTGCTAAGTTGTGTCTGACTCTTTGCGACCTATGGACTATAGCCCACCAGCCTCCTCTGTCCATGGGATTTTCCAGGCAAGAATACTGGAGTGGATTGCCATTTCCTTCCCCCGAGGATCTTCCTGACCCAAGGATCGAACCTGTGTCTCCTGCATTTGCAGGGTGTCTCCTGTATCACAGATGGATTCTTTACCGCTGAGCCACCAGGGGAAGCCCTTGTGGGGATGGGTCTTATTAACTGGCTTCCTGAAAAGCTGACCAGGCTGAAGACTCCCTGGCGTTTCTACCCCAGCTTTTGTGCATTAAAGAAAATTCTACCTGGTCACTTCTTTAACGACAGTGTGATTCACTTGAATAATTTTTTAAAAGAAATAACTGATGTTAAATCCCTGATGACTCTTCCATGCAGGTGTGCTGCCTCTGATGGGGGCAGAGGTTGTGGAAAAATCACCCCCAGTGGCACTGGCGGCTGTCCCGTGCTCCTCTGAAATGACACAGTCAGGCCAAGCTGGCGGGTGACAGGGCGCCTCTGAGGCCTCCACCCCCGTGTCCTTCACAAGGACACGCCTGGTGTCCACCATGGCTGCTTTGTCAGGCAGTGAACTCAGGGCAGAGGAGGGCGGAGGGACGCGCATTGGCTGCCAGCAGCAGGCCCTTGCTAGTGGAGGGTCCGCAAGATGCTGAGGGCTTTAGCGTGAAGGACCAGACCTCTCCAGGAGGATTCACAGTCTGGGCTGATGTTGGAGGAGACAGGAAGTATAGTAAATGTGGCAGCCACTGCTTCTCCAGTTAAATGTTTGTTTTCTGTGGCAGTCAGGGCTGGGGATGGGTCTGGCTTTGTTTTTTGATGATTCACATATCATAAAATTCACCCCTTTAAACTATGGAACTTATTGGGGTTTTTTTCCACTAAGTTGTGAAACTATCACTACTGTCTAATTCCAGCAATCCCCAAAGAATTCTCATCGCCCCCAAAAGAAACCCCAAGGCTTTTAGCAGTCACTTTCTATTCTTTCCTCAGCCCAGGCTCTGTCGACCACGAATCTACTTTCTGTCTTGATCGATCCGTCTAACCTCGGTATTTCATTTATGTAGAATCCTACGACTTCTGTGTCTGGTTTCTTTTACTCTGCACTATGGTTTCAAGGTTCATCCACGTTGTAGCGTGTATCCAGACTTCATGCCTTTCTATGACTGAATAAATATCTGTGGACATTTAGATTGTTTCCACTTCTTGGTCCTTAAAAATAATGCAGCTACTAACATTTGTGTAAAAGTTTCTGCATGACATGTGTTTGCAATTCTCTTGAGTGAATTCCCTTCAGAGCGAAAGTTCTATGTCAGAGGATAACTCTATGCTCAAGCTTCTAAGTGATTTCCAGACTGTTTCTGAAGTGACAGCACCATTTTACATTCCCACCAGCAGTGTGTGAGGATTCCAATTCCTCCTGGTTTTATGTCCACATTTTTGATTAGAGTCATCCTCGAGGATATGGCCATGCAGTGCTTAGTTGTGTCTGACTCTTTGTGGCCCCATGGACTGTAGCCCGTCAGGGTCCTCTGTCTATAGGGATTCTCCAGTCAAGAATACTGGAGTGGATTGCCATGCCCTCCTTCAGGGGATCCTCCCAACCCAGGGATTGAACCCAGGTCTCCCGCACTGCAGGCTGATTCTTTACTGTCTGAGCCACCAGGGAAGTACCGAGGATGTGGAGGGGATATGCACTAGATGGTGCTTGTGATTAGGATGACCCAAGATGAGTGGGCTTCCCTGGTAGCTCAGTTGGTAAAGAATCTGCCTGCAATGCAGGAGACCCTGGTTTGATTCCTGGCTTGGGAAGATCCACTGGAAAAGGGATAGGCTACCCACTCCAATATTCTTGGGCTTTCTCTTGTGGCTCCTTGTGGTTCAGCTGGTAAAAAATCTGCCTGTAATGCAGGAGACCTTGGTTTGATCCCTGGGTTGGGAAGATCCCCTGGAGAAGGGAAATGCTACCCACTCCAGTATTTTCGCAAAGGGTTGGACATGACTGAGTGACTTTCACCTTTCACTTTCAAGATGAATGGAAGTGGGGGGGGGGCGACTGAAGTACTGGGAGCGTCTCAGGGTACATCCCTAGGAGATGTGGGGACATGTCCCATCACAGATGAAGCAGGCAGCATGTGTGTTTACTTCTGGCTTTTAACCCCAGCACCTAGAATGAAGTAGCTATCTAAAAGGCATTCAACACTAAACTATGTGTTGAATATAGGAATGACTGAATTAAAGAATCAAAGCCCCAGTCACTGGGGACCCAGCGAGCATGGAAGTACTAGAAGATGGGTGCATGTGTGCGTGTCAAGTCACTTCAGTCGTGTGTGATGCTGTGCAATCCTGTGAACTGTAGCCTGCCAGGCTTCTCTGTCCATGGAATTTTCCAGGCAAGAATACTGGAGTGGATTGCCATGCTCTCCTCTAGGGGAATCTTCCTGACTCAGGGATTAAACCTGCATCTCTGACGTCTCCTGCATTGCAGGCACATTCTTTACCACTATCGCCACCTGGGAAGCCAAGGAGATGGGTATATGCTATATATTCCAGAAGAGAACTACTCCTCCTAGAATCTTGTCCTCAGTCTTTTTCTTTTTTAGTAATGGAGAAAGACGTAGCTTTGACCTTTCTTGTTAACAAGGCAAAGAGGTTAGTAAGGAACGGGTGGGAAGGAACTGCGGCTAGCACTGCAGAAGCAGCGGGCTGTGAGTTGTGACTCAAAACAACCCCAAGAACAACATCCCCAGAGAGGCTTCGGCCACCACTGAACTGTTCCCCTGTTGCACCTGACTTCCCTAACCGGCCTTCCGTGGGAACATTCAGCTTCAGGTGTCTTCTTTGTTGTCTCCTTTCAGATCTTTCTTTGCAGAGGTAGCTGTGATTCTCACATTCTGTGGCAAAGGAGAGGACAACCACTTGACCGCTGAGCCTTCTTCCAGCATGAGCTCGCTGGCTCTTCCTGGGATGGTTATGTAGGTGCAGGAGGGGCAGCAGAGCTGAAAGCCTACAGATGCTGTGTTTCTTGAAGTTTGGCACTGAGGAGGGTTAGGGTGCTAAAGAGGCCACTTTCTGTGTGAACAGAAATATTTCTGGCAGAACATTTAGTGCAATAATAATAATAACAGCTCTAGTTACAGAATATTTTATATATGCCAGATTCTGCCCAGAGTACTTTATATAATCTGGTGATGGCTGTTGATTGTTTTCCTGGAGTATACACTCCCTGCTTCTTCCTTATTCCTGTTAATAGAGGACCAGAGGATAAAGTGAGATAGGTACCTCATTCCTTTTCCCCAAATATTTGTCTTCCCAGCATCCCTTGTAGGTAGGATTGGTTGTGTGATCCAGTTCTGGCCAATAAGATGGAAGAAGAAGTGCTGGGTGTTCTCTTTAAAAAAAAAAAAAAAAAGATGTGGGAATGGAAGTCCTCTATACTGAAGATTCTGCATTCAGGACTTCTGCAGCCCCCCGTGACTATAAGAAGGAGAAAGAAAGCCAACTGGATTGCAGAGCCATTGAGCTAACCCCGAAGATGACTATTCCTGACGTCTTGTTATTCAAGAAAATATATTCTTTGTTGAAGTCACAGTAAATGAGATTTTCTGTTGCTTGATGCCAAAAACATAATAGGCACATCTATTTTATCTGATTAATCCTCATAATCACTCCAAGTATCATTATTTACCCATTATAAATGAGAGAATTCATGTTCAGAGAGGATAAGTTACTCGTCCAAGTTCACACAGCCAGAATAAATAGGTGAGTCAGAATCTGAATGTAGGTCTGTCTCCAAGCCCTTCTTATTTTCATTGTTGCAAACCTCTGTCCACTCTGGCCTCAGACAAGATGAACAATGTCCAGATGGAGTTTTGGCAGAAAGGGATCTTCTCCACCCCAAAATGTGCCCTGGGTCTCCTGGGTTGCAGGTTAATTCTTCCCCCGTGGTATCAGAGTCTTTGGGCTCCTCCATGAAGCAGGCCCCTGACCATCTGGTGGGAATGGCCAGTATACAGGAAAGCACACGGGGCTTAGAATAAATAAGCTTAGGCTCAAATCCCAGCTTTGGCACTTATTGGCTGTGTGACCTTGGGTAGGTTCCCTGACCTCTGTGAGCCCTGATTCCTCATTTGTAAAGTGCATAAGAATCCACTTGAACAGAAAAATCAGGTCGAGCTATCTTGAGCCAAAATGAAGACCAGCGAGTAGATTTGGCTCTAGTTTTAGGGGTAGAGGTGTTCGTAGAAAGAGAAAAAATAGCCCCATATTTCCAAATTCCACTGCCCAGTTTCATCACCGCCAGGTGGCTGCATTTCCTCTTCCACCCAGTGCACCCTGAAAAGTCATGCCTGTTTCCTGGGAATATCGCTTATGGCTCTACAACGAACGCTCGTGTTTCTGATTGGTTGGCATGGTCACATGACCATTCTGGGAGCCAGGGGATGGAGTTAGTTCCATCAGAACCTTTCTCTGAAAGTGGGATGGTTTGATCCCCATGGAAAGAGGAGGTCCTGTACCTAGAAGTAGGGAATAGATGAAGAAAAAAATCCAAAAGATGCCTCCTCACACACTTGAGAGAGCAGTTTTGAGCATCCAATGAGATAGATATACCTGTGCGAGTACCCAGCACATCACTGACTCTAGTAGACAGCTGGTGATGGAGTTAGCCTCTTCCTAGGACTTGCCACTGCCCGTTGTGTGAGTGGGCACATCTCGGGAGGGGGAAACTAGCCCATTTCCACTACGCAGCCCCTCTCCATCACCCCAGCCTTTGTCCCTGCACCCAACGTGACAATCACTCTGTTGCTTGAGATGAGATTCTAATCCTATTATTCATTCATCAACCAGCAGACAAGAACAGCCCTGGATCGAACACGGCCAAGGAGCCTGGGAGAAGCCTTCTCCACTGCTGTGAAACTAGGCTTAACTCAGGCACAATAGGTGTGTAATTTAAGGTTTTGTTGAGCTGAAATCCAATCACATACTTGACTGGTGGATCACAGAGACTCCCAGGCTAAAAGAATGAGATAATTCCACCTCACACAAACACTGGCATTCGGCTTTGACTTAATGACAAATGTGTGACCAACCTTACACTGTTTCACCCTCGCCCCCTCTCTCTCTTCTTTTTTTCAATGTATTTCCACCTCCTTCCCCTCTCCCCTCCATGTCGTCCCCTCCTCTGTACCACTCAGAGATGGGATGGGACTCGGCAGAGTCCTAGAGCTAGAAACAAAGGTAAATAAGCAGGAGGACACTTAATGAATGGTGATCAGCCGATGGATGAACTCACACTTATTTTATTCACTTAACTGAATGATTACATGGAGGTGAGAGATGGCTTTGGGGGATGGATTTAGTCTAATTCTTACTGGTCTTAGTTCTTCTCTTCCAGGAGTGGCTTCAAATGAAAAAGGGTAGCAGACAAGAGAGACTCATGGTCCTACTCCTGAACTGTCCCCTTTGTTCACTCAGGGCTTTTTGTCTAGTGGGACTCACTCAGTGTAGGGTAGGGAAGTGTAAGAAGAAATAGTGTATTTAGTTTTTGAGCCCTGTTAAGTGGTGGGATAGATATTTATATTATAAGAGGCAGTAGTATAACTATGTTCACTTAACCTCATGAGTTCACTGAAAAGTATTCACTCCACAAACATTTATTGAATGAGTACCACATGATCTGCACTCTGCTAGCAGTGGGTGATGTTCTGGTGAAGAAATGCATTAAACAAATAAGCAACAAATAGCAGGGAACTAGGAACAATGGAGAAGGCTCCTTTGGAAGTGAAAGGGGTGCAGTGATAGAGAATTAAATGAGAGTGGTTGTTAGAGAAGACTTCTCAGAGGAAGGGACATTTGAATTGAGAACTGAAAGATGAAAAATTCATTTATTCTCAAATCTGGGGGAAGAGCTTTGGAGTTCATGGCCCGTGCTTAGATGGGAGATAGTAGGGTGAACCAGGGCTTCCCTGGTAGCTTAGCTGGTAAAGAATCTGCCTGCAGTGCAGGAGAGCCTGGTTTGATTCCTGGGTTGGGAAGATCCCTTGGAGAAGGGATAGGCTACCCAGTTCAGTATTCTTGGGCTTCTCTGGTCACTCTGATGGGAAAGGATCCACCTGCAATGTGGGAGACCTGGGTTCGATCCCTGGATTGGGAAGATCCCCTGAAGGAGGCGATGGCAACCCACTCTAGTATTCTTGCCTGGAGCATCCCATGGGCAGAGGGGCCTGGTGGGCTACAGTCTGTGGGGTCACAAAGAGTTGGACATGACTGAATGACTAAGCACAGCACAGCACAGGCTGAGCCAGAAGGCCTAGCTTCGAGCCCCGCCTGCCATTTATGTGTGCTATATATGGGAGCAAGGCATTTGCCTTTCTGGGTCTCTGCTTGCTTACTTTTCCCCCCACTGCGCTAGGTTTTGGTTACTGTGAGCAGGCTTTCTCTGGATGTGGTGAGCGGGGGTCACTCTTCATTGCAGTGTGCAGGCTTCCCAGTGTGATGACTTCTCTTGTTGCTGAGCACGGGCTCTAGGCACGCAGGCCTCAGTTGTGGTGGTGCACAGGCTTAGCTGCTCCGTGGCGAGTGGAATCCTCCTGGACCAGGGATTGAACCTATGTCCTCTGCATTGGCAGGGTGAGTCTCAAACACTGGACCACCAGGGAAGTCCCAAGTCCCTGCTTTTTAACATGTTCTGTGAACTTCACCAAGTCTCTGTGAGGCCCCATAGTGACCACAGTGGGGTCAAGAATGAAAAGTCATTCCTCTTTGCAGAATGTAACTGCAAGGAAAATGATTAGATTCATGTTTCTTCATTGAATGGGTATGCTGGGTGTAAGGTGTATTGTCTCCAGAAATGGAGGTGACCAGGGACAAGTCTGTGGAATGGGTTTCAATTACATTTTCTTTCTTGGAACTTCTGTATGTCAGCTCTTGGCTTGAATTTCCCAGAGAAACAGTTTCTATTGGGAAAGAGCTGAACTGAGCTTTCCAGTGAGACTCTGGGGTAGTTTAAGATGAACCTGACACTCATCATTCGTGCATTGGCCCAACAAGGGCTTGATTTTGGAGCCAACATTAATTTTACATCAACTAAGTGCCAGATACTTTGCCAAATACTTTGCTTATATCGTCTCATTTAATCTTTACCAGAGCCCTATTTTTAAGACAAGGAAGAGGTTATATGATTTTATTGTAGGTTACACAATTACGACAGAGGCAGAGCTGAGGTTTGAATATTTCTAGTACTGTTAATTACTGTTGCGAACAGTAGTAATGATAGCTTCCACTTATTAAATGCTTGCTATGTGTCATGACCATGTTGTTCTGAGAAGTCAATTATTCCTCTAGATGTTGTCCCTCACATGGGTGCACATGCTGAGTCATGTCTAACTCTTTGCAATCTCACAAACAGTAGCCTGCCAGGCTCCTCTGTCCATGAAAATTTCCAGGCAAGAGTACTGGAGTGGGTTACCATTTCCTATTCAGGGATTCTTTCTGCCCCAGGTATCAAAACCAAGTCTCTTGCATCTCTTGCATTGGCAGGAGGATTCTTTGCCACTCTGCCACCCAGGAAGCCCAGATGCTGTCCCTTAGCGGGTAATATTTCTTTTAGTTCAAGATGCTTTGAAGACCTTTTTGTCTTTGGTGTATTTTCGTTAAGACATGTCTAGGCATGGAGGCTGGTTTATTTTCTTTACTTGGGATTCCTGAATCTGAGGGTTTATAGACTATTTCTGTCCCCACAAATATCCACATGTTGGAATCTAATACCTGATGTGATGATATTTGGAGGTGGGGTCTTTAGAGGGGACCCCACGGATTGTAGCCCACTAGGCTCCTCTGTCCATGGAATTCTCCAAGCAAGAATACTGGGAATACTTAATGAATGGGACTAAAATCTCTATGAAGGAGGTCCCAGAGAGATCTCTCACTGTCTCTGCCATGAGAGGACACAGCAAGAAGACTACCATCTATGAACTGGAAGTGAGCTCTTACCAGACACTCAGACTCTGTCAGCAACTTGACCTTGGACTTCCTAGCCTCCAGAACTGTGAGTAATAATGGTTTGTTTATAAGGGGTTTTCCTGGTGGCTCAGATGGTAAAGAATCTGCTACAATGCAGGAGACCTGTGTTTGATCCCCGGGTTGGGAAGATCCCCTGGAGAAGGAAATGGCAACCCACTCCAATATTGTTGCCTGAAGAATTCCATGGACAGAGGAGCCTGGCAGGCTACAATTCATGGGGTCCGAAAGAGTCAAATACGACTGAGCAACTAACACTTCACTTCAGTGTATCAAGTCGATAGTATTCTGTTATGGCAGAATAAGGCATGAGGATTAGTGACTTCCCTCAATTATTTGAATATTGCCTCCCCTCTAATTTTTTGTCTTCTCTTTCTGGAATGTAGGCTAGAACTTTCCCTTTGATTTTTCCTACTTTTTATCCTCTCTTCCAAAATTTCCACCTCTATTTCTCTCTGTGCTACAGTCTAATTCCTTCAGACCTGTCATCCAGTTCACTAATTTTCCCTCAGCTGTGTCTAATTGATTTAAGCCATCCATTTCCTTTTAAAAACTGAAGTATAACATATAGATAGAAGTGCAGAAATCATGGGTTTACAGCTTGGTGAGTTTTCACAAAGTGGATGTACATCATATCCACAACCCAGGTGAACAATCAGAACCTGACCAGCACCCCAGAAGCTCCCTCCCTCCCTTCTCATCACCATCCACCTTCTTCTCCACAGAAACCATTCTTTGAGACCCACCACCAGAGACGGTTTTGGCTATTTTCAACTTTCCCTAGATGGAATAACGCAGTATGTGCCATTCAGGCAGCAGGACATTTTTGGTGTTTGTCAATGTAGCTGTACGTGTATTACCCGCTTCTAAAGGTTTTGTTTAGTTCTAAAAAACACAGCACGCTTGGTTTTTTGTTCTTCTGTTTGTGCACATATCTGCAGACTTTGTGAGTCTTACTCTCATGGTGGTTTGCTTCCTTGTGATTTGGTTTGTGGTCATGTTCTCTTGGCTTTCTACCTGTGGGAATGTTTTCAGGCTGGGCCTTACTTAGAACAAATTTCCATTTGCTTCTGCCAAGCTTCCTGATTAGTTACCAAACATGGGACTACTTTAAACAAAATAGTGGGCTTGGGGCTTTTTGTGCCAACATGTAGATACTGTTAGTGGATTTGGATTCCAAACCCATGTGAGGTTTATGACTAAGAGCTTGCAGGGGAGATGGATAAAAGCCCCCATGGGATGGTGTGTGGTTGTTGTTAACAACTTTATTGAGATAGCGGGTGATATTTTTCATCCTAACTCACTCATTGAGGGATTCACCTTCCTGGGATCCCCATTCTTAACAGCTGCCTTACTTAGGTCTTAAGCCTGGGCTTCACTACTCCCTACATCAGAGATCCTTTAAAACAGAGGCCTAGGTCCACCAGGTGTTGGCGGCTGCTCCTCGGGCAAGCAGTCCTTCAGGCTTACTCATCCCCTGCTTTGGAGCATTCTCATTATTTCTGGCCTCCAAGGATTGCAGTCACTTTTACTGCTAGCTCAGTCATACACTTAAAAAATGTAATCTTAAAAAATTTTTTATCCAACTTTTTTTTTTGTGTGTGTGTGAACGTGTATTATGTTGCAAGAAGGTTTCTCTGCCATGATGCCGGACCAGGTAAGCAAGTTCTTTATGTGCAATATCTCTTTTAGACTTAAGAACACCACCTTGAGATAAGTCACCAGAAGTATTCCCATTTTACAGATGAGGAAACTGAGACTCAGAGGAAATAAATAACAAGTCCAATGTTGCTCAACTAGTACATGACAGAGACAGGATTCAAACCCAGGTCCATGTGACCCTATTGCTTTTCTCTATAACAACTACTCTTGCTGAAGTCAGTGATGCCTTAGGGTTTACTCTGAGTCTCTCCCCCAGCGGAGCAATCCCATCATTAAGAGGAGATGGTCTATCACTGAGGGTGATGCCCTCAGTGCCAATCAACTGCCAAGCTTTGGCTCCATCATCTGGGAGGAACACACAATTCAACGTTCAGGCTTCTCTGAGAGGGGGGATGGCCACACAGCAAAGTGACATTTGCTGATTTGAGCATCTTCAGATATTATAAATGTTCCAGTTTAGACTTAGAAAGTTTCCCAGGGGAGAAAAAATTGGCTGATAGAACATTTCAGGCAATTAAGTTATTACAAAGGAAGGTTCTTTGAGGATAGCTTCAACACTAGGCTTCCAGAGTCACGCAGGGAACATTCTCAGGGTGGACCTCCTATCTTCTGAGAGTCTTATGTTCATCTTTTCTCCAGCCTCATCTGGTCCGTGGGTCCCAGGGTGCAGCCCCCTCTAGCCTCCTCCTAGCCTGGGATCTGGACTCCTGGGCTCCAGTCTTGATGGATAGGGATAGTAGCAGTATCTGGGGCACCTTCATCTCTTTTGCATCTGTCTTGGCTGCTTCAGAAAAGCATGCCAGCCTTTTGGTCCTCTGAGTTGCTGCTTTTTCCTGCAAAGGGAGGTTGTTTGCATGTCAGTTAGAAATAAGCTTCAAAGAGTTGGAAGCATAGAAACAAATTCCTGTTGAGCATTTGCTGTGTGCCAAGCACTTGTTTCACAATAGTGAGCAGGCTTTATTTTATTTTGATACACTTTTTCTGCTTTTGACAGCCATCACTTTCATTACTCTATTTCATCCTTTCATTACTCTATTTGGAGAGTTACACAGGAAGGGCAGTATAGCCTTGTGGGTCAGAGCACCTCTGGAGTCAGAGGTGACTCGGCTCAAGTCTCAGCTTTATTGTTTTCTTCATGTGTGACTGTGAGTCCATCTGGGTCTCAGTTTTCCCATCTGCAAAATGGGGCTAAGAATAGTAGCTACCTCAGATAACTGGAGTGCGGCAGCCACTGGGAGGTCACCTCTAGTCAGTTACCGTACTTGCCTAAGGCTGAGTGTCTCATGGCTTGTAAGGGGGACAGTACCCAGAGTTGAGCCCCAAGGAACACCCTCAACCAGTGAAGCATGGGAACTGGTGCAAATAGCCCAGCTTCTTGGTCTATAGTGGGACCATCTTGTGATATCTTCTATATCGTCCCTCACAGGATGCCCAGCAGGGTTGGGCCCCAGTGGCCCACACTGGTAACTGTCCCATTAATACACTCTTTATATACTTTCCTCCCCTCACTTCCCCACCCCTCATAGTGCTTCCTGAAGTCACCTTCCAAATAAAGGTGGGCACCCCATCTTTCTCTGTAAGCTTTGTTCCCAAAGCATATCACCTGGGAGATGCCCTGTGCTCAGTTGGAATTCTCTTGCTTGAGAATAACAGGTTCCTGGGCTGATTGGAGGAAAGGATGGGGTAGTGGATCACATCACTTGTAGTTTTCATTTTTTATTGCTTTTTTATTTTTACAAGTGTGTTTTATTGTGGTAAAAGGCACATGATATAAAACATTCTGTTTCAACCATATTTAACTGTACATTTCAGTGGCACTAAGTACATTCACTTTGCTGTGCAACTCTCACCATCATCCATCTCCCCAAATTTTCAAAACTCTGTCCCCATTAAACACTAACTCCCTGCCTCCCCTCCTCACTTCCCCACCCCTCTGCCCATCTACCAATGTACTTTCTGAATCTATGAACTTGACTATTCTAGGTACCTGTGTAAGTGGAATCAAACAGTATTTGTCTGCACCTAATGTATATTGGAATGCATTTTTAAGATTAATTTAATACATGTCCTATAAACAGATACAGCAACCCACTCCAGTATTCTTGCTTGGAGAATCCCATAGCTTGGTGGGCTGCAGTCCAAAGGATCACATAGAGTTGGACATGAGTGGAGTGACTTAGCATATACACACAAACAAATCACAACTTCTTTTTTCCCCTCTTGTGCTATACAGTAGGTTCTCATTCACTTACAGTTTTAAAATAGCAGGATCCTTGGTCTGGTGACATTCTCGTACATGCCACAATGAAACTGCCAGCTGAGGGGCACTGCGGTCTTGACCCACACATCCTCTTCTGTGAAAAGGGGGGAAAGTCAACCTTTTTTTCTGCTGAAACATGACAACCTGCAAGATGCATGCCAGTGTCCCCAGATGGCAGGCTTTGGCAAGCGTGAGCATGAGGGGTGGGAGTCCCTTTGCTTCCCATCCACTTGGACATCTACTTTAGGGAGTGTGACTCTACACTTTGCCTTGAAATAGACAAGGTGCCCTGAGCTCAGTGAGCTGTGGTCAGGACTTCCAGCTACTGGTCTGGGGCTGGGCAGCTGGGTCTGGGAGCAGAGTGACCTTGTCCTTTCCTCTGTCATTTTCCACCAGCTAATTTTTACCACAACAATCCTGAGAAGTGGATTCTCTTTCTCATCCCATTTTATGGAGGAGAAAGCTAAGGCTCAGAGAGGGAACGTGACTTGCTGCAGTGCACCCAGGTGCTAAGTGGAGAGCTCTGATTTGAAGCCAGGATTGGTCTGACGGCAAAGGAGGGGATGAGAGTCATGGGGTGGGGCTCGCTTGACATGGATATAAGGACGGAGCTTCCTGGTGGAAGCACCTCTGTATCCAGTTCCTTGGAGAGGCAGTTGCAGAGGCGGGGGGTGGGGTGGGGTGGTGTCTCAGGAGCATGGGGGCAGTGATAGGCTGGGGATCTCAGAGAATGAAGAGGCAGGAAAGCCAACAGAGGGGATCGTTATGCCCTCATTCTGAGAAGGTACTCCCTTCAAAGCTGGGAGAAGGGAAAGAAAGGCCGCGTCTGAAGGGCCTCACAGCCTGCAGGACTCTGTCTCCAGCCGTGTGAGGCTGTGTGAGAACCTGGGATTTACTGTGCTCCGGCCAATCAAGGAGATGCTGTTGTGGGGAAAAAGCACCAAGTCTAATGGGCACCCACCTCCTGCCATGCCGGGGTCATGCAGCAGGTTGGGGGAGCCTGAGAGAATCAATCACCCAGGACCCATCACACCGGAACCTGGTTCCTGGGAGACAGGTTTTGACAACTGAGTTTTCAATGTGGGCAGAGACAGTGTTGCCACTTCCTGTGAAATCGGAAATACATCAGAGGTGTGACATTTCACTGTGGACTCTTCATCTTCATCATTATTACCACCATCCAACTAATGTTCTTTGGGCATCTGCTCTGCACCAGATGCCACTCTCTGCCTTTATCATTTTATTTTTAAAAGAATAATTTTATTTATTTATTTTTAAATTTTTGGTTGTGCTGGGTCTTTGCTGCTATGTGGGTTTTTCTCTAGTTGTGGCGGGCGGGGGCTACTCTTTGCTGAGGTGCAGGGGCTTCTCATTGTGGTGGCCTCTCTCATTGCAGAGCATGGACTCTAGGGTGTGTGGGCTTCAGTGGTCGCAGCTCCTCGACTGCAGAGCACTGGCTCAATAGCTGTGGTGTACGGGCTCTGTTGCTCTGTGACATGTGGATCTTCCTGGGTCAGGGATGGAACCCATGTGTCCTGCATTGGCAGGTGGACTTCTACACCACTGAGCCATCAGGGAAACCCCTATCATTTCATTTTAAAGCCTGTAATTTCCCAGTGAGGTTAGCTGGGACTGCTGGTGATTTAGCACCTAAGTGAGAAAAAAGATGCTCTTTCCCAAGAGGTTGTGGTTCACCCATATTCCTGGCTGTGAAGTGGATGGGGGCTGAATTTCAGCCCCCATTTGCCCCCTTCACTGGACATCTTTGCCCAGTCTGCAGACTGCCTACTGTAATGACCTGAATATTAGCTATCACAACCCCCATTTTACAGATGAAGAAACAAAATCTAAGGAGGGACTGGCCCAAAGCAACATAGTCAGTAATTGGCCGAGTCAGGATTCCAACCGGCCTGAGTCCCAAGGCGCTGAGATTTGCAACACACCACAATTTAGAACCACTCCATTTAATAAGAACTCTTGGGTGTGTTGGTAGGGGAGAGAGGTGTCCTTTCATTAGCAGTAGTATAGTTGCTAAGTCGTGTCTGACTCTTGCGACCCCACAGACTATAGTCTGTCAGGCTCCTCTGTCCGTGGAATTCTCCAGACAAGAATGCTGGAGTGGGTTGCCATTTACTTCTTCAGAGGCTCTTCCCGACCCCGGAATCAAACCCGGGTCTCCCGCATCACAGGCAGATTCTTTACCAGCTGAGCAACATTAAAACCTTGTAATTATCAGACTTGTGTGAAAAAGAAGATAATTTGCTACAGTTTTAAAGTCATCAGTGGATGGGGGAGGAAAAAAAAAACAACAACCCAGACTTGTAAATACTCTTAGCTGCTCTCCAACTCTGTTGAATTTAACTGATGTTTTCGTTGTTGACTTCCCCAGCTATCAGCTTAACTATATAAATCCAGTTGACGTGTCTTTATTCAGATAAAACTCTAATACTGCAAGTGTAGCAAATTAGATGCAAATGCCCCCTTTTTATTTTAAGTATACTTAAAGCTGCCTTTCCAATGCAAATTTCATAGGAAATCTCAACCAGCTAGGACAGACATCTTAGCTGTCAGCAGGCAAATGCTTTCATTTTGGTCTTAGGCAAGGGAGCTGCCTGCTTTTTTTCTTTTTGCCCCTGCAGACTGAGATAATTAAAACTACAGAGAAATAGTTTTAAATATACATGATACACACAGTTCCTTAAATTATGGGATAATGCATAAATTCACCCATTACCATATTTGATAGTGGGCTCAGTGACCAAAGTTATGGGGTGGC
>SJYV01019083.1:226742-243770 GCA_006410875.1 Neotragus pygmaeus
GGGAGAGGCAGTGGCGGGGGGGGGGGGGGGGGTGGGGTGGTGTCTCAGGAGCATGGGGGCAGTGATAGGCTGGGGATCTCAGAGAATGAAGAGGCAGGAAAGCCAACAGAGGGGATCGTTATGCCCTCATTCTGAGAAGGTACTCCCTTCAAAGCTGGGAGAAGGGAAAGAAAGGCCGCGTCTGAAGGGCCTCACAGCCTGCAGGACTCTGTCTCCAGCTGTGTGAGGCTGTGTGAGAACCTGGGATTTACTGTGCTCCGGCCAATCAAGGAGATGCTGTTGTGGGGAAAAAGCACCAAGTCTAATGGGCACCCACCTCCTGCCATGCCGGGGTCATGCAGCAGGTTGGGGGAGCCTGAGAGAATCAATCACCCAGGACCCATCACACCGGAACCTGGTTCCTGGGAGACAGGTTTTGACAACTGAGTTTTCAATGTGGGCAGAGACAGTGTTGCCACTTCCTGTGAAATCGGAAATACATCAGAGGTGTGACATTTCACTGTGGACTCTTCATCTTCATCATTATTACCACCATCCAACTAATGTTCTTTGGGCATCTGCTCTGCACCAGATGCCACTCTCTGCCTTTATCATTTTATTTTTAAAAGAATAATTTTATTTATTTATTTTTAAATTTTTGGTTGTGCTGGGTCTTTGCTGCTATGTGGGTTTTTCTCTAGTTGTGGCGGGCGGGGGCTACTCTTTGCTGAGGTGCAGGGGCTTCTCATTGTGGTGGCCTCTCTCATTGCAGAGCATGGACTCTAGGGTGTGTGGGCTTCAGTGGTCGCAGCTCCTCGACTGCAGAGCACTGGCTCAATAGCTGTGGTGTACGGGCTCTGTTGCTCTGTGACATGTGGATCTTCCTGGGTCAGGGATGGAACCCATGTGTCCTGCATTGGCAGGTGGACTTCTACACCACTGAGCCATCAGGGAAACCCCTATCATTTCATTTTAAAGCCTGTAATTTCCCAGTGAGGTTAGCTGGGACTGCTGGTGATTTAGCACCTAAGTGAGAAAAAAGATGCTCTTTCCCAAGAGGTTGTGGTTCACCCATATTCCTGGCTGTGAAGTGGATGGGGGCTGAATTTCAGCCCCCATTTGCCCCCTTCACTGGACATCTTTGCCCAGTCTGCAGACTGCCTACTGTAATGACCTGAATATTAGCTATCACAACCCCCATTTTACAGATGAAGAAACAAAATCTAAGGAGGGACTGGCCCAAAGCAACATAGTCAGTAATTGGCCGAGTCAGGATTCCAACCGGCCTGAGTCCCAAGGCGCTGAGATTTGCAACACACCACAATTTAGAACCACTCCATTTAATAAGAACTCTTGGGTGTGTTGGTAGGGGAGAGAGGTGTCCTTTCATTAGCAGTAGTATAGTTGCTAAGTCGTGTCTGACTCTTGCGACCCCACAGACTATAGTCTGCCAGGCTCCTCTGTCCGTGGAATTCTCCAGACAAGAATGCTGGAGTGGGTTGCCATTTACTTCTTCAGAGGCTCTTCCCGACCCCGGAATCGAACCCGGGTCTCCCGCATCACAGGCAGATTCTTTACCAGCTGAGCAACATTAAAACCTTGTAATTATCAGACTTGTGTGAAAAAGAAGATAATTTGCTACAGTTTTAAAGTCATCAGTGGATGGGGGAGGAAAAAAAAAACAACAACCCAGACTTGTAAATACTCTTAGCTGCTCTCCAACTCTGTTGAATTTAACTGATGTTTTCGTTGTTGACTTCCCCAGCTATCAGCTTAACTATATAAATCCAGTTGACGTGTCTTTATTCAGATAAAACTCTAATACTGCAAGTGTAGCAAATTAGATGCAAATGCCCCCTTTTTATTTTAAGTATACTTAAAGCTGCCTTTCCAATGCAAATTTCATAGGAAATCTCAACCAGCTAGGACAGACATCTTAGCTGTCAGCAGGCAAATGCTTTCATTTTGGTCTTAGGCAAGGGAGCTGCCTGCTTTTTTTCTTTTTGCCCCTGCAGACTGAGATAATTAAAACTACAGAGAAATAGTTTTAAATATACATGATACACACAGTTCCTTAAATTATGGGATAATGCATAAATTCACCCATTACCATATTTGATAGTGGGCTCAGTGACCAAAGTTATGGGGTGGCGGTGGGGGGTGAGTGATATAATTTTCCCTAACTACTTGCTTCTCTTGTCAATAAGCCTCACAGCTCCTATCACTTCACCTGGTGTCCTACGGAGCGCTGGTAATGGTTCAAAACGAGGTGGTGAACACACTCATTAAAAAGCAACCGCTATGGGTTTTTTCTTTTTTTTTTTAAAGAAATAAAAATGTTAATGGTAACTTTTTTTCCTTTTTTTTTTCTCCCCAGCAGTTCTCAGTCTCTTTGGAATACATATCCATTTCGGCTTTGATTTGTTGAGCTCCCTGAATGAGTTTATCCAAACAATGTGAATTTACTCAGATCTCTCTCAAATCCCACATCTCTTGTGGTTGATAAAGCTGACTTTAGCTAAGAAGGGCTGGATCAGTGTGATTTGAAATTCACATTGAAAATGATAAGGGCTTTGCTGGAAATAATAAGCACAGTCAAACGCTGTCAGGAGGAAACAGTCGGGCATGCAGGGAGAAATTTGGTAAGGCTGTGCCGCTCCCTCCCCACTTCTCTTTCCAGAATCAAGGTAGAGGACAGAGGGGAAAGGTGAATGGGGCTTTGCCTAGATACACACTTAGCTCGGCAGATGATGGGGATGATAATTCCAAAGAGCTTAGGGCATTAGCTTATTCTTTATGATTGAAAAATGGCAGCCATCCCTTGATGGGTGATATACACTCCATGGGCATTGGGGGTGGTGGCGAGTTTTGCCGGCATAGTGCCTGACACGGGCTGGAAGGCAACACACACATTTTCTCTCTTTCTTCCTCCTCCCCCACCCTTCTATCTCTCTCCCCGCCTCTTTCCCTTCCTTCCTCTCTCTTTTATTCCTTTCTGAGCACCTAATACATGCCTGGCCCTGGGCTACATGTTCTCGCATTTCCTCCTCTCATTTCTTCCTAGCAACCCTAGAAGGCAGCACAATGATTATACCCATTTTACAGATGGTGTCTTCAAGATGTGACCTTGTGGCAATCCAGTAAGACTCTGAGCTTCCACTGCAGGGAGCCTGGGTTCGATCCCTGGGTCAGGGATCCCCGGTCGGGGAAGTAAGATCCTGCGGGAGGTGGTGGTTTAGTTACTAAGTCGTGTCCGATTCTTACGACCCCATGGATCCTCCAAGGTGCAGCCAAAAAAGAAGAAAGTGTGACCTTGTGAAGCCATGGAGGACACCATGTCCCGGGATGGAGAGCACATGGGTCCTGTGTGTCACAGATGAACCTTCATCCTCTTTCCAACTTCGGCTGCTAGGTTGAGAAGAACACCTAAAGAAGTGATGCTTTGGAACCCGGTTGCCGAGACACTCTAAGATGTTCTGTTCCTGGAGCATGTTAACCAGTGAAAGTGACTGATGGGGAGGGGTGAAGGGGTGGGGGTTGGAAGCAAGGGTAGAGGCCGGCGTTCTGGGGGCCAGAGTGGGTTTGTTTTTTTTTCCTCAGTGAGTGAGATCTGAGTAGATGGGAGGGCTTCTCAGACTCGGCACTATTGACATCTGAGGCCTGAGTGATTCTGTTGCCTGGGGCAGGGGGTGAGGGATGAAGGGCGGGACTATCCTGCTCAGTCTGGGATGTTCAGCATCCTCTCTGGTCCCTATGGCACAGATGTCAGTGGGGCCTTGCCCCTCGTTGTGACAGTACCACACATCCTTTGAGAGTGGGGGATCGGGAATCGTCCCAGTAGAGAACCACTGGTGTAGACTCAAATCCTTCAAAGCCCAGATTCCTCCTCTTCCTTGAAAGGCAGGTTGCATGAGGGTTCCATCCCCACCTCTCCTTTTTCCCTTGTCTCTGAAGACCATGCTTTCACACGCCCTCCTCAGTAGCTGAGCAACCTTCCTTGGAAATAGATGGCTCAGAGGAGTTTTGCCACTGAAACCTTATTTCTAATTATAGTAATCGCTCCCCCTTGTCTGCACCATCAGGGCGCTGGGATCCGCCCCTGGGCTGCTCTTCAATGCCTTGATCTATACAATTCCTGTTTGGCCTCAGTGAATGACTTTTCTGACTGCTTCTGCTTTGCCTCTGTGTGTCTGTGCGTGGGTGTGCACGTGCTCACATGTGTGTTGANGGGCGGGGGAAGGGAGGGGTGGGGAATTCATCCTTCCAAGTCCTTGTCCCTGAGCTGTGTCTCAGACCAGGACGCTCCCTCTGCAGAATCCATTTCCACTTACCCAGCTCAGAGCTGACCTCCCCTCCCCTCCTCTCAGGGGTCGTTCCCCATCTTCCTTTCTCAGCGTGGACCACCTCTTCTAACCCCGAGACTCAGTATGTTCTAACCCAAGCCACTAATAACCACTGCTCACCGAGAAGGGCAGTTTAAATTTTATTTAGACTTAAAAAAAAAAAGAAAGAAAAGCAAACTTCAAAGGCTGTTTCCTGCAAGCCGAGCGGAAACCTAGTCCAGCCATTATCAACAGAAGCCGGATCGATATTTCAGCACCATCCCCTGGCTGGGTTTTCGAGGAACTTTTATTATTATTGCGGTTAAGCTGTTCTCAAGTGGAGCATCATTTATAAAACAAACGGATCCCTTCCAAATAGGTTATTTTCCTGGTTAATGACCGATCGTCTGCCCTGGGGTCTGTCTGTGTGGAGATTCCAGATGGGAACAGGCACTACCAGCCCAATTATCTTTATTAAGTGTTTTCCTCCCCCTTTTTGAAAAATGAAATGGCAGCTAGCTCAAATATCTCCTCCTTCCCCTCACTCTCACCCCTGTGCCATTTCCTGCATTTGCCTCATTATGGACAAGTATGTCCTTTAAGACACGGAGAGTAATGAGGCGGTTTTATGAGACTAATACATTTTAAATTTTACCACTGAAGCTAGCATCTTTAATTGTACAATTATACATTCATTTAGCACACGCTCTTGCTCTCTTTCTTTCTTTTGCTTTAAAAGATAACAAACCACAGGTGACTAAAAGTGTGTGAAAAGGCAGAATTTATGTCATTCTTTAAGGTTTGAAATCATGCAAGAATAAAAACTATTTTTCTCCTGAATTTTCTGAAGCAAAATTAGTTACTGTTGCAGATAGAAGGGTTAAATATTTGTTTTTTAGTAATACAGGAGAAGGTTAGATTATATGGATGAAAAACTTCTATTTTTTTTGTCCCTCATTTCGACATAGAGTATAGCTAGAAAGCACTTTGAAAGTTAGATGTTCTGTGGTCCAGCAGCTGCAGCTGGTGAGAGAGAGAAAAAAGAGAGAGAGAGAGCAAACCCTATGTAGCCTGTCTTTAACAAAAGCCCCCTACATTCCCCACCTGACAGGACTTTATCGGCTAGTAATAAATAAGGCTGAATTATTGATGATGAGAACTGCTAATATTATTATGACCTCAATTAAGTGCTTTTTTCAGACACATTAGTAACAAAGGGTCTCCCCTCTCTCAGTTGCTGTTTTTACCCCCCCAGGCCCCACTTTACATTAAAATCTAATTGATCAAACCTATTTGCCATTCGCACAAGAGGGATCACCATAATGGGTCATCTATCAGCACGAGCTCCTCATCAGGGTATTAACACCTTTTGTTGCTGGCCCCAGTTCTGCACCAGCCGAGAGGATCAGAAAGCCAGGGCTTCCGATCTGGAAGGGTTGTGCGTGCGTGAGGTCTGGCTTGTGGTACCCTTTAATTGCTCTCTTTAACACCCTCGCAGAACACATAAGATGCTCTCGATTCCGAGGAAGTCCTGCCAGGCAGCCGTGGAGTAACCAGGTGGTACCCGCCTTATCAGAACAGAAGGTGCTGGGGGGCAGGGCTTCCCCACCTCCACTCCCCTGCTCAGGGCCTCCTCGTCATTGGCTCCTCCTCTTGGCCTTCATCTGGACTACTTCAGGAAGTCCCTATGTCCTGTCTTTAAGGAGTCGGGAACTTGGTGGTGGACGTAAAGATGTGGCAAGTGTACAGGCAAATACTTCTCAAAATTGGTGCTGGGTTCAAACGGAGATAGGTCCCCACGGATGAGAGAGCCATTCCATGGCTTACTGGCCCGTGGTCAGCCACAGAAGGTCGGTGGATGACCTGTGAGGCCCTGAAGTGAAAGTCGATCAGTCCTGTCCTACTCTTTGCAACCCTATGAACCACAGCCTGCCAGGACCCTCTGTCCATGGAATTCTCCAGGCAAGAATACTGAAGTAGACTGCCGTTTCCTTCTCCATGAGGATCTTCCCGATGCAGGGACTGAGTCCAAGTCTCCTGCATTGCAGGCAAGCTCTACCATCTGAGCCACCAGGGAAGAGAGTAAGCCCCTGAACTCTGTGCAAAGTTGTGTTTACAAGTATATTTCTGGAAGAGGATTATAGTCTGACTCTTTGTGACCCCATGGACTGTGACCCGCCAGGCTCCTCTGTCCATGGGGATTCTCCAGGCAAGAATACTGGAGTGGTTGCCATGCCCTCCTCTAAGATAGCTTCCACTAGATTCCCAAATTTGTCCATGACCCCAAAGTGGGTTTGAAATGTCTTCTCAGGAGCTTCTTAGATGGGAGAGGTTTTCTATTAGTCTTGCCCTCACGCAGGGTCTTGGGTCTCTGCGGATACAGGGGAGCGGTGACATGATCTTTACTCTTGGTGTACTGTGTGATGGTGGGCTAAACTCAGTCTCTCCTTCTCTCTCTGTCTCTGAGCCTCTGTCTTCTCTGCTGATTTGGTTGGGAGAAAAAACTCCAGCGTCTTGTTTTTCATAATGATTGTGAGAATGGGCTTTCACCCATTAATCTCACCCATGCAGTACCTCCCACTGAGTGTTGGAAGATACGAGGAAATAGGAAGTGCCCTGTGTTACCTGGGTTGCTGTTTTTTTGAGAGGTGAGCGCTTCCAATCTGACATGACAGGAACTCTCTTCGGGCAACACGAGAAAGCCTGGAGCCGAATTCAAGGCCATTCTGCTCATACAGCTCCACCTGCCCGCATGAAACTCACGTCATCATTTTTTTTTTTTCCTGATTATAAATGAATACACTCAGAAATCAGTCAGAAGGGAATTCAAACCTCCTCCAAGCTAACATTTTGGCTTATCTCAATTTTCATTTTTTTTTCCATGCAAATAACTGTAAGAAGAGTTCTATGAGAAATTTTTTTTTCTTGATTTTGTTTTTCAAGAATTGGACTAGATACATGGCCTCTTAAATTTTCTTATTTACTTGGCAATATATCGTGAAAACATCTAATAAATATTGTTCAGCATCATCATTCCCAGTGGAATAAATCTGCATAGTATTTAATTGAATGGATTTACCAAAAGCTATTTACCAATCCCCTCTTGCTAGATACTTAGATGTTTGTTTCCAACATCTAAATGTCTATCATAAATGTGTCTGTTATAAACAGTGCTGCAGTAAATGTCCTTCTTTGAAAGTTATTCACTTACTCAATTATGTTCTTAAGATGCACTAATAAAAGTAGAATTTCTGAATTAACGGGTGTGTGTTAAATACAAAAAAATTACAGTACAGATTAAGGTTTAGGACAGATCATCAATGCAAATTTTAAGGTGTCGTCACGGGGCACTTCTGTCTGGAGGTTGTCTTAGGTGAAGAGCCTTGGAAGGGAGGAGAGTTGAGATTCTTAAGGCTGATTTGGGGAGTTTTCTCTCTGTAAGCGTGAGTCTGGAGCAGCTAGGATGATTAAGCTTCGTTTTCCTGCTTGGTGGAGGCAGTGGTGGGGTCGATTCTTCGGGTTCTTTTAGAGAGATTTTTATCAAACACACAGCCCCTGCTCCAAACAAGCCAGTTCTCTGTCAGTAAAGAGGCTGTGTGGGGCTGGCAGCTGTGAGGTGACATCCCAGCTCGCCCTCTCACCCCAGAGCTCTGTCCTGACTCCCCTGGGCCCCGTGCTAGGCGGCCAGGTAGGGGTCTGCCCACTGCTTCTCGGGAGAATGGGGGCTGGGCAGGGGGCTGCAGGGTCATGAGGCATTTCACCAAGAAGCAGAGGACATCATTTAGCACTGCCTTGTGCCTTCTCAGCCTGTGTTGTCTTAATTCAAGTTGTCATTCATAGACCAGTAGCAAACTAAAATCAATAAGTGGTGAAAACAGGCTTTAAAGGCAAACTAAAGTCACAGAGGAGGAGGAACACAGCATCTGTTGCCTCGGTGGGCTCTCTTTTCCCCTCCGACGTAGGATGGCTGAATTTGGGACCTGCGTTGTTGTTGTTATTTTTAAAGGGAAGGGGAGAAAATGAGTGAATTTCCCTTTTAAAGAGAAACAGGGTGCCCTTTGGACAAGACCTCAGGAGAGGGCAAGTCATCATCTGATTGGATCACAGAGAAAAATGAAAATGATGGTGTTTGGGGTGGGTCTATGTCTTATGCCAGGAATACTGCGGGTGAGTTTGAGATGTTTGTCCTCTGACTCCTGTGCTACTTCCTGCAAGTCTATGCCCCTCTCTGGGCCACAGTCTTCTCAACTGGAAAATGGAGTCAGACGAGGTACGGCAATTTCCAGCCCTTTTCTGTGGTGAGAAACCACAACAGGTGTGCCAAGGGGTGCATCGCAATGTAAAAGTCAGGGGCTACGGTCCCAATCTCTGCAAAAAATTTCATCTGAAAGTTAGAATTTCACAGCAGAGACAAAGTTTAGGGGAGAAAAAAGTCACTGAGAAAGAAGGTTTCCAAATTTCCTTCCACTTATCAGAGGCTACCGAGATCTTCTGCATGCCTACAAGTTACTACTGAAACCTCAACTTGGACTAACCCTACCTTTTTCTCGTGACAAGCATGGAACCTGCAGGAGTAGAGAGACTGCCAGGNTCATCATTTTTTTTTTTTCCTGATTATAAATGAATACACTCAGAAATCAGTCAGAAGGGAATTCAAACCTCCTCCAAGCTAACATTTTGGCTTATCTCAATTTTCATTTTTTTTTCCATGCAAATAACTGTAAGAAGAGTTCTATGAGAAATTTTTTTTTCTTGATTTTGTTTTTCAAGAATTGGACTAGATACATGGCCTCTTAAATTTTCTTATTTACTTGGCAATATATCGTGAAAACATCTAATAAATATTGTTCAGCATCATCATTCCCAGTGGAATAAATCTGCATAGTATTTAATTGAATGGATTTACCAAAAGCTATTTACCAATCCCCTCTTGCTAGATACTTAGATGTTTGTTTCCAACATCTAAATGTCTATCATAAATGTGTCTGTTATAAACAGTGCTGCAGTAAATGTCCTTCTTTGAAAGTTATTCACTTACTCAATTATGTTCTTAAGATGCACTAATAAAAGTAGAATTTCTGAATTAACGGGTGTGTGTTAAATACAAAAAAAATTACAGTACAGATTAAGGTTTAGGACAGATCATCAATGCAAATTTTAAGGTGTCGTCACGGGGCACTTCTGTCTGGAGGTTGTCTTAGGTGAAGAGCCTTGGAAGGGAGGAGAGTTGAGATTCTTAAGGCTGATTTGGGGAGTTTTCTCTCTGTAAGCGTGAGTCTGGAGCAGCTAGGATGATTAAGCTTCGTTTTCCTGCTTGGTGGAGGCAGTGGTGGGGTCGATTCTTCGGGTTCTTTTAGAGAGATTTTTATCAAACACACAGCCCCTGCTCCAAACAAGCCAGTTCTCTGTCAGTAAAGAGGCTGTGTGGGGCTGGCAGCTGTGAGGTGACATCCCAGCTCGCCCTCTCACCCCAGAGCTCTGTCCTGACTCCCCTGGGCCCCGTGCTAGGCGGCCAGGTAGGGGTCTGCCCACTGCTTCTCGGGAGAATGGGGGCTGGGCAGGGGGCTGCAGGGTCATGAGGCATTTCACCAAGAAGCAGAGGACATCATTTAGCACTGCCTTGTGCCTTCTCAGCCCGTGTTGTCTTAATTCAAGTTGTCATTCATAGACCAGTAGCAAACTAAAATCAATAAGTGGTGAAAACAGGCTTTAAAGGCAAACTAAAGTCACAGAGGAGGAGGAACACAGCATCTGTTGCCTCGGTGGGCTCTCTTTTCCCCTCCGACGTAGGATGGCTGAATTTGGGACCTGCGTTGTTGTTGTTATTTTTAAAGGGAAGGGGAGAAAATGAGTGAATTTCCCTTTTAAAGAGAAACAGGGTGCCCTTTGGACAAGACCTCAGGAGAGGGCAAGTCATCATCTGATTGGATCACAGAGAAAAATGAAAATGATGGTGTTTGGGGTGGGTCTATGTCTTATGCCAGGAATACTGCGGGTGAGTTTGAGATGTTTGTCCTCTGACTCCTGTGCTACTTCCTGCAAGTCTATGCCCCTCTCTGGGCCACAGTCTTCTCAACTGGAAAATGGAGTCAGACGAGGTACGGCAATTTCCAGCCCTTTTCTGTGGTGAGAAACCACAACAGGTGTGCCAAGGGGTGCATCGCAATGTAAAAGTCAGGGGCTACGGTCCCAATCTCTGCAAAAAATTTCATCTGAAAGTTAGAATTTCACAGCAGAGACAAAGTTTAGGGGAGAAAAAAGTCACTGAGAAAGAAGGTTTCCAAATTTCCTTCCACTTATCAGAGGCTACCGAGATCTTCTGCATGCCTACAAGTTACTACTGAAACCTCAACTTGGACTAACCCTACCTTTTTCTCGTGACAAGCATGGAACCTGCAGGAGTAGAGAGACTGCCAGGCACAGGTGGGTGATGCACTCTGGTCTGTATTGCTGGAAACACTGACGGCCTCTGTCACTAACGGGGAATCTCAGCCTGGTTCCTCTCCATCTCTGCGTGTCATGGGCTTGGTTGTCAGAGATGGAAGAAGAGGAAGCATGTGTTGAACCAGGAATAATTCAAACCACGAGACAACAGCAAAAACATGGCAACATTGTTTTAGTGGCAACAGAACTCTGTTATCCAGTCTCAGTGACACAGTGAGGCAATAGTTCCTTGGCTTCTTTTGAAGAAGTCAGAGCTTCTGCAGATTGGCACCAAGAAGGTGGCCTGGAGGGGGAGTGGTGAAGGAAGGAACAGGGTTTCAGCAAAAACCATCCACCCCCAGCCACTGATGCTCCCCAATGCCACTATAGGCAGGTCCCTAGCGCCCTCTTCCAGCGGCTCGGTCACCACGCACATTTAGAAATTCTGGGGTCTCCTAGGGCTACACAGATTTGCCTAGTGTAAATACAGAAAACCAATAAGGGTTAAAAAGGTGGAGGTGGGGGGAAATCACAGACAAGAGAGGTGGCAGAAATAGAAAGGTGAGGTTACTTGTACTTAGAATGTACAAAATAAGTCAACACACTGGGAAACCTTCCTAAGAAATTGAGCTCTAAAGACTCGACTGGAGCTAGAGGGCTGATTTGACTTGGAGTTGGTTTTAGGAAGCAAGAAGTTACTTATCCATCTGGGGAAACTGAGCCCTGGAGTTCTGATGAGTGTGGAAAGGCAGCCCAGGTCAGGCAGGGGGTGTGGAAAGGCAGCCCTCCACATCCAGGGCTGTCATGCATACTTGATTGCTGAGAAGAGTGGACCAGGCAGTGCAGAGAAAATTCCGTAGCATACACACTGGCCTTCTAGAAACCTAGTGTCTTAGGGTGATCCAGACACAATTGTGGTTCTGCTTTCTTTCAAGCTGTTCCTACATGTCTGTTGTGTGTGCTCAATCGCCTCAGTTGTGTCTGACTCTTTGTGGCTCTGTGGACTGCAGCCTGCCAGGTTCCTCTGTCCATGGGATTTCCCAGGCAAGAATACTGGAGTGGGTTGCCGTGCCCTCCTCCAGGGAATCTTCCTGACCCAGGGACTGAACCTGCATCTCCTGCACTGGCAGATGGATTCTTTACTACTAGCGCCACCAAAGAAGCCCCACAGGTCTGCTAGATTAGGTCTTATTAAAAGGGGTACCTGTCACACACTCATGGTAATAGATTCTAACATTTACTGAGCACTTGCCCTGTGCCACATATCCTTTGAAGTCGCTGACATATATGAGTGAATTTAATCCCTTCAGCAACCCATTTCACAGATGAGGACACTGAGGCTCAAAGAGGTGAAAACAGCAGAGCCAGGATTTGGTGGACTCTGGGAGGTTTGAGGGCGGGTGTGCAAACATGAGACCATTTGTCTTTAAAGCCGCGGACTTCTATGTGTAAAGGAAGTGAGAGGGAAGCCCTTGACACTAGATCGCGGCCATTTTCAGCGCCCCCCGCCCCCCTTTCTGGGAGGACCTAAAGAAGCACACCCGAGAGCAGATTAGGCTCCTCTATTCATAGCCGAGACTTCGGGCACACGGCCTGATCAGTGCTCCGTGGCTGGGCCGCTTGGCAACTCCCAGGCTGCGGGGAAGACAAGGAAAGTTTTGGATGGCTGAGTTATCCGCTGCAGGCTTTCTCACCTTTTTAAAGAGAGAGGCCACGCCCCTCACAGGAGAGCACGGCTCTGTGCTGTTGGTATCCTCCGAGTCAGGGCCACGCCCCCCTGAGACATCTCCTACCTGATCCGGCTGCTGGTGATGGAAAGACAAAGAGGACCCGCCCTGTGCCCTCCCAACACAAGCCCGTGGGGAGAACCTGGCGGCTCTGCCGCACAAATCGGGCTCAGTTTCCAAGGTGGCCATGACGACGGCTGTTAGCCCATCGGGAAGGTGCAGAGCTCTTGCTGTGTAATCCTTCATTTTTTTGAGTTGTGGAGCCCTATTATTTTATGTGACAGTCTCTTCCTTTCCCCTACCGTGACGGAATGTTCTGTGGCGTATGTTATGATCTTTAATTAAAGGGAACTTAATTGGCTTTGGAGGCATCCTTTGTTCATTGGAGACACCCTAGGGTGTTTTAAAACCAGGTTTGGAATCTTTGCCACTGAAGCCTGGAGTCTACGCCCGCCTCGCTGCCACGGCCGGAGGCCGGTTGCCTGGATGGAAGGGGGTGTCTGTTCTCCCCACTCTCACCCCACCCTGTGCTTCAGTGTAAAAGCTGGAGCGTCTCCAGATCCTCTCCACTGGCCCTGGGTTTTTTTTTTTTTTTTTTTAATGCCCACCTTCCAAAGAACACAGACCCTGCAGGCCCGGTGACTAGACCATGGGCCAAAATTACATTTGAGGAGGGGACGGGCCATTTAGATGACAAATGGTTTTCAAGACACTGTCAGAAAGTCCGGGCGGGGGAAGACTATTAACGGTCACACGGAGGCGGCCGCATCTGTGATGCCAGAGCCGGCCGGTGGGTCCCCATTGCTGTGTTTACCGCTCCTTAATGCGGCATTGTTTACTCACAATTAAACCCTTTACCATTAATTTAACTTTCAGATGCTGAAATTGGTCACACAGCCTCGAGGCTCCAGGCCCGGACAGATGTGTTCTATACACTTGTTTAAACACGGCGCTCATTAGGAGGTAATGCATGTATAGCAAGTTGATTACACCACAAAGCAGGACGCTTTATCACGGGGGCCTCTCCGGAGGCCGCGGGAGGGGCCGTCAGCTGCCGCTGTCATTCTAACCGCCCCCCTCCCCGACCCCCACCTCGGACGCTGAGTGACGGCTCTGCCCGCCGCCTGCTCGGAAGTCCACCGCTTCCCGTCAGAGCGCCGCCGAGCTGCCTGGGAGGAGGTATTAATTGTTGTCAGCCTCCATTTCACACCCCAGATAACAAACGGGAGCCACCCTGGCAGTGTTTAAGGAAGATAAACAAGTTGCCCGAGCCCCTGCAATTAAACACGCTTGCATATTTCACTTGAGATGTTTCCTGGAAAGAAAGCAGGGCCACCCTAAACTGAGAGCACACAGCGGTTCTTCTGTCCTTAGGAACCTGGTGATGCCCACACCGTGGGCATCAGAGAAAGCTCCCCCAAGCCCCCCACTAGTTTGCTGTGTGTCTCAGTAAACTGTATTTCTCCATCCCGAGCAAAACGAACATCTGAATTAAGCCTAAGGTAAATCTCCTTTATTTCCTGCCTCTCAGGAGAAAAGTAGCATGGTGCGGTGGTTCAAGAAAGGGTGCTGGAGCCAGTCTGTGCTGTGCTTAGCTGCTGCAGTCGCGCTGACTCTTTCTGATCTGTGGACTGCAGTCCACCAGTCTCCTCTGTCCTCGGATTCTCCAGGCAAGAATACTGGAGTGGGTTGCCATGCCCTCCTCCAGGGGATCTTCTCCTCCCAGGAATCGAATCCATATCTCCATTGTCTCCTGCCTTGTAGACAGGTTCTGTAACCACCGAGCCACCTGGGAAGCCCCGGAATCAATCTGCCTGGGTGTAAATTCCAGATCCACTTGTCTTGGTAGTGTGTTGTGTGACTTTGCTTCAGTAGCTTTGGCGGGGACGGGGGGGGGCCCTCAGTTTTCTCATCTGTAAAATGGGTATAGCGATAATAATACATACCTCCCATTTTAAGAGGAGTAAAGGAGGCTTAAGTTTGTGGCACCATGCCTGACCTGTGGAAAAAGGTGTGGAGATGGTAGTTATTCCTAGAAGTCAGGTTAGTGGAGTTCACTTTTAAGGTATAAAAATGCTGACAGTAGATGGTTAGAAGCAAGAAGTTTAGGTTACTCCTGAACTGAGGAAGGTGATGCCGGTGTTTGTAGGGCTCTTTTCCTCACGGTCCTGAGAAGGCNGTTTCTGTTTCACAGTGTGAGAGGGTCCTCTCCTTTCTTCTTTTAATGAGTATTTATTGAGTGTTTTCTTTATTTCACACATTAGCTTAAGTGTAAGAGAAATTCTGTTGAACAGAGCAAATTGCTCAGAATCAGGGCACATTTGCTTAGCCTTGTAAGAAAGGAAGACAAACAGTATGTGTGGCAAGCACAGTGGAACAGCACCAGCGTGGAGCACAGTCTGCAAGCATTTTCAGTATTTCACTGTAAAAATAAGATGAGAAGAAATCCAAACTGGCAGGAATAAAATATGACGCTTTTGAGATATTTAACCTCTAAAAATATTAGCGAACATCCCAGATCTAGTCTAGAGAAATGCAGTAAACTGGTGTAGTAAGTGAGACCAGAAAGAGATATTGCCTTCACTCTTTCCCACCTCGACCCCTAAATGTGGGATGAGTAACAGACCTGGGTTTAACAAGTCAGAATACTTCATCTACTTGACAGCAGCGATTATCTAAAAGATAGACCTTTGACCCAAAGCGGTTAATTATATTATCTTTATCCTGGGATTCATATAGAGTTTTGGGGAAAAGAAGCCATCTTTCACCTCTACCCAGGCTTAATAAGCTGGAATGTTATAGGACTGAGATTACCAGAGGGCCATTTTCCCTGGTATTTGGAAACATGAAAATGCCAAGCAGAAATGGAAATGAGAAGAGAGAGAAAATGGGTTGAATTGAAGCTCCAGTTCAATTCTCTGAGCTGCTAGGTCTGCTAGCTCTTGCTTTGGTCTACTATACCACCAACAGTACTTCTCAGTTGTCTGAGCCTGCATATCAAGTCTTGCTTTTGCTGGTTTCAGTGAGAGTTCTGTGACACAACCAAACATTTCCCAGCAAATATAGTAACCCTGGATGTGAGCTGGAAGAGGTTAAGACTGGCTTACAAAAGCTGCACCTTCAATGAGGCGCTCCTTTCATGTTCCTCCAGCTCCTTCCTCTACCTAGAATCCGTGTGGGCTTCCAGATGGCATGGAGCACATGGGCAAGGCCTACAAACATGAAGAAGAGGAAGTCCCTATGCAGGGACTTACCACTTACAACAAATGCATCCAGTCAATATGACAGAGAACTACCAGGTAAATTGGGGAAGCCAAGAAGAAACTAGTCAACTGTAGACAGGAGTGAGGAATAGAAGTTTTTAAAAGCAGCTCTTTAATAATAGTTAATTTTTACTAAGCTGCTCCCATATTTCTCTTTGTGTTTCCCAGGTGGCACAATGGTAAAAATAATCCACCTGCTAATGCAAGAGACGTGGATTTGATCCCTGGGCCGGGAAGATTCCCTGGAGAAGGGAATGGCAACCTACTCCAGTATTATTGCCGGGAGAATTCCACGGACAGAGGAGCCTGGCAGGCTACAGTCCATGGGGTCGCAGAAAGTAGGACATAACTGAGCACAGCACAATATTTCTCTTTACATGGGCTTATCTCATTTAAACCTCTTCAACTGTTAATGGCTATGGGCCATGTTCTCCCCATCATTCAGATAAGAATACTAATTGAGATTGCATGTATTGCCCAAGTTTGCAATTCTAGTAAGTTAGAGAGCCAGGATTTGATCCTGTTTTACTCTAAAGCGCAGTGGGATGAATGTTAAAGTTGTTTCACAGTTGATACACAAAGAGAAAGAACATATAAGGGAAGTTTTTAGCTGAATTATGAAAATATTGTAATTACACAGAACCCAGTTCACTGCCAACAAACAAACACAAACCCTAAATGTTCATTCATCTAAAACTATTTGGAAACGCCACGTATTCCTCTTAGTTAGGTGTATTACAGACTCAACATGAATTAGAGAAAAACCTGATTAACTTTATGTAATCCACTTTCCCTCAAACTTACTGGAATCTGGAGCCATCTTGGGGGGAAATCTCATTATATAATATAAAGTTAATATCCCATGGGATACTTTTGAGGAAATGCTTTTCTTTTTCAGAAAAAAACATGAAATGTTGAATGAAGGTCATAACAAAGTGAAATCAAGTAATCAATACATCTGTACTGAGCAGCTTCAATACACTCAGCACTGTGCCAGGAGCTATTTATGGGCAACAGAAACAGTGTAAGTAACAGGGGCAATCTAAATTTCAAATAATTTAAAGCAAAACAATAAGAGACAATAATTAAAGCTTCAAGTCAATCCAATAATTATCCATTAAATTACTGTGCATTAAATTTAAACAGTCCTTTTTGTAAGCTCTGCAGTGGTTACTGAATTGAGTAAAACTAGTTCCTGCCTTCAAGGAACTTACAATCTAGAAATGGGGAATTAGAGAAGAGGAAATATTAGTGAGTTGAAGAAATCAGAACAGACTTTTTTGATGAAAAGAGTATGTGGTCTGAAAGATGTGT
>SJYV01019083.1:244957-264808 GCA_006410875.1 Neotragus pygmaeus
TCTCTGTCGAGGTGGAATCTGCTGAAGAGCCGCATCTGCTTCTCTGGCCTTCCTCCTCCCCATCTCCTTCCTGCCCCCTCCCCCTGCCCCTCTCCCTTCTTAAACTTGGCTCACGCTGTAGCCTTACATCCGCCCACCCACCCATTGGACGCTGATGTTTAAAACTTGAGGAAAAACTGAGGCGGCTGGAAGGGAAGTCTCTGCTGCTCTGGCCCCGCCTTTCTGTCCTCCTGCAGGTCCAAACCGCGGCCTCTCCGTCGTCGAGGGACCTTCGGATGTGCTGCTCCCTTTGTCTCAGCCACGTCTTCTCACACCAGCACCCCGTCACTCAGCCTTTTCCGGCCCACCAGATTGGAGTAGATCACTGTTTTAAGACCTTCTTTTTCCTTTGTAGTAGCTCTCAAAATATTCATGATTTGAGTAGTTTTCTATTTTCCAGTGAAGACAGGCTGTATCTGTCTCATTCACCATGTAGCCCCAATCCCTAGGACACTCCTTGTAGATGCTCAAAAAATGTTTGTTACACTATAGTGAGGCTTCCCTGGTGGCTCGGCAGAGAAGAATCCACCTGCAATGCAGGAGATGCAAGAGATGCAGGTTCAATCCCTGGTTCAGGAAGATCCCCTGGAGGAGGGCATGGCAACCCACTCCAGTATTCTTGCCTGGAGAATCCCATGGACAGAGGAGCCTGGAGTCCATGGGGTCTCAAAGAGACATGACTGAAGCAACTGAGTGTGCACGCATACTATAGTGTACCACTTGAATGAATCAGATCATTTTCCTTAGGGCTCCAGAGAGAGGGAGAGTCCTTATTATTGCTCATGGCTCTTTAGTCNTCCATGGGGTCTCAAAGAGACATGACTGAAGCAACTGAGTGTGCACGCATACTATAGTGTACCACTTGAATGAATCAGATCATTTTCCTTAGGGCTCCAGAGAGAGGGAGAGTCCTTATTATTGCTCATGGCTCTTTAGTCTTTTCTTTCTATGATTCAGTGAGGCTGACCTGCTCCTTTCTCTCTGTTTCATTGTTGGAGAAAAAGGGATGGAAGGGTTAAAGTGGATGTCCATCCATCGGTTAGGTACTTCCGGTGTCTCTTCCCAGGGCGCACAAGTCATCACTTTTTCCTTCAGCCTTGCTGACACCACCAACTGCTGGAGAACCCACAATGATTTGTCTTCGGACAATGCAAAGGATGTGGCTCTGTCTTGTGGGTACATTTTAAGGAGGAGGGACCTCCACTTATGTGTCTGCACAGCTGCTTCCTGTGGGCTTTGTGGTTGCTGTATGCCGCCTTCTCATCTGATCGCATTACCCTTAATAACCATCACCCTGGCAGGAGAGGGGTGCCGAATTCAGCATCCTGCATGCATGTGTGTGTAATGTGCCTGGCAAGAGACCCCAGTGAGGCATTCAGCACACCACTCCCCCAAGAACCAGCTTTCAGCTTCTTCAAATCCATTTATATTCCCACTCAGACCTTTGGGATCAACATTTCTGACCCTTTTGCAAAAAGCCAAAACACCTTTAGGAAAAAAAAAAAAATAGAAGAGCGAGGTAAAATTCCCTGAGACTTCATTTCCCTTCATGGTTGAACTTCGATGACTCAAGTCATTTGCAGTCAATTTATTTAGCTGACTTGTCCTGCCGACTGCCAGGGGGTCAACATTTCTGGATTTGCCCCTTCCGGGGGCAGCATGTGGTCCCAGCTGGTTGTGGTGGGAATGGGGGCAGGGGAGGTGTGGAAGCTAGGTCGGGGGCTCTGCTCTGTTTTGCTGAGATGATTCTTCTAGGGGAAGTGCTTTTGTTTGCTGTTTGCCTGCATTGGTGGGATTAGCTCTGATTACATATTAATAACTTACAGCACCATCTAGTAATTAGATGTTATCTTCCAGATGTTTAAAAGAAACCTTTAATATTTTAAGCTCCTTGGAGGTCTCTCGGCACTTTATTAAAATGGATGGAATTTAAAAGGGGAGTTGGTGGTGTAGCCTTTTCTGGATTCTTGGGCTGGTCTAAGGCCCCAGCGCCCAGGGTACCCGTGAAAGGACCCCAAGCATTTATTGCAGGGGCCCCTGTATAGGAACAATCGGGACAGCCACCCATTGAACGTGTGGTGGAGGGAATGGCATGGCACTTCTGGCCCCTGTCAACCGGCTGGAGCAGCTCATTGATTTCTTTGAACCACTTGAGTGAATCTCTCAGAAGTTCCCCCCTTCTCTGAATCCCACACAATCGCCT
The DNA here is from genome assembly GCA_006410875.1 of Neotragus pygmaeus. Lineage (NCBI taxonomy): Eukaryota > Metazoa > Chordata > Mammalia > Artiodactyla > Bovidae > Neotragus > Neotragus pygmaeus. The sequence goes on from SJYV01019083.1 coordinate 247,200, forward strand.
GTTCTCTCTTTATTAGGCGCTTTGAGGGACAGACTGGTCTACACCTGCCTTTGAAGGGGCCCCCATCATGGTTTTAATGACCTCCATCCGTCAAAGGAAAAGTTCAGAGTTCATTCTTTTGTCCAAGTCCTGGCAACTGAGGAGTCCAGGGCGCTGGCTGGTCCGGCCTCCTTAAATCACCCGCCCCCGCAAACTTTCCCTGTGACCCGGCTCATGTCAAAACAGCGAGCTGGCCGCTCTGGCCATTGTCATCGGAATAAGGGCTAAGTGATGCTGCTTGGTCATTACGTGTGCCCTGATTGGCAATCAGGGTACAATAGGGGGTCATTAAAGGCCATAAAACTGCCATGGCTCTGAAAAGGGGATTTTGAATGGAGCCAGAGGGCTCTGGGAGCTGCCTTTGCTGCGGGCCTTCAAGGAGAGGGGATGTGGGCTGATCTGGGAGGAGAAAAGTCAGCAAGGTCTGGATTAAGAAGTTTCTCCCCTGTGACACCAGAGAAAACCACACTCCTGATGCCATCTTCCCCGAAAGCGCATTATTCCATACTCAGGATGAGCTCGGAGCAACCATCCAGATAATGCTGCAGGAAATGAAGCCTGGAGGGATGACTTTATATATGGAGGCAAAAGTTATTCATAAATCTATAAGCGCTTGTTGAGTTAAAGAGTCAGCATACAGGTGTGTCTATACAGAGCTCTCTATAATGAGAGAGCTCTTACTGAGTGCTTACTTTATACCAGCGCCTGCTACAGGCTCATTAGAGGCGTTCATTCAGCCCCACACCAGCTCGTGGAAGTGGGGTAAGATTATGGTAGCTATAACAGGCATTCTGGGACTCCCCTGGTGGTCCAGTGGTTAAGACTGCCTCCCAATGCAGGGGTTGCGGGTTCAATCCCTAGTCAAGGAGCTAAGATGCCACATGCCTCCTGGCCAAAAAACAAAAACATAAAACAGAAGCAATACTGCAACAGATTCAATAAAGACTTTAAAAAATGAGGCACTCTTGTAAAGCTTCCCAGTATCGCTGGTCTTGGAAAGGAATCATGAAAGCAGCAGGGGGATCCTTTATCCGTAAGTAAAAAGGAGGCCAGCCAGCATCAAGAGTTCCATTTTGTTGAGTTCCTACTAAATGCCAGGCATGTGTTGTATCAGTTAATTCTCATGTCAAAACACCATAGTTGATACTATTATTACTTCCGTGTTAGGAGAATTAGCAATACGGAAAGTGAAGTGCGGGGAGTCTGATGTGAATGGCAGGTAGGCACTGCCGACTTCGGCTCTGTTGGGGGTGCCACCCCTACACTCGTGCAGCTCCATGCTTGTCCTGGAACTCTCACCCAGCCTTGCTCTTGACTTGGTGCTCTTGCTCTCTCCCCACTGCCTGTGCTCTTGGCTGTTGTGTGGGATGGATGTGGTGTTGGAATTCTGGGTTGGGATTCAGCAGATGTCAGTCTGAGACCTGCTGTGCAGCCTTGGGAAAATCACTTCACCTCTCTGGGCCTCTGTCTTCTCTGCTGAAACATGGTAGGGGTGAGGTGAGACCTGGACTAGCTCTGAGCTTCTCAAACTTGGCCCTTCTCTGCCTTGGAATAAAGCCAAAGGATATGTATTGTTATGGCAAGACGGGTCATTAAAAACATTATTTCTCTGCTTTCTCAGATACAGATATATTCTGTAGTCAAGAGTAAAACCCCCATGACATCTTCAGATTTAAAAGGAACTTTTTATAGAAGCGTGGAGTTAGCACTCTGCTTGTTTGAGTTCTTCCTTCCCAACCCCCAAACCTCCCAGAGGTACTTGCCTCCTCTCTTATGGACTTCTCTGGTGACTCAGATGGCAAAGACTCACTCCTGCCTGCAGTGTGGGAAACCCAGATTCGATCCCTGGGTCGGGACNCTAAAAAATACATAGTCACTGTCAGCATCAGAACTGAACTGATTAAGGGTCTGAACCAGTTTGACAACTCTTGGGTACTCATAGCGATAAGGAAGAGCACTGAAGCTGGAGTATCCATAAAAAGGCTGAAGGTACCACCCATTCATGCATTCAGACAGCAAGCATTTTCGCCTCCCCGTTATATTCCAGGCACTGCACCAGGCACTGGGGATGCAGAACCAGGCGAGACATGCACTGCTCAGGGAAGCCGTCCCAGTGGAGAAAAGATTAACAAGCCTGTCCTAGGGCACATGGCAGTAAGCTACCTCGGCCCAAGTTGTCCTTAGGCAGAACAGAAAGTGAGGCTCAGAGCACTATCTCAGTTCTAAGCAAGACAACAGGATTGTAGCAGCTTTCTCTTGACTGACTGGCAAAAGGGTGACATTTTAAAACAAGCCAAACAGATATCCATCCTTGACGGAAACCCTGGCACGTGCCAGTTGATTCTGCCAATGTTTCATGGACGGAAAGACCGAGCAGAGCAGAACGGGTGAGTCTCTGCAAGTGCAAGAAGTCTCTCAAAAGGGGCTGTGTTTCCTAAAGGGCGCTCCAGAAGGGCTGAACTACTTCTATCCGGGAGAAAAAAGACTCTGGCAGTGTAGGCACGGGAGGGTGTACGTCTGGAGTCATTTCAAGGCTTTTTCCATCTTGCCTGATGTGACAACAAGGAAGGATTTGTTCGTTTTATTTATTTATTTCCCATATTGAACGATTTCGCTTTGCCCCTCTTCCCCCCTTCCAGCCACTCGGGTTTGGGTTTTCCATATGACTCATAATTCCTTCCGAAAGTGGAGTCGAATTCATAAAAGTCGTGGAAGCGCGAGGGGGGGCGGGGGCGGGCTGGGAGCCCCAGGGAGTCTTCACTACCGACATTCCCACTCAGCCCCCGGCGCGAGCGGCGAACGGCCTGGGGAATCCAGCTTGCGCTCTGCCGGCGGNCATCAGGTGGCCAAAGTATTGGAGTTTCAGCTTCAACATCAGTCCTTCCAATGAACACCCAGGACTGATCTCCTTTAGGATGGACTGGTTCGATCTCCTTGCAGTCCAAAGGACTCTCAAGAGTCTTCTCCAACACCACAGTTCAAAAGCATCAATTCTTCAGCGCTCAGCTTTCTTTATAGTCCAACTCTCACATCCATACATGACCACTGGAAAAACCATATTCTTGACTGGATGGACCTTTGTTGGCAAAGTAATGTCTCTGTTTAAAAGTAATATTATTGAAGACTGTTTAATGACAGAAATGTTCTTAAAATATTAAATAGGAAAATCAGATTAGAACTGTATATAGATAATAGAAAAACAGTAAATTCTAGAGTTTAAATATCAAAGTTGTATCTTCTTCAATACAGAGAAATTTTAAAATACTTTCAAACATTAAGTTGTATTATTCCCAATATTAGTACTTCTCAAGAAAGTTTCAAAGGGAAACTGGAACAGAAATATAACATCTTATTGGAGCCATTTGACATGGAAATCTCAAAATAGATCGCGTGGATGAAAGTGTTGGAGTTTTCAAAAAACAGTGTTGGAATTTTTAGACAAGAAAAAGTTTTAACCAAGATACCAATAAAATGCCTCTTCCAACCCAGTTTTTCCATCTCTCTGTTTGCAAAAGCTTCCCAGCAAATCCCAATAACATTACATTTAGAACATTAAATGGTTGATTCTCTCTCCTGCTCCTTGAATTCCAGCTTCTTGTCTTCTGATCCCTTTCCCTCACTGCCATTCCACAGGATATGAGAGATTCCTTGGAGAATGTGAGTGGCCTCCAAGGGAAGATCAATAGATACTAACAATTGGGGTCTCCAAAAGCAAAACATTGCCTTTGTGCAATTATCAAAACTCATCAAGCTTCCTGGTCACTTTTTAGAGCCTGTCCATCAAATGTAAACACACAGCCAAGGATCTTCAGATATTTGACAAAAGTCTTCCAAACGAAAAGGCAAAGAAACCTACCCTCGCCCCCACCCCCAAAATCAAGATAGGAAATAAAGACAGTATAGGAACCAGAAGCATTGAAACAACCAAAAACCTGTATTATCTCCAGGGTGCTAGTGTATCTATGAAAATCAACATGTTTTTCTTGGAAAGAGTTTTTTTTTTTTGGTTTGAAAATGCTCTTAGAAACTAAAAATATAATAGTGGAAATGAAAAAAATTTCATAGAAGAGACGGAAGAGGAAGTTGAGAAAATCTTTCAGAAGATTAAATTTTTAAAAACTAAAAAGATAGCTATTAGCAGAAAGATTAAGAAACTAGGGGCCAAACTCACTTGTCCTTTATCCTACTGTTAGGAAGCTGAGGAACAATGTATACAGAAAAGAAACAACAGAGAAAAGGCAAGAATGCTGCCTAGAAATCTTCAGAGTAAATGGCTTTCCAGTGCGATGAATGAACAAAGGTTGGATGAATGAGCAAAGGTTGACACCAAGGCTCATTATGACAACATTTCAGATTGTCAAAAATAAAGAGAAGGTCTTAAAGACTTTCAGACATGTAAAACACATCACATTAGGAGGATTGGGGTTGAGAATAGCAAGAGAATGTTCAACAGCGACAGTGGAAGTTAGAAGAGGATGTAACATCACCTTCAAACCCTGAGAAGATCCTCCTCATTGCAGAATTCAATATCCAGCAAATTCTTTTTCCATTTTTTAAAGATGAAACACACACACAAAAACTCCGAAATATTTCTGAAATATTATGATAAATAATAATTATATACAGCACTTCCTAGTTGAATAAATTAACCTTTCTGAGCCTCAATGGCTTCATCTGTAAAGTGGGCATAATACTAAGACTTGTCTCAAGGACCTACTGTATAGCACATAGAACTCTGCTCAATGTTGTGTTGTGGACTGGATGGGAGGGAAGTTTGGGGGTGAACGGATACATGTATATGTATGGCTGGGTCCCTTCACTGTTCACCTGAAACTGTTACAACATTGTTTGCAAATTGGCTATGCCCCAATACAAAATAAAGATTTTTTTACAAAAATAAAACAGAAAAAATTATAGGACTTATCTCCTAGGATTGTTTCTAGGGTTAAAAAATGATAACAGCTATAAACCATTTACCTGGAGAAGGAAATGGCAATCCATCCTAGTACTGTTGCCTGGAAAATCCCATGGACAGAGGAGCCTGGTAGTCTACAGTCCATGGGGTTGCAAAGAGTTGGACACGACTGAGCAACTTCACTTTCACTTTATAAACCATTTACGACACCAAATTCTGGCCGGTGTACTCATTNAAATCCCATGGACAGAGGAGCCTGGTAGTCTACAGTCCATGGGGTTGCAAAGAGTTGGACACGACTGAGCAACTTCACTTTCACTTTATAAACCATTTACGACACCAAATTCTGGCCGGTGTACTCATTAAATGTTCATTACGACTATTATGATTGGGGAGGGACATGCTGAAAGTGACAAACGCCCAGTCAGGCTTTTCAATCTTGGGTAGTCCAAGCAAGATTAGAAAGTAGGACAGGAAAGAGATGAGTAATCTACCACCCACCGAGCACTAGCTTTGTGCCAGATCCTGTCCTTTCCCTGTACTTTCTGATGGCACCACCCGTGTTCCCATTTTACAGATAAGGAAACTGAGCTTCAGGCAGGTGATATCACTTGTACAGACAGGAGCTAGCATAGGCAGGTTTGGAAACTTGATTTTCTGCCTCCATGGTTCTTGTTCTAAGTTCTAGGTGGCAGGGGTCCTGGGGGCTTCCCTCCTGCTCCTTCCCACCCCTCTAGTGTCTGCTTCTCCTCCATTTAGCCTTCTGGAGCTGAGCGGGAGAACTTCTCAGGCCAAACAGAGGGCGGGAAGTTAGATCATCAGCCATCTTTAAGGGGGTAATTAGCTGACTATGAAAACAGCTTTGCTCACCGCAGCAATTCGCCCCACCAGGGGAGAGGGGAAGTCCATGTTTTTATTATAAACGGAATCATAGAAGGGTTTAAGGCTTAGCTGTGTTTGGTTTGGTTAGGTTTTCTAAAGGCCTGAGGTGGAACTTGGCATCTACTAAGCCAGCCTAGAAGAAAGGAAGTTTATTTTCTGGGTCAGATGAAAAGACTTGGGGTTTCTTGATTTGTATTTTCATGGAAAAGGAGCAACTTGCTGCCTTTGCTGAATCGCCCAGACCCTCAGGTCTTCTGCTGTTTTTCCAGGTCAGTGTTGNACTAAGCCAGCCTAGAAGAAAGGAAGTTTATTTTCTGGGTCAGATGAAAAGACTTGGGGTTTCTTGATTTGTATTTTCATGGAAAAGGAGCAACTTGCTGCCTTTGCTGAATCGCCCAGACCCTCAGGTCTTCTGCTGTTTTTCCAGGTCAGTGTTGGGGAGGCAGAGGCAGGTCAGGCAGTCTAAGCAGAGAGAGAGAGAGAGAGGTACCTCCAGGGTGATGGGAGAGGGGCTACCAGAGGGCAGCCTGAGGGTCTAGGGATCCAGTGGGAGCCAGGTGGAACACAAGGGAAGTGCTTCAGAGGCCACTTATTGCTTGTAGGACCTTGGCCAAGTAAATTAACCTCTCTGAGTCTAGTTTTCACATCTGTATAGTGAGAGAGATACCCAGGGCTTGTTCAGTGGACCAGTCAACCAGCATAATGTTGTGGCATAGGGTATGGACTGTTTGGCTTTGAACTCTAGCCCTTGATTTAAAAGTCAAGCTAAGAAATTTGGATTCAGGGAATCAATCAACTTTTGAATGAAAAGTTCTAAAAGGCCATTTTAGTCAACCTGCTCAAAGTGAGTGTGTGTGTATGTGTGTGTGTGCACGCACGCGTGTGCTCAATCATGTCTGACTCTTTATTACCCCATGGGCTGTAGCTTGCTAGGCTCCCCTGTCCCTGTGATTTTTCCAGGCAAGAGTACTGGAGCGGGTTGCCATTTCCCCCTCCAGGGGATCTTCCTGACCCAGGGATCAAACCCAGGTCTCTCGCATCTCCTGTGTTGGTAGGTGGCTTCTTTAGGACTGAGCCACCCTCAACCCACTCAAGTAACAGAAGGAAAATCAGGGGCTCAGGAAAAGAATGTAGCCCATTCAAAGTCCCGGCTGAAGTATAACCAGGAAGAAATCTTGGATGGTAAGTCAACAAACTACTAGTGAGAAGATTTCCCTTCTAGAAATCTCCCAGATTACATCATTGATGATGCTGACAATCCTTCCCAAAAAGGACCTTAAAAGACAACTTTCATATTCACAGGCAAACACCTTAAGCTTATGAAGAACTATTCACACTTTAGTATAAATTAGTTTACTTCAGTAGAGTAGCTAGCTGAGAGCAGGGACTGCTGGGTAGGTCAAGGGCAGATAAACTTGTGATTCAGGGTAAAGAAGAATCTGCAGCTCTTCTAAGTCTCCAGTGTGGCTGGGGGTAGAGCTGGGGAGCCAGATGAGCCTGAAGACCACACCATCCCACTTCCCAGGAACATCAAATATATACCTCTCTACAGAGCCATGGTTTTATAATTTGGAACCTACTCAGTTTTGGGCAGAGATTCCTCATCCTTCCTGACCACTCAGAACCAAAAAATGCTCAAAAAGCTTGGCCAGTGGTATCTTAACCTCAGGGGCCCATTTACAAATAGACCCAGTGCATTGGGTTCAACCATATCCCCAACCCACAATATCTCTGGATTACAGTATTATTACATTCATTTTTTTCAGATCTGCCTCCAACAAGAACCAGAAAGGACTTTGGGCAATTTATAAGGATACGTTAAATCAAACAAGATGGTCTCCCCACCACTTCCCCTGCCTCACCACACCTCTTGCCCCTTTAAGGAACAAAGGAAGGAATAGGATCAAGGGTGTGGTAGAAGGTTCAATTAGAACTCAGGCTACAGAGTGTGATGCATCAATTCACTTAGCTTGTTTAACAGTGAGCTACATCTGAATGCATCCAGGGGTTGATTTTGGCCCTTCTGGAAGCTTGGATGGAATCTGCTTCTTTAATTCTCTAAATATCATCATTATTCCTACTAATAAAGAAGCAACGAGACAGGTTCTATCTGTTCCCTCAATCAATTCAACAATGATCATAGAACCTTCTCCCATCCCCTTGAGGGGGTTGTCTTCCAGTGGGCTCTTTTTTGGATTGTTAGTTTACCCATTTAGTGCATATTTATAAGATGCTTGGGACTTCCCAGAATCTGCCTGTAATGCAGGAGACGCAGGAGACATGGGTTCTATCCTTGGGTTAGGAAGATCCCCTGGAAGAGGGCATGACAACCCACTAAAACATTCTTGCCTGGTGAATCCTGTGGACAGAGGAGCCTGGTGGGCTATTGTCCATGGGGTCACAAAAAGTTGGACATGACCGAATTGATTGAGCAGGCATGCACATGTAAGATGCCTACTATGTGTCAACGCTCTTCTGGACTTTGGGGATGCAAGGGTTAACCAAACAGTCTCAGGTCTTCCCCTCATAGAACTTGCCATTGAGTGTGTACTTCAGCACATTTATCTATTAAAATTCAAAATACTTAGAACTTCTCTGGGACCCTCTCTGAATGCTACAAAGACACTTTGGAGAGGTGAGTGGATCATTCAGGGTCCAGCCAGGAAGACATGTACTCCTCAAGTGTTTTCAACAGAGGGGGGTGAATACAGGGAATTGATTACAGTTAGAGGAAGAGGTGAGATGCCTCTGGAGGTTGGGGAAAAGCCTGGAGGTGACTCAGATGGAGATCAGGAACAGCTGGATGTAGCTCCCATTCTCATTCTTCCAGGCTGGAGGGATCAAGAGCAGAAGCTGTGTTTCCTGAGCCACTGGGACCAGGAGGCCACCCAGTGGAGGCTGCAGCCATGCCAGGCTGTCTGGAGGGAGCCTCCTGAGTCACAGAGAAGATGCAGTTTCTCCTGAAAGTGCCCTGAGGCAGAGAGAGAGTGCTGTGGGTGAAATATCTTAGCTTTTCCCTCCCCCTTCCCCACCTCCAGGCTCCTGCCAGGATCTCCTAGAAGCTAACTGATTCCTTGGACTTTTACAGGAGTCTGAGACCACAGGTAGCCTTCAAGGCTAGCCCTCCCCACACCCCATTATGGAGCAAAGCAGAGAAAGGGTGGATGATATATGTATTTACAAACCTGGCCCCTGGCCACAGAAAGAACGTTTTATATGAGAGCCCAGGACACAAACTTACCTTTCCTTGGTGACTCAGCTGGTAAAGAATCTGCCTGCAAAGAGACCCAGGTTCAATCACGAGGTCGGAAAATTCCCCTGGAGATGGGGATGGCTACCCACTCCAGTATTCTTGCCTGGAGAATCCCATGGACAGAGGAGCCTGGCAGGCTACAGTCCATGGGGTCCAAAGAGTTGGACATGACTGAGCAACTAACCCTTTCACTTTTCAAGGTCAGGGTAATAACAGAATTCAGTGCCACCTTCTCCTGGAACATCCTTATAATCCTCATCACCACCATCATCATTGTTATCTGCTACCACCAGAGATAAGAGCCTTTGACTGGTAGGACCCTTCTGCAACTTTGAGTATGTATGTATACATGTTTACCCAAAGAGATTCTATTTTGAGGCCATTTAATAGGTGAGAAAACTGAGTCTCAGAGAAAGCAATTGACTTGCCCAAAGTCACGAACAGAGCAAGAGGCAGGATCAGAATTTGAACTGAAATCTGTTTGACTCTAAGTCCTGTGTCCTGACACTGGAGCTCTGACTCACTGAGGCTCCTGGGTGCAGTGGGCTCTGGAGCTAAGCCTGTCTCAGGGCATGGGGAATCCTTGGGAAAAGGGACAGCTCTGGTGAGGCCTTGGGACTCAGACCCAGCCTTGGAGGAGAAGCCTTCTCTGGGCCCTCCTTCCCCACCTGCCCACACACACCAAGCAGCATCTGAAGGTCAGGGACCCGCCAAAGGCATGGAGAACAGGCCAGCAAGTTGTTGGCAAGACCTCGACCCTGTTACCCAGAGGGTTGAAGCCAGTGACTCAAAGGGCAATGCATGCTTGTTTCAAGGCATGTAGTGTGTGTCCCAGAGCCATGAAATTGTCCCCATACCCTCCAGCTCTGCCCAACAGGTACCAGATGGAGCTGGCCCCACCTGGGACTTTCCTGACTGGTCCTGCTTGAGGGGGTCTCTAGCTGTTGAGGCTGCCTGGTGCCTACAAGGTGCCTGGCACTGGTGAGCTGAGAATGGCCCCTGGCCCTGCCTTTGGAGCGTTGGGTGAACGCATAGGTCTATATATCGATCAAATTGGAGTGGAGGCAGAGAGCATCCAGCCACAGCTGGTCAGACACTTCTTTGAGAACCCATCCCTCTGATCCTACATGGCAGTCTCCAGTCATTCCTGGATGCTGGGTATAAGTTATATCTTCTTGAGGAGGTCAGCTTGTCAAAAGGACAAAAGGTGGGGCGTCAGAGAGGGCCGCTGGGGTGATTGGGCAACTCTTCCAGGATCATGTCACCGAGTTGCTGATGTGGCTTTCACACTTTGTCCTAGCCAGGCCTCTGTATGTTACAGCGTTGGTGGCCTGGGATTCTGGCTTTATCACTGCCTAATCTCAGTTTAATTGCTGTGGTCAATTTCCCCTACACTTAATAACCCACAGCTTGGTATATTGTTTAATATGGTTGACACACACTTTGCTTTAAATGTCAGCACTGACTGGGCCTGGGGACTTGGCAGGCTCCCTGGGAGAAATGGCAGAGGAGCAGCGTCATCTGCTAGGCGTCTGGGATGCTGGTATGTTGGCTGCAACTTCTCTTGGCTTGGAGGCTCAGCCACTGCCCAGCGCTGAGCTGTTGGATGGCAGTTGCCCTTTCCAGCCTGTATCTGAGGTCTATCCAGCCCTGATTTGCTTTCCTCTTGCTCTGTCCCACCTAGGGGTTCTATGGTGAAGTGGGTGTCTGGTAGCCAGCCAGCTTCAACTTGGAAAGTGTGTTGCCCCCAGACACAAGCAGGAGTCCTACCGCCCCTGTGCTATGAGCGAGCTGGTTCTGGTTGTGTATTTGTGACCAAGACCCCGGAGAGCGGGAAGCGGCTCTTGGGTAAATATCACACTCTGGTTGAAGGATTGTAAGCAACATTAATAATGATGGTTGTGCCAAGATGGCTCTGCCCATTACTCTCCTGTGGTTGGACTCAACCTGCAAATTGGATATACTTTTGCTCCCTACAACTTCCTTTCCTTCTGCTGCTGCTTCTTTCATAAATTTTTGGCAGTGCTGGTCTTCACTGCTGTGTGCAGACTTTCTGTAGTTGGAATGAGCAGGGGCTACTCTCCAGCTGCCATGTCTGAGCTTTTCATCGCGGTGGTTTCTTTTGCAGAGTGCTTGGGCTCAGTAGTTGTGGTGCTCATGGGCTTAGTTGCCCCATGGAGTGTGAGCTCTTCCTGACCCAGGGATTGAACCCCTGTCCCCTGCATTGGCAGGCAGATTCTTATTCACTGGACCACCAGGGAAGTCCCATTCCTTCTGTTCCTAATGGACTAAATTAGGATCAACTTAAACAGGATGGACTAAAGCTGATAGAACTCATGTGATGACCTCCTAGTCCATTTAGCCCCCACTCCCTGGTGCAAATTTCTATGGAAACTGTACTTTCATCCACAGGCCTTAGGCACCCAGAAGTGTTGTTTGCCCTGGGTGTTCCTGCTTTGTTTGGCAGGACACCTGACCCGAGCTGAACCAATCAGCTTCTCTCCTGGAGAAATTCAGGGTGATGAGACAGCACAGTGGTGTCTGAAGGTTTCTAAAATGGGGTAACTCAAAGGCCTGGGAGCCATGGGGCAGCAATATTTTACCTCTGGCCCAGATTGCCGAGGAAGCAGAATGAAGTGTATTGAGACACAGATAGTCCTCCAGACATCTTTCCAGCTCTGGTCCCAAAGGAACAGTGTTTTCCTGCCTTTGGCTTCCCTGAGATACCTGAAGCCTTGTGACAAATGCTCCCCTTTTGGCTGAAGCATCTTGGGTTGGGTTTGTCATTTTCAACCAAGAGCTCTGCCTAAAACAATCCAGTGAGTGCTAGCACAGAATTGGCCAGGTAAAAGGCTCACCTGTTATTATTAAGTTGTATTTGGGGTATGGTTTTGGCAGGAACATAAACTTCTTGGGAGGGAGTCTGATGAGGATCACAGTGGTTTTGGGTGCAGGAGATTTGTCCCTAGGGCTGACATGTCTCCTGATCTCCTCACCTTGGTTGGGTTTCTCCTTCCATCCTTGACATGGAGGGTGCAGCTGGAATCTAGGGTTTGTGCCCCAGACTCAGCCAGGGTCATTTGCTGCAGTATTGGGTCTGACCCCACTATTCAGGGATGATCAGCCCCTTCCCACGACTGCTTGGGAAAGCCATGCTCACCCAGGAGCCAATTTGAGAGCATCTTCTCTACAGGCATTTCCTTTGGGGTTTAGCTCTGAGGAACACCTCTGGGATGCTGTCAACCTGATCCCCTTCACCTGAGACAGCCTATTGTTTGGGTGTTCAGGTAGGCACAGTGTCCAGGCCCATCATACTTTTAGGGGTGCACAAAAAGGTCTTAATGTTAGTTTCTTTTTTAAATCAGAGGGGAAAATGGAAAATAGTGGTTTAAAAAATAATAATGACTTCAGCCTCAATTCATCTTTATACCAACATCATTGTAAAATATTTGTGTGTGTTTAGTGGCTCAGTTGTGTCCATCTCTTTGCGACCCCCATGTACTGTAGCCCACCAGTCTCCTCTATCTATGGGATTTTCCAGGTAAGAATACTGGAATGGGTTGCTATTTCCTCTTCCCAGAGATCTTCCCAACCCAGGGATTGAACCTGTGTCTCCTACATTGCAGGTGGATTCTTTACCTGATGAGCCATTAGGGAAGCCGTGTGTGTGTGTGTGTGTGTGTGTGTGTGTGTCTGTGTGTGTTCCCAGGGAGGAAGGGGCTCACAAGGGCAAGAATGTCTGAAGCTCAACAAGAGCATCATGTCGTGGCCCTGTTCACACCCCCTCCCTCCCACTCCTAAGCATGTGTCAAGGTTCCAGCTTCCTGAGTTCTCAGGTAGAGCCTGCCACCGAAGTGAGTAGCTGCACCCTCGATTGTTTGGGGGGAGCGTTCTACAGGGAGGGCAGTGGTCCCAAGTGTCTCTGCTGCTCTGGTTCAATTTCCAAGTCTTGCCTGCTCTGTACAGCTAGGCAGTGGGACAGATCAGCTGCTCTGAGTCCTTACTTTTCCCACCTGAACTGAGCTCCAAGTTTAGCCAAGCAGAAACCTGAGCCCAAGGCAGCATTGCCTGAAGACTCTGCCTTCTTAACCTAGAGGGACAATCACCTCAAAAGTAAAAACATTGACCCTTGCAGACAACCAGGAACTTGAACTCTGCCCTGGCCTCTTGCAGGAAGGAACCAGGTGGCATCCACTCCTTCCTCCAAACCACAGAACATCGTGAGAGCTCATCTCGTGTGTTATCTCATTGAGTTACCCTAGCAGCGCTACAAGGAAGCTACTACTAATATTCGTCCCATTTTACAGACATGGAAACTCAAGAGAGACTCACGGAGGCTCAGAGAGATTGGCTAAGTTCAGAAAGCTAGTAAAGTGGCAAGGTCAGGGTTTGAATTCTGAGCTGTGCGACCATAGCGCTAACACTTCCTTTATCCCCTAGCCCCCGCCCCCAGCCAGGGAGCTGGCCTCCTGGGTGGGAGGTCATGTTCCCCAAGGGAGAAGCGTGGCATCAAGAGATGTTTCCAAGATGAGGCCCAGACAGAGTGTCCTGGCAGCACAGACAGAAGACCTTAGAGTGGTGCACAGAATGAACATTTTCTTTGTATTCCATAGACATATGGGCACTTAAGCAAACATATATATTTGATACATCTAAATCCCAATTTCCTGTACATTCCTTCTAGAGAAGGTATGTGCGTTTTTCCAAGTGAGAAGATGTAAAGAAAAATATTAAGCAAATCATGGTACTGGTGACACATGGAAAAAAAAATTAAACAAAAAATAGTAAATATTGGTATATGGGACTTCCCTGGTGGCCCAATGATTTCATCATGGGGCCTACAATGCCAGGGGTGTGGGTTTGATCCCTGCCTGGGGAGCTAAGATCTCACATGTCTTGTGGCCAAAAAAACAAAACATAAAACAGAAACAATACGGTAACAAATTCAATAAAGATTTTTAAAATGGTTAACATTAAAAAAAAATAAGCAACACACATATTTGGTATGTGGGAAAGACCTATAGGTCATACAATGGGGTTTAGTCTTCTTGTGAGTGTCCTTGAGTGTTTCTTCAGTTCTCTGAGACTCAGTTTCCCCATCTTTAAAATGGGATTGGCCCCAAAGGATTGTTTAAAGATACAAAGTAGATGACACTATGTGTCTACTTTGATGAGGCATGGGAGATCTCAGCTCCCTGAGCAGGGATCAAGCCTGCCCCAACACACTGTGGATGGGTCGCCAAGCTCTGTAGTGTCTGTGGGCAGAGAGCCCCATGGCCAAGTGCTCTTTTGGCCATGAGCTCTCAGGCAGGGAGCATGAGAGGCGTTTTTGAATGGGCAGGCGGGAAGTTGGGCTTGGAACTTGGGTTCTTCCTGCTTAATTCTATTTGGACTCATTCCGGATCTCTGGTCCTCCCAAGTAACATTCCGTAAATCTGCGAAATTGAACATGAGCCTTAATCGCCAAAATTACCTGTAACATTAGCTTCCTTCACAGCTGTGCCCTCTCCCGGGCTCGGGCCAGTTTTCTGGGGGTGGCTGGATCTGAGAGGGCTGAGCCCTAATGCAGCAGGCTGTCGGTGGGCCTGAGCGCCCAGCCCAGGACCCTGGACTGGCCCTAGGAACTCCGCCTGTGGTCTTCCGAGGACAGTCCTGGGATTTCAACACAGCCAGGCTAGCTTCTCCCAAGAAGCCTACCCAGATTAAAGATGGCGGAGAAGTCGCTCATTTTCCTGGAATCAGCTGAGATCCCGGAAGTCAGAGTCCATGTCCGGTGTTCCTGTTATGAGTCAACCAGAGAATTCGTGATGCTCAACCAGTAGGCATCACTGAGAGTTTATAGTAACCAGAGGGGACAGGAGGCATGAAAGAACCCTGGGGAGGTATTGGGCTCTGTGTCTTTGCCTCAGACATCTTCCACTTCATTGAATAATGTGAGACAGTGAAAATGGCCACAAGAAAGGACGAGAGAAAAGATAACTCAGACTCACTAGTTTTCAGGGAAATGCAAATTAAAATTTAAATCACATATATTTGTTCACTTATCACAGTGCAAATAATTTACATTTTAATAATTTCAGAGTTGCATAATGTGGGGAAATGGACTTCATTTTTTATTCAAGTGAGAGTGTAACTTGATTGAGGAAATTTGGCAGGATTTGCTAAAATTAAAAATGTGCATGGCCCTGTTCCTTGACCCAGCAATTCTACTTCTAGGGATCTATCTACCTTAGGAAAGTATTTGCACTTTGCACAAAGATGGTTTGGTAGGCAATCAGAAACAACCTAAATGCCCATCCAAAGGCAATGGTGAAGATGCTCTGTGGCAGTCATCACCTCCCTGGGATTTCCTTCATGTCCTTTGCCCTCTCTGGTCAGCAGGACTTCTCAGTGATGGCCACAGCACAGAACTCGATGTATAAGTTTAGAAAATTCTCAAAGACTTTCTGTTGGTGAAAAAACCCAAGATGCAGTAATATCTGAACAGTATGAAATAAACTGTGTAAAAGCAAAATTTCACCAACAAACAAACCTGTAGAACTGATCCAAAGCAATACCATGTATTTCTACAGATGCATAAAAATTTATAGAAAAAGATCTGAAAGGAAATCCACCAAACAAATGACAGTAGTCACTTCTGGTTGGAGCATGGGACTTGTGGAGGTGGTTAAGGAGATCCCCAGTTTTATATCCACTGTTTGAAAGTAATTTTTACAAGTGAATGTATTCATGTACTGAAAGTAAATGTGTTGATGGGATTGGCTGAAGGATACACTGTGTGTGCACCCCCAAGGCACAAATGTCCCGTTACAGCAGGTGGTTAGAGATGTAAGAGAGACAGAAGTCCTTGCTATGTGACTATTCACTGTTGGATAACCCTATGCTATACACATCTTAACACACACGACTAAATACAACTTAAATTAACTGTGAATGGAAGTCAACAGTTGTGTAAAAGACGCAGGGTTTCAAGAAGCAGATGAAAGTGAACTTGGAGAACTTCTTGAAGTCACTCTCAAAGCCAGTGTTCAAGGAAGATATGGCAGCAGAAGAGGAGGGATAGGCAAAAGAAAAAGGAAAATAACAAGGGATGATGACATGTTAAGGACTTTGCAAGAGGATGAGGTGAACATCACGGTGTTGACTGTGTCTCGAGAAAATGATGTGTTCAAAAGACAACCTTTTAAAATAATCGTGCTGTCAAGGTCAAATAAGGAGATTGACTTGTACGATTTTATAGGATCTTTAAGAATACGAATTTGTTAGTTCTCAAAATTAATGCACAGTTGTAATTATAGCCTAGATGTGGTTAAACATCAGGTAAATGCATTAGAAATAATTTTTCTTCCATTTTTCTTGAGACAAATTATAAACCAAATCCTTTTATATCTTAACACAGGACTTTGTTTGTGATTTTTTTTTAAAAATAGATATTTTAATTTTGTGTCTTTAGCTGTGTTTCTGATTGTGAATGGAATTGCTTTTGGTACTTTTTTTTTCTTTTCGATATTTTAGAGTGTCTAACCCTGTCTGAGGAAGAAGAGGAAGGGAACATATCTTGAGAAAGTGAAACGTGAAGAGGAGAAATTTACCTAGTGGACAAGACAAGAGAAAGACATGCCTGGCAGAAGGCACAGCACGTGCAAAGCCACTGAGGCATGAGCGAATGAGGTGCACTTGGGGGACAGAAGGTGCTGTTGCAGGATCACTGAGTATAGATGAAAAATTGCCGAGACAGGAGATGTAGAAATCAGCTGGAGATAGACCGTGGAAGATCAGGGGCCGCTGTGAGAGGCTCAGAGTTCATCCTTCAGGCAGCAGGGAGGGTTTTCAGGAGGGATGTGATATGCTCTGATTCACCTTCTACACGTGTCACTCCAGGAGGCACAGAGCAGCCTTGTGCTCTGGTCTAGACCTCCCCAATGCTGATGCAGCCATGCCCCCGGCACTCATCCTGCGTGAGGTGAGCAGTAACTCACTTGATCCTCTCCATCATCCTGAGAGGAACAGAGAAGTTAAGGATTTGGCCAAGGTCACACAGTGGGGAAACTGCAAGGGTTGGGTTTTGGACTTGAGCGTGTGCTCTTACCCTGTTCACTCAATCTGCCCATCAGGTAGGCAGGGCTCTTCTATGTACGTTTTCACAGTGTAAATGGATTTACTTCTGGATTTAGACATAATTGTTCAAAAGACATATTTGTTCAAAACAGTTGTACTCCACATGGACATCACCAGATGGTCAACACCAAAATCAGATTGCAGCCAAAGATGGAGAAACTCTATACTGTCAACAAAAACAAGACCAGGAGCTGACTGTGGCTCAGATCATGAACTCCTTATTACCAAATTCAGATTTAAACTGAAGAAAGTAGGGAAAACCGCTAGACCATTCAGGTATGACCTAAATCAAATCCCTTATGATTATACAGTGGAAGTGAGAAATAGATTTCAGGGCCTAGATCTGATAGATACAGTGCCTGATGAACTATGGAATGAGGTTCGTGACATTGTACGGGAGAC
>SJYV01019083.1:265389-295599 GCA_006410875.1 Neotragus pygmaeus
GTTACTTTTTTTTTCTTTTCGATGTTTTAGAGTGTCTAACCCTGTCTGAGGAAGAAGAGGAAGGGAACATATCTTGAGAAAGTGAAACGTGAAGAGGAGAAATTTACCTAGTGGACAAGACAAGAGAAAGACATGCCTGGCAGAAGGCACAGCACGTGCAAAGCCACTGAGGCATGAGCGAATGAGGTGCACTTGGGGGACAGAAGGTGCTGTTGCAGGATCACTGAGTATAGATGAAAAATTGCCGAGACAGGAGATGTAGAAATCAGCTGGAGATAGACCGTGGAAGATCAGGGGCCGCTGTGAGAGGCTCAGAGTTCATCCTTCAGGCAGCAGGGAGGGTTTTCAGGAGGGATGTGATATGCTCTGATTCACCTTCTACACGTGTCACTCCAGGAGGCACAGAGCAGCCTTGTGCTCTGGTCTAGACCTCCCCAATGCTGATGCAGCCATGCCCCCGGCACTCATACTGCGTGAGGTGAGCAGTAACTCACTTGATCCTCTCCATCATCCTGAGAGGAACAGAGAAGTTAAGGATTTGGCCGAGGTCACACAGTGGGGAAACTGCAAGAGTTGGGTTTTGGACTTGAGCGTGTGCTCTTACCCTGTTCACTCAATCTGCCCATCAGGTAGGCAGGGCTCTTCTATGTACGTTTTCACAGTGTAAATGGATTTACTTCTGGATTTAGACATAATTGTTCAAAAGACATATTTGTTCAAAACAGTTGTACTCCACATGGACATCACCAGATGGTCAACACCAAAATCAGATTGCAGCCAAAGATGGAGAAACTCTATACTGTCAACAAAAACAAGACCAGGAGCTGACTGTGGCTCAGATCATGAACTCCTTATTACCAAATTCAGATTTAAACTGAAGAAAGTAGGGAAAACCGCTAGACCATTCAGGTATGACCTAAATCAAATCCCTTATGATTATNTTTCTCATGATGTACTCTGCATATAAGTTAAATCAATTACCTCAAGAGATTTTTAACTAGCAGCCAGGAAGTGGAGTGCTCCTGTAACAAATGTCTGAACAGATGGAAGTGACTCTGGCACTGAATTATGGGTGAAATCTGGAATAACTTTGAGGCACAGGAGTGAAAAAGCCTACATCATCCTAATCAGACTGTTGGCAAAAATACAGACATTCAAGTCCCTTCTAATGAGGTTCACAAGAGGAGAAACATACAGAGGAGAAGCCCACGTGAAGACAGAGGCAGAGGTTGGAAAGATGCAGCCATGAGCCAAGGGATGCCAACGGTCTCCAGAGCTGGAGGAGGCAAGGAAAGGATTCTCCACTAGAGCGTCCGGAGGGAGTGGGGAGCTGCCCACACCTTAATGTCAGCCTAATGATACTAATTTTAGACTCTGGCTTCCAAAACTTGAGAGAATAAACGTCTATTGTTTTTGAGCCCTCAAGTTTGTGGTAATTTGTTGCAGCAGCCACAGGAGACACATGCATTCTTTTCATGTTTTTACTAACTTTTAAGAATTACATTGGTTTGTTTTGGCTGCACTGGGTGTTCCTTGCTGGGCGCAGGCTTTCCCTGGTTGCGGTGAGTAGAAGCTACGCTTTGTTGCAGTGTGTGGCCTTCTTATTGAGGTGGCTTCTGCTGTTGCAGAGCACGGGCTCCAGGGTGTACCAGCTTCAGTAGTTGTGGCACACGGGCTTAGTTGCCTGGTGGCACGTGAGATCTTCTTGGACCAGGGATTGGCAGGCAAATTCTTAATGACTGGACCACCAGAGAAGCCCTGAGGAACATTTAATTCATATTCCACAAACATCCATGGTTTCATGTGGCTGGTGCCTTCTCATACTTCATAGCTCAGACCAAAAGGCGCCTCTTGACTTGAGGATCCCCAGCCTCCAATATTCTTGCCTGGGAAATCCCATGGACAGAGGAGCCTGGTGGGGTCAGTTCATGGGGCTGCAAAGAGTCAGACACAACTGAGAACACACACACACATCACACACACAACCCCCCTAACCAGACCAGTTCTCCTGCCTGTTAACCTCCAGCACACTTACATTCTTAAACCTGAATTTCTTCCTTAGTTTGTGTATTCTGCTTTGTCTGCCATCCTCCCAGTAGAACATGAGCTTCAGGCTGTAGCATCCTATTTCCCACTGAGGAGCCCCCAGCAGAAGCCTGGGGCAGAGTGAATGCTCCTTGGAGGTTTGTTGAATGAATAAATGACCTTTCACGGTGTCCTAGAGGCCCACTGAGTTTGCCCAGTATTCATAAGACTGGTCCACTTGCTTGCCGTGATCAACAGGTCTTGATGGTTATTTAAATTCTTCTTTTGGATCCTTAGTCTGTCCCAGGATGTGAAGCTGTTTAATATTCATTCATTCATTCACTCATTCAATAAATATTTATTTATTCGGGCTTATGTGTGAGGCAGTCCACTGATGATTCCTAATTGGGCTATTTTTTCCCCTGTTGAATTTCAATTGAGAAAGAAAAAAGCAATTGCAGCATTTTTCAAGGCAAAGCAAGCCATATAACAACCACAAACCGCAAACAACGAAACAATCTTTCATGAGGCTAATTAGTCCTAAGCCTTAAAAAAAATAATAATTGCCAATTCTATAACAGTCTTTGAAGGCTTTTTGAACAGAATAGTAATCAGGAAACTTCAGCCTTCATGAGGCAAGGGCTCAGAGCAAAACAAGGCACTTCAGAGTTGTGTACTTTCTGGAACTCTGATTTGGCTGAATTTTCTTCTGATAAGGAAATTTTAAGGACATTGATGGGCAAGGGAAGCACATTCATTGCACTTACTGATTCTTTCAACAGACTTCACAATATACAACCAGTCTCATAATCAGAAGTGTTTCTTTCTGTTTAAAACCCAGAAGGGTAGCTGACATCTTTTATCAAAAAGACAGACAATTCTTGTCCCCTGACAATTCCAGATTATGGATCCCAGGAGGCTCTCCTTACACTGGTATTTTATCACTGGAATCAGAGCAACTGCTGTTTATTTTCTGAACCTTCACGTAGTTTTCAAGGTGTTGCCAGCAGGGCCTGGGCTGACAGTGACACGTGTTATTGTCACATTGCTAGATCTGAAAGAAAACACCAGATAAATAAATATCAGTGTTTCCTTGGATCTCTTTTTGCTATCATGGCACCGGAGGCACTGGCATTTGTTAATTCACGTATCTCCCCTGTTTGGTGAGGCAACGTTTCCTTTCATCTGCTGGAGTGGGGGAGGAAGGGGGCGGTGCAGGTTGGCAGCCTGGCATGGGACCTGGACAAACTGCCATTCGATCTGGGTGAGGGGGAGCGGGTGGAGATGGCCTCTGAATACAGTTCTGCCCATGGAGCGGGGTGGAGCCTGGCTGCAGGACTGTCTTCTCAGGTCTCTCTCATGTGGGTAGGTTACCCTGCATCGTGCTCAGCATCAGGTGATGTGGGCTGGGGTCCCAGGTGGCTAGGTTGCTCAACCTCCCAGCCTCAACTTCTGTACCTGTAGAAATGGATCCTGGGACCCTCCTCCTAGGTTGTTGAGAGACCCACGGAAGAGAGAAGAGCCCCTCCGCCAGCCAGACTGACTCCTTATTTTCCCCCAGACCTTCTCCTTCCTCCCCTGCTCTGCTCTGTTCTCCCCTCTGGATCACACTTCCCTCTGCCTTTGGCCTTCTTTAGATTTCCTTATCCTAGAACCCAGGATGATGTCAACAACCTATGGCCCATGGGCCGCATCTGGCCTGCTGCCTGATTTTGGAAATACAGTTTTCCTGGCAAGCAGCCATGCCTGTTCATTTACTTACTGTCTGTGACTGCCTCTGTGCTTCAGTGGCAAAGCTGAGTAGTTGCAACACAGACCATATGGCCCACAAAGCCTAAAATCTGTCCTATCTGGCCTTCCACAGAAGAATTTTGCCTGTTCTTGATGCTCTCCTAGACATAAATCACCCTGATTTCACTCATCCTTAAAGACCCAGCTTGAGTTCTTGATCTGCTTGACTTCCTATGGCATGTTAAACAGTTTTATATACAAAAAGGTTTCCATGATCATATGCTTTTAGGAAATCCTAAGTTAAAGAAATGTAAGCAGCCTTCTTTACTGACTGCAGGACTTATCAGTGCATTTAATGTGCTGGTGGATGCTGGGAATCTCCAAGAAGGGAATGTGATATGTAACATTTCTCAAATGTGTTTCTCTATTGGGCTACTGAGTGTTGAAGAGCCTAACTCATCTTCTCTAGTTATTTTATCTCTCTGGGTGATGCCTTCTGCTACAATAGATTTAGAATATATTGTATTTTTATCTGAAATGTTCATTTTTAACCTGGATCTCTCCCCTGGATTCTAGACACTGCACTCCCTTTAAAACAGTCTAACAGACAAACTCAAACTTAACAATGCTCCAGATGTACCTATTCTTCTCCCATCATTATCCATCATAGAAAGTGGCAACACCATTCACCAGTTGCTGGGTCCAAAAATCTAACACTCTTCTTGACTCCCTTCATCCTCCAACACTGTTTCTCTAATCCATCAGTATGCCTGTCCTGTCTAACTCCAAAAGGCATCCTGTATAGGACCACTTCTCACCAACTGCACAGTGACCAGCCTGGTCCATGCTGCCAACATTGGTTGACTGGATGCCTTCAACAGCCTATGAACTGGGCTCCCTGATTCTGTTCTTGCTCCCTGAAACTCAAATCCAATCACTTCTTTCCCTGGCTTAAGATACTTTAAGGAAAATATTTCCATTCCAACCAGAATAAAATACAAACTACTCCAAAGACTTTACAGGCCCTAGATAATCAGACCTTTAGCTACCTCTTCCTCCGGCCTATTTTGCCCTCAAACACAGTAATCCCAGGGCCTTTGCACATGTTAATCTTCTTTTTTTTTTTTTAGAAACACTCATTGTCATTCCATTTCCCTTCCCCATCTTTTCAAAATGTTTTCTGACTCTTCATTGTCATCTAGGTCATTAGACCCTCAGAGAGGCCCTTGTTGACCAAACCAAAGAACACTCAATTTCATTGTATCAAATTATCTAGCTTATCATCTTCATAGCTCTTATTGAAACCCCAGATTATTTTATCTATTGTTTTCATGCTTATTTTCTGTATTCCACTGAGTACAAGCTTCATGAGGCCTGTTTCCTTTTCCACCACTAGGGATCCAGAATCTAAGACAGTCCCAGGCACACAGTGGCTGTTTGACCATCACCATCTGTTGGCAGATTGACCCCCATTTCACAGATGAAGAAAATGAGGCACAGAGCGACTAAACTGCTTGCCTAATTGCTTACCTGGTCCTGGTCCTTGGCAGGCCCTGGTCACTGACCTGGATCTGATTCCAAATCCATGACTGTGGGCAATGCTGGGGCTACTGCTGCCACATTACAGGGGTTCGCATTTGAGCCTCTAAGTGTAAGGTGTACAGGGGCCCAATACCATCATGACCAGGCTCACCTCTGACTGTGCCTTCTGATTTGAGCAGGGGCTTCACTATGTGTACAGTACTTGGAATATTACTTAATTTGGTCAAAAAACTATATAGCATAGGGAACTATATTTAATATCTGTGATAAACCATAATGGAAAAGAATATGAAAAAAAATATATATATACACACACATATATATAAGTGAATTACTTTTCTATACAGCAGAAATTAACACAACATTGTAAATCACTTCATCTGTGAAATGGGGATAAAAAATAGTAGTTGCTCATAGGCTCTGTACATTAATTGGAAGAACAGCATGAGATAATAGGAGAAAGACATTTAGCACAGTACCTGGCAAGTAGTCCTCGATGAATATCAGATGTTCTAGCTTGCATTCTAACAATAACATAAATGCTAGAACATGGGGTGCTCTGCTGATTAAGGAGATTATCGGTCAATCTGCCAACAGATGGTGATTTACATTGTTGTGTTTTTTATTTCAATGATTTACAAGGTTGTGTTAATTTCTGATTTATTTTACAGTGATTTACATTGCTGTGTTTTTTATTTCATTGTAAAATAAAATAAAAGTTAAAAAAAACCCTTTATTCTCACTAGGAATAGCTAAGTCTGTGTTTCACTTTGCATGAAACACAGTTCTACCCTGTCTATCATTCATGAGGTAAACATTGTAAAGCCTGACAACAGCGCTGGCCCATAATAAGCACTTTATAATTTTTTGTTAAATAAATAGCTGTATGTAGCTGAAGGGCTTTGTCCTTGATTTCAGGGGTGAACAAAATCACTGACTGTGTCAGTCCTTCTTTCCTGCTCAGGCAGTGATTACAGGTGACATACCTGCATGATATTAAGTAACATTCCCTCCCTTGCAGTCAACTTGGTCCAATTTTAACACTCCTCCAATATCTACAATCAGTCAATCCTAAAGGAAATCAACCCTGAATATTCATTGAAAGTACTGATGCTGACGTTGAAGTTCCAATACTTTGGCCATCTGATGCGAAGAGCTGACTCTTTGGAAAAGACCCTGATGTTGGGAAAGATTGAAGGCAGGCAGAAAGGGGATGGCAGAGGACAAGATGATTGGATGGCATCACGGACTCCATGGACTTGAGTTTGAGCAATGTCTGGGAGATGGTAAAGGACAGGGAAGGCTGGTGTGCTGCAGTCCATGGGGTCACAAAGAGTTGGACATGACTGAACGACTGAACAACAACATGTGCTAAGCTCCCTCCTTTAGCAGAGAGAGTTCTCAGTGACTAACCCAAGGCCCAAAGCCTTTGGCAGGAGAAAGGATCTCTCAGGCATGTAAGAGCCTTGCCATTCATAAGGTTGTGGATTCAGTATTTGCATATGTAACACAATAACATTTGTGTCTATTTAAATCCTGAGGTTTCTATTACTATGGTAAACGCTACTTTATCACAAGGGATACTGCCTTTTCATCATAGTAGTGACTTTTGACTTTTTTTTCAAAAGGAATTGAAGTTAAAAACTTCAAGGAAGTTGAAGGAAAAACTTCAAGGAATTGAAGTTAAAACACACAGTGACCAAATGAGCCAGCAGTGCCGTTCCTAGGTGTTTACCCCAGAGAAGTGAAAGCCTGTGTTACATGCAAGTGTTCTTAGCAGTAACTGTTTGTAATTGCCTCCAGCTGGAAAGATCCCAAATGTCCACCAACAGGTGAGCAGATAATGACCTGTGGCGACTCCATACAATGGGGAACTACTCAGTAATAAAAAGGAACAAGATATCAA
Organism: Neotragus pygmaeus; assembly: GCA_006410875.1. Taxonomy (NCBI): domain Eukaryota; kingdom Metazoa; phylum Chordata; class Mammalia; order Artiodactyla; family Bovidae; genus Neotragus; species Neotragus pygmaeus. Next base: position 272,594 of record SJYV01019083.1, read on the forward strand.
GGCACACAATAGCACGATGAGTTTCAACAGCATTGTGTTAAGCGGGAGAAATCAGAAACAAAAGACTGCCCTCTCTGTGGTTCCATGTCTAGGATCTTCTCAAAAACAGGCAAAATGTTGCAACAGTCAACCAGTCTAGAGTCCTGGGGAAAGGAGGCAAGAGAAAGGACCTTGAGGAGGATGGGAAGTGTCCGTAACTTGATCCAGAGATGGTTCCATGACAATAGAAACATATCAAAACTCCTGGAAATAGACACCTTTAAGTATGTGCATTTTATTGTATGTAAAACATTCCTCACTTAAGTCAATTAAGAGTATAAAAGAAAAAGAGGCAAATAATACAATAGGTATTGTATGACAAGGTCAAACTCACAAAGGTGAACAAGGGTTAGAAATTCCTGGAGCTCTACCACCCCAAGCAGGAGATCTTATTATTACTTTTTGTTCTCCAATCACTAGAACATTCATTAGTCATCTTGGTCACTGAATGCAATTTTAATCTTAACTCTGTCAATCTTTTTTTTCTGGATTCAGATTTCATACCTTGCTTAAGACACAGTAAAGGACATCCTCACCCTAAGATTATGAAGACTATGGTATTATTCTCTGCTGTTCTAGAAGCTTCAGTCGTGTCTGACTCTTTGCAACCCTATGGACTGTAGCCCACCAAACTTCTCTGTGCATGGGATTTTCCAGGCAAGAATACCAGAGTGGATTGCCAGGCCCTCCTCCAGGAGATCGACCCCACCCAAGGATTGAACCTGCGTTGTCTCTTGGGTCTCCTCGCATTGACAAGCAGGTTCTTTACCACTAGGGCCAACTGGGAAGCTGTGTTCCTATAATTTTTAAAAATATGACATTAAAAATTTTAAAATTTTTAATCGTGGTAAAGTGCACCTAGCATAAAAGTTATCATCTTAATCATCTTAAATGTTCAGTTCAGTGGCATTAAGTACCCATTATTGTGAAACCATCACCACCAGCCAGCCATCTCCAGAACACTTTCATCTTCTCAAACTGAAGCTCTCTCTCATTAAACAATTAACTCCCTGTGCCCCTCCTCCTCCCAAACCCTGGCAATACCATTCTACTTTCTGTCTCTATGAACTGGACTATTCTTGGTATCTCACTTAAGTGTGTATCGTACAGGATTTGTCCTTTCGTGAGTGGCTTATTTCACTTAACAAAGTGTTCAAACCATTTTTAAAAAAGTGTGATTTTTGATCAATCTAGAATTTAATTGTGTGTGTTTGGTGTAGGTAATGATTTGAGTTTCTTCCTCCTAACAAATGGTTAACCAGTTTTCCCAGCATCATATATGGAAGAAACCATTTTTTCTTTTCCCAATCAGTTAATAGTCACCGGTACTGGGTCAGGAAGATCCCCTCGAATAGAAAATGGCAACCTGTTTCAGTATTCTTACCTGGGAAATTCCATGGTCAGAGAAGACTGGTGGACTATAGTCCATGGGATTGCAAAGAATTGGACCTGAGCAACAAAGCACAGACGCCCATACTTTAACTGTAGTCTCTGTAGAAATGCATCTGCTCGCAGGCCTTCTTTTCTGTTTCTATGGTCTATTTATTCCTGTGCCAGTTCCACACTGTTGTGACTACTTCAGCGAAGACCTTACCCACTCCAAGTCCAGGGACTTACTCAGACTTAATTCCTTCTTGTCAGCCTTTCAGCTGCTCCCAAGGATTTGGGGCACCTGACCATCTCCCTAGCACTCTCCCAGTTTTCCATTTCCCAAAGGAGCCTGGTGTGCAGGAGTCTCAGTCCAGATGTGGGAGAGGAAGCCCTGGGCCCTGCTGGTCAGAGGGCACAGATCCCCACAGACCTGAGCACACCCACCTGCTGCAAGGCTGGGGTCATGGGGAGGTCAGCCACTGCCCCAGCCTCAGAAGGATCTGGTCGGGGGCATAGGTGCCTGGGATGGTTTAATTTCTCTGTCTGCAGTGGAATATTGCCATGACCCAGTTGATCGCCAGGCTGATTTCAGGATAAGGCAAGTCAATCTTGGGTTGCCTCCAAGGACATTTGGTGCTACAAGCAGAACAGAATTCTTTCGAAGTTCATTTCTGAGGGGCCCCTGGAGGCAGTGACAGAGTGCTTCCTGAATCTTTACAGAGAGAGTGTGACAGTTCTGCTGGGGCCACCTCTCTGAGGTGGCGAGAGGAGACGGAAGGAGCAGAGCCCATCAGAGTGGGGCTGGTTAGCAGGTACGTGGGCCCACAGACTTTCCTTGACTGCCTTCAGGGCTGTGTTAAGCACTTGGCTCAGCGTCCCATGGGGTCTATGCACTCCAGTTTGCTTTCTCAGGGCAAGAGGTATGGGCAGAGAGTGGGAAGTGGGAAGGGCTGATGTTTCCACGAATCTCTTGCTGTCTAATGTCAGATGAGTCAGGTCACACCCACCAGCAAGCTCCCTCTAGGTTTCTGGTAGGAGGCAAGAAACTGGGCCAAGGGAGCAGAGATAAGCTCGGAGAGCATCCTTTCCCTCCTCCCCTGCCTGCCTTTGAGCAGTAGGGAGGCCAGATGGAAAGCTCAGCTGAATGTCATAAAGGCCCCTTGGGCATCATGTGTCACCAGGACAGGAAAGGACCGGAGGAGACGCTGGGACTGTGGGCTCAGCAGGCCGGTTCTGCCAGGAGCCAGCAGGAAGGCGGACTGACAAAACCAGCTGGAAGTTCTGTTCTAGAAGCTGTTAAGTATTCTCACACCTCCTTCCCAGCTTTCCTGTATCCTCCACTCCCTGAGTGGGTCAAGTCTTAACATGTTACACACACACACACACACACACACACACACACACACTCACACACACACACACACGTTTACAAATACCTAGAGACAAATGAAAATGAAAGCTCCATGATCCAAAATTTCTGGGATGCAGCAAAAGCAGTTCTAAGAGGGAAAAGTATAGCAATACAAACCTATCTCAGGAAACAAGAAAAACTCAAATAACCAACCTAAACTCACGCCTTAAAGAGCTAGAAAAAGAAGAATAAACAAAACTCAAAGTTAGTAGAAGGAAAGAAATTATAAAGAGTTAGAACAGAAATAAAAGAAATAGAAACTAAAAAAATAATAGAGAAGATTAGTGAAACTAAAAGCTAGTTCTTTGAAAAGATAAACAAAATTGATACACTTTTAGCCAGACTCATCACACAAAAAAAGGGAGAAGACTCAAATCAATCAAATCAGAAGTGAAAAAGAAGTTACACCTTATACCACTGAAATAAAAAAGCTCACTAGAGACAACTACAAGTAAACATATGCCAATAAAATGACAACCTAGAAGAAAGGGATAAATTCTTAGAAAGACACAATCTCCCAAGGCTGAACCAGAAAGAAATATTAAGTAGAAAAGATCAACATAGTCAAATGATTTTTTAATGTAAGTAAATTTAGCATTTTTATAATCAGTAATGTCTGTGATACATTAATAATCAGTGTCACTCAGAAACACTTATGTTATGCCAGGCACTGCTGGCAGCACTTTAAATATACTGACCTAGCCAATATATACTTTCATTTTCCCTCATTTAGTAGATGTGGATGCTGAAGTACAGAGAGGTAAGTAAAGTCACTTGCCCAAGGTCATGCTAAATAGGCTGCCTCTCAAATCATGGACTAAATATTGGCCATATTGATTTTTTTTCTCAAAGTCACATTAATAAATCCCCAAGAAGATATGTGTGTGTGTGTGTAGAGTTGTATATATATATATATTTGTATATATATGATGATGATGTGTGCATGCTCAGTCTTGTCTGACTCTTAGCAACCCCATGGACTGTAGCCTGCCAGACTCCTCTGTCCATGGAAATTTTTCAGTCAAGGATACTGGAGTGGGTTGCCATTTCCTACTCCAAGGGACTTTGTGACCCAGGGATATAACCTGAGTTTCCTGCAAGTTTCCTCTGCTGCAGATGAATTCTTTGACAGACGAATTGCAAATGAATTCAGATGACACCACAGTGTCATTTGGGCTTATATATATATGTGTGTGTGTATGTGTGTGTGTGTGTGTATACATACACACACACCCACCCATAGTAACTCCCTTTCCTGGTGGTTCCGATGGTAAAGAATCCACCTGGCAAGGTTGGAGACCTGGGTTTGATCCCTGGGTTGGGAGGATCCCCTGGAGGAGGGCAAGGCAACCGACTCCAGTATTCTTGCCTGGAGCATCTCCGTGGACAGAGGAGTCTAGTGGGCTACAGTTCATGGTGTTGCAAAGAGTCGGACATGACTGAGCGACTCAGCACAACACAGAACAAGGTAACTCCCAATTTGCAGACAAGCCAGGGGGTCTTTGGACCTCAGCCACTCTCTCCAGTCTCCCCTTAGTGCCTCTTAGCATACCCTGAAGATGGAGTGAGAAAGTGAAAGGTGCCCTCAGCAATTTATGCCCATCCTAACTTCCTCTCCCCAGCTCCCATGGGTGCCTGTGAAATGATGTGAAATATTCCCTTTAAAAGTCCAATTATTTACACTGACAGTATTTACTTCTAACCTCCAGTGGCTGAGTCAATATCATTTTTCCTCCTCTCCATAATTCCCTTGACTCAAAAAGCCAGCAGCTTTACGAACCCCGCTATACTGCATCTCTTTACCCACACTGTAGCCTTTCAAATTTCACCTGCTCTAGGAATTAAATGACGGAGGCCACGGAGCTCTAGGAGAGGCCACTGTTCGGGTCTATGCCTTTCCTTCTGCCTCGCATGGTCTCCTGGCTCTTTTTCTGGCTTAGTTTCTGCCTCCAGGATTCTGTCGCCACAGCACTCTGCACATTTTTCTCCTAAGTACTCCTCCCTACCTGTGACCTGAGGCAGTGACCTAACTGACGTGGGAGGGTGGGAATTTTCCCCAACCTGTGACCACTGGGGAGTTTCTGAACAGACTGTGACTACACGAACCAATCCTCTTATCGGCCGTCCTGATCACTGCCTGGGTGAGTCTTTCAGGCTACGCCTTGCCACGAGGCACCCTGTACCCAGAAGTGAGCTTCCAGGCATGGGATGATGTTCAACAAACTGATTTGTTCGGTCTTATCTCTAATCAGTTGCCATGGGCAGATGAGAAATGATAGCACCATCTCTGTTTTGCAATCATGGACACGATCAAAAGGGGAGATAATAAGTCAAGGGAGAGGTATGGGGCAACCTCGAACCAGCTCCCTGGATACCAGGGAGGACATACAACTCATTTTTCTTGTTGAACAACGTGTATCTTCATTCCTCAGCTTGCTGATCCTCCCCTAATTAAGCATGTGAATATCAGTCTCTGCAGCGCCATTGCTGGGAGCTGCCCCTGCCCTTTCAGGAGCAACACCCAGCAATTAGCAGCCAACTGGGTGATGAAGAGCTGGCTGGCTGGCTGGCTGGTCGGTTCTCAGAGTTTCCTCAGATGCCACCCCAGGGCCTTCCTGATTCTGCAAAGCTTCCCTTGGGTCCCTTTCCCATGGAGTGGAGTGGAGGGAACCTACCGTTTTCCTTCAGGCAGTTCCTCTTGCAAAGAAATATGGTCTCAGCAAACTGGTTTTCACTGGCACATCCTCCTCTCTCTCTCTCTTTTCCTCCCCAGTAGAGCTCAAAGTCTCATTCTTTGTTAGGCCAGTTCATCAGTGGGTCCCCAGAGCTTGGTGCTGCAGCCACTCTGCATATTCTTGGCCTGAAATCAACATCAAATGAATAAATGCTGAAGAAGGAATGCACCCAGCACCCAGCAACCCAGGGAATGACAGTTCAATTGACAAAGCTACTTTTCTTTTAAAAGTTCATTTTTAATTGAAGGATAGTATTGGTTTGATCGCTGCCATATATTGTCATTAATTAGCCGTAGGTGTACATATCACCCCTCCTTCCACCCTTTCCCACCCCTCTAGGCTGTTACAGAGCCCCAGTTTGAGTTCCCTGAGTCATACAGCAAATTTCCATTGGCCATCTATTTGACATATGGTAACGTATATGCTTCCCTGTTACTCTCTCCATTCATCTCACCTTATCCTTCCTTCTCTGCAAGGCTAACCTCCCCACAGCTGCCTCCTCGCTGGATCTGAGGACAAGGCACAATCTATAAGCTGGAAGGAAACATACCAGTATGATCCCAAGGTGTGGGCACAGCTGTCTCCAAGAGTGGAGAACACGAGGCCATGGGTGCTGGTACCTGTAGATGCCTCCAGGAAGCTCTGTCGGGCACAGTGAATTTAGAGCCCATAGACAGAATGGTGGGGGCAGCAGTGTCAGTGGGAGGGGGAGAGGGCACAGTTGTAAAGATTGGGCCAAGAGAGAGAGAATGCTCTCTTTAGGATTATGTCAAAAGTTGAGCCAATGTGGCATTTCTAAATACTAGGAAGGAGGGGTGAGGAGTAGATACAAAATAATATGTATATATTATAATACTGGAGTGGGTTGCCATTCCCTTCTCTAGGGGATCTTCCTGACCCAGGGGTCGGACCAGGTCTCCTGCACTGCAGGTGGATTCTTTATCTTCTGAGTCACCAAGGGAGCCCTTATGTATATATGATATATATCTATCCATACCTTATACATTGTTTTAAAAAATATGTTTGACTACTATGTTCTGAGTGATGAAATCCCAACTCCCAGTGTTATGCTATTAGGAGGTGGAGCCTTTGGGAGATACAAAGGTGATGAGGGTGGAGCCCTCATGAATGAAATTAGTGCCCTTATAAAAGAGACCCCCGGAGAGCTCCCTCATCCCTTCCACCATAAATCTGCCACATAGAAGACAGCCTTCACCTGATCATGCTGGCACTCTGATCTTAGACTTCCAGTCTCCAGGACTGTGAAAAATTCATTTCTGTTGTTTATAAGCCCTCAAGTCTGTAATAGTTTGTTATAACAGTTTTGTGATGAGATAATGGCCATTTTCTGAACTATTAATCGCTACAGTGGGTCTACTGGTCAGAGTCCCAATAGGAGATAGATACCAACTCAGATGGTTCAAGAGTCTTCAGTGAAGGAACTACATTCAGAGACATTAAGGGCATGATCAAGGGATGATGATGCAGATGCATGCTCGCTCAACTGTGTCCTACTCTTTTGTGACCCCACGGACTGTAGCCTGCCAAGCTCCTCTGTCCATGAGATTTTTCAGGCAAGAATAGTGGAGTGGATTGCTAGGTCTGTATAGTCAAAGCTATGGGTTTTCCAGCAGTCATGTGCAGATTTAAGAGTTGGGCCATGAAAAAGGCTGAGTGCTGAAGAATTGATGCTTTCAAATTGTGGTGCTGGAGAAGACTCTTGAGAGTCCCTTGGATAGCAAGGAGATCAAACCAGTCAATCTTGAAGGAAATCAACTCTGAATATTCCCTGGAAGTGCTGATGCTAAAGCTGATGCTAAAGCTGAAGCCCCAATCCTTTGGCCACTTGATGCTGCAAGCCCACTCACTGGAAAATACCCTGATGCTGGGACAGATTGAAGACAAAAGGAGAAGGGGGTGGCAGAGAATGAGATGTTAGATAGTATCATTGACTCAATGTACATGAATCTGAGCAAATTCTGGAAGATAGTGAAGGACAGACAAGGCTGGGATGCTGCAGTCCTCAAGGTCACAATGAGTTGGACATGACTTAGAGATGAAACAAAAACAGCAGGGGGTGACAAGCCCCAGAGACTAGCTGGGTAGTGGACACTGTTTCTACTACACCCGAAAGGGCAGGGGAAACTTGGGGATATTGGAGCTCTGCCAGGGCTATAGAGTGGTACTGCCTGCCAAGAGCTGTAGCCTCAGAGAGACACGGCCATGGCCAGAAGTCACAGCCCCAAACAAAAAGAGAGCCGGGAATAGATATTATGTCCTCGTCTCTCCCACTCTTTTTCACAACCTCCCCTTGGCCAGTTGGGAGCCAGAGAGCATGGACCCCTGAGGTCAGCCCCACAGGCCACAAAGCAGGGCAAAGAAGGAGGAAAATAGGTGTGGGGGTGGGGAAAGTGAGGGTAATAACACAGTTGGCACTGCAGTTAAGATCCTGCCCAGCCTTGGAACCAAAGTCTACACTGGCTGAGTGGCTGATGCTGCCAGCTGACCTCTTTTGTGGGTGTCTCTCTCGGTGACATTTCTATCACATAGTAGGCACTTGATTAGTTCTTTTAACCCTTTATCTGTTAAGTCTAACAAATTATCTGTTACATTAGCTACTTGGATTCATCTCATTTAACTTTAATGCAGTGCTTGGTATTTAGAAGATGCTTAATAAATGTCTCTTAAACAACGAGTGAATGAATATACTAATACATAAGCAAACTGATGAATGACTATGACCCACCTATAGAGTAGGTACTATGAAGATAGGAAAAGAAACTTGGCACAGGGAACTGTATTCAATATCCTATAGTAAACCATAATGGAAAGGGATATGAAAAAGAATATTAAAGGAATTGGACAATGCTCCAAAAAAAGAGAGAGATTAATGGGTTCTGAGAGGTTAATGGTTCAGCCCAGTCTGTCTGGCCACTCACTGCATTCCACAAATATTTACTAACTACTTACTGTGTCCTGGGCATGTTTACCCTTTGCTGGAGGCGACAAACACATCAACATGTGCTTGCTGTGTAATAGCCAAGTGCTACAGAGACAAATACAGCAGGGAGAGGACAAGGAGCTCTGGGGACAGGGTGGGCTTCTGTAGAGCATGTGGTCAGGGGTGGTTTCTCTGGTATGGGGAGACTTTAGAGACTAGACCTGAAGGAGGTCTCTCTGGGGCTTTCTGGGATAAGACCATTGCTGGAGGGGGAAAGTGAGGGCAAGGTTTGAAGGTAGGAACACGTGTGGGGCAACCGAGGGGAAGTAAGGCCAGTGTGGCTGGGGCAGTGTGAATGCCGTCCATCCCGCTAGATAGGCGGATGCTCTCGGGTCTCAGTCGGCCCCATTCTCCCCAGCTGGAGCCCTCCAGGGGCCGCTCGCACACGTGGGAGTGGAAGCCCCGTCCATCTCCCTGCATGGACCCTCCCCTCTCTGCACTTCAATCACCCTTGTAACCTGGTTCCTGCCACCTGCAGGCCTCTGCTCTTTCTCTTCCCTCTGTCTGGAACACTTGTCCCGGCTCTTTGGCACCCTTGTCTATCACATCACCCATTCTATTTCCTGCATAACTGATGTATTATCTCCCGTTATCAGATCTGTATGCTTCCCTGCCACGTTATTATGTCACCCTGTGAGTCTCCTGTGTGTTCTCCACCCTGTTCGCCACCATGAGCTTCCTGAAGGCAGGGATGTCTGCAGTCTTGTTCTTCATGGGGTCCCTGGTTCTTGGAACTGTGCCTGGCACAGAGTGGGCCCTCAGTAAATAATTATTGAATAATGGATGAATGAATGAATGAGTCACTGAGTGAACTCTGAGACGTCTAAGTTCCACTCTGAGACACAGTCTTCCTTTCTTCAGTCTTATGACTCTATAGCTCTCTTGTGAGACCTTAGGCTTCCTTGGGGAGGGTTACGAGCAAATGTCCACCCTGGCACCAGTGACCATAAGAGCAGAGCTCTCGGAATCCCAGTGAGGGTTTTGGGAAAGATTGCTTTTGCACTTGTCCCTTTGCTGCAAATATCCTTTCTACGCAAGTTCTCCTCAGTGCCAGGAGCCTCCAGGGTCCTGGGGGCAGCCCCAGGAGTCCAGTGTATCAGTCCCATCACAGGATCTCACGCCAGCTCCCCACATTTTACCGAATCATTTTCCCTTTTAGCAAATGAATTAATGAACAGGAAACCATGTGCTTACAGAGATGGACACTAACATCAAAGTTGTGCTCTTAGCCTGGGAAGATTTGAGAGACACAGATTTTCTAATCTTCAGAGTTTTCAGATCCAAACATCCATGGATCCCTCTATGGTTTTTACATATATGATTTTTACATACCAATCTCTTCTCCCTGTGATCTAATTACTTAGGCAAAATTTTGAAGTGACTCTGGTCTTTTCTCATATAGTCTAGTTTTATATTCACCTACTTTGTGAAATCATGTAAGCTTGTTGTTTGCTTTAATATTCATTAAAACACATAGACAATTATAAAAAGGATTGATACCCCTACTGAACTACCCAGTGCCATCCTTGTACCACCGGTATGGAAATATCTCATTTAGCAAACAGTAAACTGGAAATTTGGTTCTTGAGAACTTGTCTTTAGAAAAAGTGTTTCCAGTGATTTTAATGTATATGGTCAGAGGACCATACTATGAGGACCGTGTCTTGGCCCCCAGACTTGGCTTTTAGTGTGATAAGTGATATATGTGTGTGTGCATGTGTGTGCATGTGCAGTCCATATATCCTGGTAGGTTTGTAATGTCTCCTCTTAAAATGCTGGTGTAGAAATCTGCCAACGTCACCATCACCTTATTGCTTTCTATGATGGTGGCCTTTATTTCCTTTAAATCTTCTAACCAGATTGTGCTTATAGGTGGGGAGGGCATATTTCTTATCCTCGTTTTACAGAGAAGGACACAGGCAGATATTAAATGACTTGGTGGGGAATCTCTCACAAAGACTCTGCAGTCCATCAATTTCCCCTGTACTCATGGTAGCCAATATAATAACGTGCTGGTAGTGGAGGGAGGGAAAGATTGAAGGCAGGAGGAGAAGGGGACGACAGAGGATGAGATGGTTGGATGGCATCACCAACTCGATGGACATGAGTTTGAGCAAGCTCTGGGAGTTGGTGATGGACAGGGACGCTTGGCGTGCTACAGTCCATGGGGTCTCAAAGAGTTGGACACAACTGAGCAACTGAACTGAACTGAACTGAGTGGAGGGAGGAGAGTTTAAAGGGAGAAACTCAGAAAATTTGCCCCACAATGGAAGTGTATGAGAAAGAAAGTTAGGAGAAGAGAGATACTATATATGAAGCTTTNGACACAACTGAGCAACTGAACTGAACTGAACTGAGTGGAGGGAGGAGAGTTTAAAGGGAGAAACTCAGAAAATTTGCCCCACAATGGAAGTGTATGAGAAAGAAAGTTAGGAGAAGAGAGATACTATATATGAAGCTTTTGACCAGCCTGTATATTCCAGGGAAGGTGAAATACTAAGACACCACACATGCTGAGAAAAAAAGTGTACAGGTGAAGATAGGCCTCCATCAGCCTCTCAGCGCTGGCCCCCAGTTCTCTGCCTTTAGCAGCACATCTCAGCCTGGGGCCAAGCAAATACTCCCGAGGAGGCTAGGCCCTGGTATTTACCCACAATCTCTGTTTTGGAAGTAATTAATCTTCGAATGTATGAGCCTCTTTGTGGTGGAAAGCGCGCGCTGACACTTTTGTGTAAACACCCAGCTTAGCATATTGACAAACTGGTGGCTGTTACTTTGATCCCAGGCTGCTGGCTCTGAAAAGGCAAGCCAGCTTCGGGCCGCCCCACCAGGCACAAAGGCGGCTCTAATCCCTTCTACACTCCTCTCAGATCCATATTTAGAATTCGGAGTCTTTATTTTCTATATCCACTTAAGCTCCGCTTGGAGTTTGTTTAGTAACCCTCTTCCTTCTTGGCGTTAGCCGGTGACTCACAAGTTCGTTTTCTTAGCAAGGCATGCAGCAAAATTCCAAAGTAGCAAATGACCTGAATGAAAACCCTTAAACTCACATAGATTTAATCACTGCGGCAAATTGGAACCATTTGTGGTCAGGTTTTGATGGCGATCTATAAAGATTTCCCCCATGCCCCCCTCCACTTTCTTTTTAAGTGGCTTAGTTAAGGTTAGTGAGAAAAGGAGTCATCAATGCCAAGGTCCAGGGGGTGAAGGAGAAAGGACATCAGTTTCTCCCCCCCNGTCCATGGGGTCGCAAAGAGTCGGACACGACTGAGCGACTTCACTTCACCTCACCATTAAAATACTGGGAATTGAAGAGTGTTCTCCAAATATCTTCCACTGATCTCCATACCAGGATGATAATCTTATAACATATAAAAAAGGAATATATCAATAACTCTGATTCTTCCTCTTGAATCAATCTTAAACCACAGAGGAACATTTTTCCTTCCTAATCAAATAATAACTAAATGGAAGGATCATCTTAGTGGTATTTAAGCTGCCTGATCCAATTACTTTAAAAAGCTTAAGTTTTAAGCCAGGATTGAAAAAAAGTGATATGGCTATCCCCTTGTCATTAAAATGCATATTTTAATATACTGGTATATATATTTATGTATATTTAAATAATTATACATTTATATATACGTGCTGTGAGTATTTAAGTCACTGCAGTCATGTCCAACTTTTTGCGACCCTATGGACTGTAGTCCACCAAGCTCCCTTGTCCATGGCATTTCCCAGGCAACAATATTGGAGTGGGTTGCCAGGGATAGAACCTGTGTCTCCTGCAATGCAGGCAGATTCTTTATCACTGAGCCATAAGGGAAGCACTTTTTAAAAATGACTACATACATATATTTTTGGAGAACTAATAAATAGGTAGATGATGGATGGATAGTCTCAACATGCATGTAATTTATTCATAATATTATTGTATGATACCTAGTAGATGTATAATTGAAGGTTTTTTTAAAAGAATAATAGTAAATACATTGCAAAGTTGTTGGACAATGAACTGTTTTCTTTAACATAAGCAAACGCATATCAAAGGGAAGATCACCATATTTCTCATTTATAAGACTTTCCACATAATTATCTTTGGCAGATAAAGAGTTATGCATGTACAGAAAACGCTGACCATTTAGAAAGAGAAGTTTGGATCTCCTGGTAATTGGGAAATGGTTTTAAAATGAATTTAAGGATTCGTTTCTATTTCTTTTCCCTGAACACTTTTATGTCAAATATGAGTGGCCACAGTTTTCTTCTATAGAAGGTGGGATATCATAAATGGACACTATTTTATAATAAGAAAGGAGACAATTACAAGAAGTGAAAGTGTTAGTTGCTCTGTCGTGTACAACTCTTTGCAATCATGGACTGTAGCCCACCAGGCTTCCCTGTTCATGGAATTCCCCATGCAAGAGTACTGGAGTAGGTGACATGCCCTTCCCCAGGGGATCTTCCTGACCCAGGGCCCAAACCCAGGTCTCCCGAATTGCAGGGAGATTGTTTACTGTTTGAGCTACCCGGGAAGCCCAATTACAAGAAGTGACCCTATATCTGGGCAGCCAAGTCAAAAATGATCTCTTTGATGAAGAGAAGACAAGTGATTAAAAATATAGCTATCTCTTTGTGCCTTTTCAATTCCATACAAACTGAAATACAGATATTTGTCCAAATATTCCCTGAGATTTATAACTACAATAAATAAAATATAGAACTGTTGTTTACTATCAACTTATAAAAGATAACTATATCATTAAAATTACATTAACAAATTTGTTTTATATGGAAATAAATTGCATTATTTCTTTTATAGAACACACTTATCTTTTCAAAAATTGAACTTATTACATACACATCTATTCTTATGTATATGGAAAAGAGGAGATGGTCAGATGTAGCTGCACTGAGAGTGTACACAAACAGACAAATAGTGCTCTGTTAGTGAATGTCCTTCAGCAGATTAGTGAATAAAAACGGAAACAATTCAAAACAACAAACTGCACACACATACACACATGATGCATTTCCAAGTAAAATGATTTAAAATCACAAATTTGAAGTAGAGATCTTTTTTTTTTTTAATTTGAAACATGGAAAGCAGAAAACCTGATTTTCCACAAATAAGCATTGCCTCTTCCATCATGAAGGCACTACCAGTGAGAAAATTACCAGTAAATTAGTATGGTATTTTGAGTTAATTGTTTCATATAAAATTTCCAGGTATTTAATTGTCATGTCATCACATTTGATGTTATAAATTTCTTGAACATGTATTATATACAAAATGAATCATTCTGTTGCCAAGATGAACATGCCCAATTTTAAATTTGTAGTGTTATCAGTGATGATTTTATAATTAGTGAGTGGATGTTAAATGTATTTCTATGCTTTTACTTGGTATTATGACTACTCTAAAGATATATAAGTCTCCATTACTATGTTTTCATGACTTATGCTGTTAAAAGTTAATATATTGATATATGGTAGTATCTGATAAGGAACAATGAAGTTCAGAGAAATAATGAATGTAGAAGGATAAGATCAGTTTAAATGCTATACACAATTTCCTCAATGAAGGCTTTCATGGACATGTCATGGGCCTACTCCTAGAATTCTAAAGTATTTCGGTTTCAGTTCAGTTTAGTTCACTCAGTCATGTACGACTCTTTGCGACCCCATGAATCGCAGCACGCCAGGCCTCCCTGTCCATCAACAACNTGAATTTTCATTGGAAGGACTGATTTGAAGTTGAAACTCCAATACACTGGCTACCTGATGCAAAGAACTGACTCATTTGAAAAGACCCTGATGCTGGGAAAGATTGAAGGCAGGAGGGTAGGGGACAACAGAGGATGAGATGGTTGAATGGCATCACCGACTCAATGGACATGAGTTTCAGTAAGCTCCGGAAGTTGGTGATGGACGAGGAGGCCTGGTGTACTACAGTCCACAGGGTCACAAAGAGTCAGACACGACTGAACGACTGAACTAACTAAATTTGGAAGGTAGAGATAGTGTCTTGAGTTCCTGGCGCCCTGAATATGTGTTTATTCTGCCTACCAGGTAACCCCTTAGGCACTTTTTCTGGAAAGAATTTGTCTAACAGGCTGGTACCTGGACACCTGCTCTATCCAAGGACCCTGAGAAAAAATGAGTAGGTAGATTTAATAAAGTTTAAGAACATTGATGGGTTTTTTTTTCAGAGCTTCAGACAGTGGTTCCTGCCCACCCTGGACTCCAGTAGCAATGCTGATGGGTCCTTGAGTCAAGAATAGAGACTGCACTGATCCCTCGAATCTGCCTTTCAGCTTCAAACTTTTGGAACTGTCTTCCTAAACTTCCCTAAACCGCAAGGAGAACACAGACAAGCAACCCCTGGAAGGTTCCTTGGCCACCCTTCCCACCAGCCACTTCCTTCTTTGAGAGGAGCTTGGAGTGTTGGAAAAGGTCATGGCTTCTGGAACCAGCAAACCAAGATTTGACTCTCAGGTCAGCTTCTCCCTGTTATCACTCCCATTTTACAGATGAGAGGTGGAGACTGATTCCAGAACCCGCCTTGAATCAAGCTATTGGGATGTTGGTGAGATGTCATGGTCCAAAGTCACGGTCTAGGCAGAGCGTACTATGTATGTGGTGGAAAGGATGGCAGCCTTAACATACAGCACTGCCTCCATGAGCATGCACAGCCTCCTTGTGCCCATTTCTTTATGTGTGAATTGGGATTGCAAAGCATCTACATCCTGGGCCCATTGTGAAGCTGAAATAGGATGGTATTTGTGAAACCCTTGGGACAGTGCCTGCCCACAGAGTATTATTCTTATACTAATTTTGGAATTCAGGAGCGCTGAGTGACCCCAGCCCTGTGGTCAATAGCACTTTTTGTTAGTTTCCCCAGAGAATGGGCAGATGACAGTGGACTGAAGATTCTTTGGAGTCTCACCTGTGGGGAGAACGGTCATCTCACCTGGAGCCTTTGCTATCTCAGAGGACCACAGGTGAGCATCCCCATGGCCTTCTGGCAGATCCATAGTGTTCTGTCTTCAAATGAGCCCCCATCAAAGGAAGGACCTCAGCCCTTGACTGGACCCTTCTTTGAAGGGCAAAGCAAGCACTGAGCAAGAGAGAGGAACCCTTTGCTAATTATTGGGCTCACAGAGCCTGTGTACAGAGGAGAGCTGAGCCAGAAGCCAGGAGATTCTGGTTTGAGTTGCTCAGCCACGTGGGAGGAAGCTTGGCATTCATCACAGTCAAGGATTTGGCCTTTGAAACCAGACATGCCCCACTAAGCATCTTACTCAGCCACTTCAGAAAGTCTGCAGTGCATTCTGCCTCAGTTTCCTCATCTGTAAAACGTGACTTTTGATGGTACTTACCTTACAGGAGTGTCGTTAGGCCTGTGGGATCAGAGGGTACAAATATTTTGCATCGTAGAAACTCTCAGTCTATTTCTGAGAACATTTTTTCCTCATATACAAAATAGACATAGGACTTATTATGTGCTGAAAAGTAATTCTCTCTTCCATTCTTGACCCCCTGGTCCCAAACAGTGTCTCCAGAGGAATCGTGATCATCAGTGTCTTGTGTAAACTGCCAAAAATATAAATATTCTCCATACATAACAGCACAGGAGTTATATGCATGTATATGTGACAGATATACATCACTTTATTTTTTTTTACAAAAGTGAAAATGTCATACAGTTTAACCTAAATGGTGTGTATAAATGATGCTAGTCTATTAAATACATTGTCTCACATTTTGTTTATTTTCCTTTTTTAGCCTAATAGTCAATCCTAAAGGAAATCAACCCTGAATATTCCTGGAAGAACCGATGCTGAAGCTCCAATACTTTGGCCACCTGATGCAAACAACTGACTCTTTGGAAACGACCCTGATGCTGGGAAAGATTGAAAGCAGAAGAAGAATGAGCTGGTTGGATGGCATCACTGACTCAATGGACATGAGTTTGAGTGAACTCCGGGAAGCAGTGAAGGACAGGGAAGCCTGGTGTGCCGCAATCCATGGGTCGCCAAGAGTCGGGCGTTGAGTAGTGACTGAACAACAACAAAGCCTGATAGTATTTTTTGGAAACCGTTCTGGGCCGGTTCTTCTTATGAAGAACTGTTCTTCTTATGGACATATCTCATTCTTTTTAATGGTCATGTAGTATCCCAGCTTGAATATAGACCTTAATTGTATCTTAATTTATTTAACCAGCTGCCCCTTGATGGCAGGTGTCTAGGTTTTCATATCATTTATGGAGAAAGGGTGGAGAAGGCAATGGCACCCCACTCCAGTATTCTTGCCTGGAAAATCCCATGGACGGAGGGGCCTGGTAGGCTGCAGTCCGTGGGGTCGCTCAGAGTTGGACAGGACTGAATTACTTCACTTTCACTTTTCACCTTCATGGGTTGGAGAAGGAAATGGCAACCCACTCCAGTGTTCTTGCCTGGAGACTCCCAGGGACGGCAGACCCTGGTGGGCTGCTGTCTATGAGGTCGCACAGAGTCGGACACGACTGACGCGACTTAGCAGCAGCATCCGCAGCAGGGAGAAAGGGCAAGCCCCGCCCCTCGGCACTCTCCACCTTCCAGCGCCCAGGCCAGCCTCCCAGCCTCCAGCACCTGTTACTTCCTTTCTGTTTGCTGACTCCCTGGAGGGCCCATTTTCTCACTGCAACTGTGCTAGACAAAGTTTGGGGCTCCTGCTCTCGGCCTAAACATGCCTTAGATCTCTTCATAACTCAGCTTGTAAGTTGAGGCCCCTTAATTTGGCCCACAGGACTCTTTAACGCCTTTTAAACCCCGTTAAACCCATGTAATGAGTTTCCCCTTGCGGTGCTCCTGGCCGTGAAAGCTGAGAGCCGGGGCCCAGGCCTCCCACCTGTTGCAGAGATTAGGTTGTGCTCGAGAGGCCGTGAGGCTGGCGGGGCAGGGTCGGTGGGAGCTCTGTGGTCAGCTCTGCCTTCCTCCTGGCTGGAGAGGGTAAGTGGGTGCTCCTGAGCCCTGGGTGGGCATTCTTCCGGGGTGTCAGGGCCCTGCGGTGGCTCTGGCAGTTTCAGCGCTTAGACCTCCAGTGGTGTACGGAGGAGGTGGGGACCCATTTGCTGGGGTGTGGGGAGAGGACCAAAGCTGGCAGTGAGGTGGGAGTCACATGCTTCCGTAGGACAGAAGGGACTTCCTCTCTTTAGAGAACATGGAAGCACCAGGCTGGCTGTCTAACTGAGACTTCTGAAATTCCTACCCTCGGCATGTTAGTGAGCGCTCCAGAATCTTCTTTTCACGGTTGCCCATTACATAACGTTTATATCACATTCTTCTAAATGGCAGGTAGTAGTCCAGCTTGCCTTTGGAGAGATCTGCCTTTCCCTCTGTCACACAAAGTCAATGTGGAGCCAAAGGTCGACGCCACACCGCCTACTTCCTGGCCTGGCCTGGCCATGTGACCCAGGGCTAACCAATCAAGGCTGCCACCCATCGTGATTGGTTCAGGAGTAACCCCTGTCCAGTCTTGTGATTGGTTAAGGGATGGGCATTGACCTAGGTCTGGCAAGAACCTAGGTCAGAATATTTAATCCCTTGGCCACAGTAACTGTTTATAGAGATGGACACAGGACCGAAAGATAGTCCAAAGAGATTCAATTCCAGAACTCTCTATGGGAATAATTAGAGGAAAGAGATGCACTCTTTCCAGGGGGTTAACAAAGCAGGCCATGGCAGCTTGGAGTGACACAGGCCAAGTTGTCACTATGGTGATAAGCCTGCTTAAGGTGGATGGAAGAAAATAAGGCTGAGAGGGAGAAAGTGTAATGTTGTGGCCTGATGACATCATTTAGCTTCTGGATCTGGCCATAGCTGAAGGCTTTATCTTTTATATGAGTAAATCAGTTCTCTTTATGACTTATGTATGTTGAGTTTAGTTTGTGGATTTCTCTCAGTCTGCCTACACTAAACATATAATCCACCCAGAGAGAGGCCTCAACCTACCCTTCTTTGCTTTTTCCTGGCCAATGTTCCTTCACCTAGTCCTAGAATCTACCTTTGATATATCTTACTTTCTCTTCATTGTTCAGTCGTTTCTGTCTACTTGGTAAACCATTTCCCATGCCCTCTCAACATGTCCTCATCAGCTAACATGTGACTCTGTACATAGAGCTCTCCGTTCTGGAAAGGTTTTTTATGCTCCTGTTAACACCAAACTTGCCAGTTTCAAGGAGCTTGTAATCCATTATGAGTGGTTTAGCACAAAGTGGATGCTCAATAAAAAATGAATGATTGTCCATATGTTCGTTCTCTATGTCTGTGTCTCTATTTCTGCTTTTCCAAACAGTCCCACTCGTAGCCTTCCTCCAGACTCCACACTAACACACAGTATCATGCAGGTAGGAGATAGAAGAGCTCTATTTTAACCATCCGGCTCCCAGCTCCTGATCTTAGCCACATACTGTTAGCTCACAGCTTAAAGCCCATGCAGAGGGATGATTTAAATGGGTGAAGTATTTGGGGGTGTATTGGATGAGAAAATGTGCATTTAAATTAAATAGAAGTGTGGGACTTCCCTGGTGGTACAGTGGTAAGGAATCCACCTTGCAAAGCAGGGGATGCAGGTTTGACTTCAGTTCGGGGGACTAAGATCCCACATACCGTGGAGCAACTAAACCCGTGTGCCGCAACTGCTGAGTCAGTGCCCCACAACTAGAGAGTCTGTGTGCTGCACAGAAAGAGCTCTCGGGACTCAACAAAGCTCTGATACTCAGCAAACCTGTATGCTGCATGACGCAACTGTATGTTTCATCAAGACCTGATGAAGCCAAATAAAGAAATAGATAAATAAATATTAAAATATAAGTAAAAGTGATTTCTTCTTCTGTAGATCCTAAAATACATCACGAGTCCCCCCCAAAACAGATAAGGCATTGGTTCACATACAAGCCTCAGTACCTAAGTGAGGGTCCTTTGTCCATTAAGAATTTGGTTACTACCTATTCAAGCTAGTTATAGGGGCCCAACAAGAAATATCAGGCAGTGGGGAGAGGTCTCCTTGGAGAAGCAGATGGTCCAGAAAAAAAAAATGTCTTCCGAGAGGACACTGACCCTGAGTGACAGCTTCATTGGTTGCTGCCCACTGTTTAGCCATGGATATTATGACTTTGTGGGGAGTCCCTGGGTTGGTACAACCTTATGAAAGACACTAAACAAGAATATCCCACCTGAGCCCTTTCCCCATTCCTGATGCTCTAAATTGTGTTGTTGTTGCTGTTTTCAGTCGCTAAGTCATGTCCAACTCTTGGCAACCCCATGGACTGCAGCATGCCAGGCTTCCCTGTCCTTCACCAACTCCCAGAGCTTGCTCAAATTCATGTCCGTTGAGTCGATGATGCCATCCAACTGTCTCGTCCTCTGTAGTCCCCTTCTCCTCCTGCCCTCAATCTTTCCCAGCATCAGGGTCTTTTCCAATGAATCAGCTCTTTGCATCAGAATTGGATGCAAAGAATTGGCCAAAGAATTGGAGCTTCAGCATCACTCCTTTTAGTGAGTATTCAAGGTTGAGTTTGTTTGGGATTGTCTGGTTTGATCTCCTTGTTGTTCAAGGGACTCTCAAGAGTCTTCTCTAGCACCACAATTCAAAAGCATCAAATCTTCGGCTCTCAGCCTTCTTTATAGTCCAACTCTCACATCCATACGTGACTACTGGAAAAACCATAGCTTTGACTGTACAAACCTTTGTGGGCAAAGTGATGTCTCTGCATTTTAACATACTGTCTAGATTTGTCATAGGTTTTCTTCGAAAGAGCGTCTTTTAATTTCATGGCTGCAGTCACTGTCTGCAGTGATTTTTGAGTCCAAAAAATTTTTAAAAAATTGTGAGCAAAGTAAAATTGTTGTTTTAAGTTGCTGGATTTGGGGGTCATGCATTATGTGACAATAGTAACTGGAGCAGGATTCAAAGCTTTATGAGAACTGTTTGGAAAGATTTAGATGTCATGTAGATGAGGAGAAAGGACTCCAGGTACACCCTACATGACTCAGGGGGCTGAGGGTGCTGAAGGGAATAGGCTGGAGACTGTCTTAGGTGTGCTTAGGGCTTATTGCTTGGCTCGCTGGAAGGATAGATTAACAGGGTGTGACAGAGGGGTTTGAGGCAAGACTGGTAGGCCACTCATAGCCTCCTGACGCATTCTGAGCAATGGTTGGGTGACTTCAGCTTCAGCCAGACCAAGTTTAAGTACCAGCTCTGCCACACCCACCTGTGAGTCTCTAGTTGCATACTTTGCTGTCTATGTTTTATTTTCTTCATGTGTAAAATGGGACTCAGATTTGCCTAATAAGTATACATCTGGCTGGGCCCCCCTCCAAGGGGGCTCAGTGCTAAAAGAATCTGCCTGCCAAGCAGAAGACACAGGTTTGATCCTTGGGTCATGAAGATCCTCTGGAGAAGGAAATGGCAATCCACTCCAGTATTCTTGCTTGGGAAATCCCATGGATGGAGGAGCCTAGAGGGCTATAGTGCATGGGGTCACAAAAGAGTCAGACACAACTTAGAGACTAAACAACAACAACAATAGGTCTGGTTGGAGGATTCAGTTAGATTATGAATATGAAGCGCTGGAACTATATATGTTATAAAAATTGCCTTGTGAAATTCAAGGATCTGTTTCTCAACCTTCCAGGATCAGGAGCTCAGTGTTAAAACAGACTTGCATTAACCAGCATTGGAGTCTGATGTATAAACCAGCAAGTGGACAAACTAAAGGATCATCAGAAATACAGCTAACAGAGAACACGGTCACGTGGGCAAAGCAGAGCACCCCTTTCTGAACAAGTACTCATGGGAGTCCATATTCTAATGAGATGGTTGCTATGGAGACTATACAGGCAAGAGAGTGGCTTGGAATCATGTTGCAGCCAGCCTGAGACCTGTCACTTCTCCAGAGAGAGCCTCCCACAGGGAAACACAGTGTTAGGTCTGCCAGGTCATGATGGCCTCTTCCTTGTACTCCTTGACTTGTGACTTTCTAGGTCTTCCTTTTGATGTCATCTAAGCCAGTGTGGCCCAGATTTTGATTGTTCCTGTTGGGAGATAATTCTTCAGGGGTCTGTCACATTCCTGTACATCTTGGAAGGGGCCATTGGAAGATGGGTTTAGTGTCCTCCCCCCAAACAAAAGGCAGCCATGTTTACTTCCCATTAGAAAAGATTCTAGTCCCCTAAGCCTGGGGTTTCTCTCCTACACTGCAATTCCCTGCCTGGACAGGTCTCTATCTGGCTAATCTGCATTGTCACCCCCACGGGACTGGGGACAAAGGGAATTGTTGGAAATACACTGCCAGCTGTGCCATAAGTCATAACGCTCTTTGTCTCTGATCCAGGTGTCCTGTGCCCTCTGCCAGCATCCATGAAATTGGCAAGCTAACTTGTTAACTAACAAATAGGAAAGCAGCCTGGATGAGAACATTGGGTGTTCCCAAATTCTCCTGCCCCGTTGCACACTGACAGCCCTAAGCCATTTACAAAGAGAGGCTTACTGACCCCTGGCCTGTAGATTGAACTATATAATGCTGGGGGGCCTGTCCCACGTCAGTGCCAAGTTCTTGGGGGCACTTTGACACTTGGGCAAGTTCTTGACACTTGAGCTGTCACTTGAATGAACTGCTAATGCAATAAAATGATATTTGTCTGATTCTCCATTTCAGTGCACTACTTCCCCCTCTATCTCTGCCTGGGCTTCTCCCTCCCCACCCACCAGCCTCCAGTACAATCCATCTACCCAGCTCAGCAATGCCCCATGGGCCCTCCAGTCAGTCTCTGAGACTGCAGTGGGGGAAAATGGTGGCTGCCTTTCACCAGAGAATGTGATCAATGCTACTGTGTTTTTCTTGACTGCTTCTCTATTTTTCCTGGCACGGGCCCTGAGAGTGGAGTGCTTTGTGGCTGTGTCAGCACCGATTATTAACGTGAATATCATCATTGGTGGCTGTTCCTGTGCCTGGTGGTGCAAGCGAAGCTCAGGCAGGCTTTGCACCGCTCCGCAGTGATCTCTGTAATTAACTCTGGTGATTCACTGTGTACACCCATTGTACTCTTTTCAAGGCGAGCAACATCCATTTACATGAGGAGCTAAAAAACAAGTATTTCTGAGGCCTCCTTTTGGAAGAATTTCTCAAGCACTCACCCACCCATCCTCTCCCTAATGAAACAGCCTGACCTTACCCCACCCTCACCTCCTGTAGGAAAATCTGGCCCTTGAAGCTTGGTCATTGAGAAAGATCTAAGGGTTTGGTCCCCTCTTCTTTAAAGAGAGATGCTTGGAGCTGTGCACACCACTTATTTTTCACTATATCCCATGCCTAAAACAGCACCTGGCATTTAGTAGACCCTCAGGAAATGTCCTTTCTGAATTGGTGAGTTTTCTTTCCCAATTTTAGCTGTCTAAATGGACAGAA